>JAVJIF010003091.1:0-408951 GCA_038442645.1 Agave tequilana
TTTTTCTTCTAACAAGATCAAACTCATTTTCATTGTTTAAAAATTTATTTTCATTTAAAGCAAGGTCAAGTTGAACTTTCAATGAGTCCCTCTCATTTGAAATCTCAACCCTTCTTGAAAAACCAAATCAGTTTAGAAATAAATTTTCATTTTCTCTTTTTCTATCAAAAACTCTGCTTTTCAAGTTTGTACTTTGAAAGCAAGCTTTCACAAAACATGGATAGTTCTTCATTTATAGCATGGACATTCATATTATCATCATAAGAAGAAGTAGCACTATTATCAAGTTGGATATCCGAAATTACCCAAGGGAGTCATTCCCTTGGACCATGTAGCATTTTTTGCTCGGATTCATCCCTTCTTGGTTCTCTCTCCAAAAAGTGTTGCACTTGTTTCTGAGAGAGGTCAATGTGTTCCACACTGTAAAAAGCAGAATCACAATGAGAAATAAGAAAGATATTCTTTACTAAGTGTGTGCCTAAGTGCCTCCATGGTTTGTGTATTTGCTTTTAGGTGCTTGCCATTATCAATATATGATTTCTTTATTTATAGCGGTAAAATAAACAAGCAATCCTAGGGCTTTGAGGTGTACTCATCTTAAACTTTTACATATCGATGTTAGAAGCATCATACATGGGAAGGGCAAAAAATTCATCAGTGTATAAAATTATATGTGTGCAAAGCAAACTAGATTAGCAAATCTAAGGATATCATTCTTAGGCGGTTAAACCAATTATTAGGAGCACTAACTCTGATATCAATTATAAGTACACCTAGAGGGGGGTGAATAAGTGTTACAAGCTAATCTAGGACAATGATGTGAAATTTAAAACTTAATTACTAACACACTATGCGTAAATAAGAGTGAGCCCGAAATTCCGTGAAGGGCTCTGAAACTATTCCTCTAGATTCTCTAAACTAAGAGTTGAGATATCTTAAAGCTCTCTTGGCTGACACAAAACTGTGGGCACACAAACAATATCAAGCATGCATAGAATATGAACAAGTAATAACAATAAAGATACAAGAGAGAAAGAGTTGAGAGATAGTGGATCAACGCAAACTCCAAGCTACGTTTTGACGTTCGAGCCACTACTCTATGTCCCCCCTTCACACAAAAGGATTTCAACTATCTACTTTAGGATTTTCCACAAAAGGACCTCCACCGAGGAATTACAACTCAACACTTCGAGTACACCACTCCTCTCTCAAACACAATCACCTCTACACAAGAGGAAGGCACAAAACCAAAGCAAAAAAAAGGTTTACAACTTTGTGATCCTATGATCATAAACTCTCTTGGTGATCTCAAAGGATTACACAACAATTTTCTCACAAAATAAAGATCTTAAAGATAGGATTAGAATTGAATAGCTCAAGTGTAAAAATCAAAGTGTTTTGAAACAAAACAACAAAAGAAAATACTTGAGAAAAACTTCTTGATGGATGTATAAATGAAGAACAAAAATATAATTCCCAAATACTTGATTTTCTTCGATTTTTCAAAATATAAAAATAAATAAAGATGGAGAATTTTGGCACAAAAACTCTTTTGAAAACTTTGTTAAAAATACTTGAGAAGGTGAAAAAAATTTGCTCTTCAAAATCTTAGTTAAAACTGCCCCAAATGACCCAAATTTTATAGGGTCTAAAAATATAGTCGTTGGGTCTAGATCAGGTTTAAAAGACTTGTCGGTCGACCGCCCGGCCGACTGGCCAACGAATTTCTGACCGTTGGGTTTACAGGTCGATCGCTCCAGCAAACATGCCTTACCGTCGACCGCCTTGTCGACCGAGGCCAGAACCAGAGAGCTAACTCTCTGGTCCGTTGACCGGCCGGTTGATCGGCGCCAGATCCAGAGAGCAAGCTCTCTAGATTGGTCGGCCATTCGGTCAATCGACCGATGGCCAGGCTGTTGTGAACATTCTATTCACATCGGTCGACTGACCGGTCAACGAGCTCTGGGCCGGTTGACCGGTCGGTTGACCTCAAGTGGCTCAGGCTAGGATTATAGGTTGAAATACTTGATCTTTTAAATACCCATAAATCTCATAAAATCACATAAAATCCACAAAAAATAAGTTCATGTAGTTATTTTAAGTATAAATATGTGCGACTAAAATTCAACACATATTACAAACTATTTGAACTATTTTTGAGATATGAAAATTTTCTTTAAACAAAAAACGGTATTTTCTAAAACTTAGATTTTGAAATGAAAATCCATTTTCTTCAAAACTTGTATAAATACAAAAATATGATATAAAAACACATTTTGAAGCATAGTGTGTATGGATAGAATCTAATACACATATAAAAAATAAATCTATGTTTTTGACATTAAATCCAAACTAAGTTTTGTTAAAAAAAAACTTGAAACCATGAACTAGAATCATCAAAATAAGTTTTAGACAATATGAAATATCAATTTATATAGATGAAATCCAACATACATATAACCATGCAAAACTTGTTTTGATTCTATCTATTCATGAAAACGATAAGTGTATACTTGAAAATCGAAACAGTTAAACTGAAACCAAAACTATTTTAACTTTTGTGTGTGTGAACTTGAGTATATCAAAAATAATTATCCTTATAAAAGATCTAAACAAATCTAGATGCAAGTCTTCTTGTCAATTTTCATCTTCAAGACGACTCGATCCAACTCGATCCAAATAAGCTTGAGTCCATCCGAGTGCTAGATCCGATCTTGACACGCGAGCTCTTGAATCAACTTGTGTTAGTTTCAAAACTGACTTTGAATCCTTTATTGAAGGTAATCACCTACTAAGATCTTAATAAATAATTAAAATCATATAAACGCAAGATCATTAGCAAACTAATCTTCATAAGTTAGTCATCATAAAAACTAAGGTGAAGGGCCTATTTGCTAACAAGGATGACTTTTATGTCGAGGTGGGAAGTTTGAGAATGACTCTGATACCAAGGCAGCTGTGAGCAAATACTCAAATCATGAAAAGGGAGACGAATCCAAGCAGGAAGCCCTCCAAGCGTAATGGGGTAGCCGGAGTCCTGTGACCCAACCTCCGAGATCGATTACTCAGAGTGGCGATGCTCCCGAAGGATATCTCCAATGTCAAAGTTCTCGGAGAGGCGGTGCCCTTGGAGGAAACTCCAAGTCCGTGTCCCGGCTGAGGAGCCCATATTCTGAGTTGAAAGAGCCGACGAGGTCAGTAAATCTGTTGGGTACTCAAGTTGAGAGAAGAGATTTTGAACTCTTGTTGTTTGTTGTAGCTTAATGAAGTTGTGGAAGGTATGACTTCCACCTCCCAAGGAATCTCTCCAAGTTTAGTCAGACCTACTTATATACTGTCTAAAAATCACTTAAGACAAGTCCTCAGACACAGACCTCACTTCAATGCGAAGTTCATGTTTTAAGTACAAATGTGGACCTGTGTCTAATTGTAAACGTGAATCTCAGCCAGACCTGTGTCTCAGTTCAAACATGGATAACAGTTAGACCTTGTTTCATTTCAAACGCGGATCCCAGCCAGACACGCATCTCAGTTCAATGGCGGATCATAGCCAGACTTACGTTTCATCTCAAATGCGGATCCCAGCTAGACCTGTGTCACATTTGGACCCGCGTTTCATCTCAAGCACAGATCTCAGCCAGACCCGCATCTCGCCTCAAACGCGGAAGATCAACCAGACCCGCGTCTCAATGAAAACGCGAGCCTATGAGCTCCGCGTTTCAACAATAGAACAGAAACCCTGAGGTCGCATTTATATTGTAATTGCCCCATTACTGAGTCAATTAACACCCACGTGATGTGGAGAGTTAATCCCCATTATGGAGGAATTCTAGGAGACAATTTTATCCTTGGATACTCCTATAAAATAGCCATGAAAGCTATTGAGTGTGGGGTTTTTCTTTTTTTCAAAAGAGCAAACAGCTACAAGATGCAGAAACTTTGAACATTCAAAGAGAGACAGAGAGAGAATTCTGCTTCAAAGGAGAACTCCAACACTTATCGTGTCAAATGGAGTTATTTTGCATCCTTAAAAAGATCAAAGAGAAGCTTGTCATTCGGCTAGTAATGGAGAACAAGATTCACTCTTCATTACCATACGAAGAACCCAACTTTAAACAAAGGGAGATTCAAATAACCTCCTCTCTTTTGTAATCAGATTTCATCCGTAGTAATTTTCTTTACAATTATTAAGAATTTTACTTCGTATTTTTTTTGACCAAATAAAAGATGGCGACTCCGCTGGGGATAATTTTCTTTGCAATTAATAAGAATTTTACTTCACATTTTTTGATCAAATAAAAGATGGCGACTCTGTTGGGGACTGTTTTCTCTACCGATGAGAAAGTCATGGCGCAAGCTTACGTCAAGCTTATTGGATCAACAGTCGAGTTGTTCATCGTCGAATTCGACCAAAAACTTTGAAGAGTTTCTTTCCTTGGCTCTAAAAGCCTAAAATCTGGGTGGTAGTACGCCAGAGTCTCTTCAGAGACCCGCTTTCAAGTCTCTTCGGAGACTTCTTCAAAAGTGGTCTGCGCCATTGCTCACAACACAAGCAGCTCCATGTTCAGTGAGGTTTTGAAAACCTCTCGTGTAGCCTATGTGGCCGCATCAATGTCTCTCAAGAGACCCGTAAGGCCAATATGCTAGCTAACAGATAGAACAAAGATGAGGGCCAATCCTACATCTCTCTCCTCTCCAGACTCCAAAATTTTAGGTTGTTGGGGGCTCTCAACAGCCCATAAGACTCAACCGAAATTCTGAATGTCGATGAAGGCATCGCGTCCATCGAGAACAAATCAAAGAATCTGCAGTTGTTACCTATTTTGCAGATACAAAACACGAGGCTCCGACCCGATTCATGAAAGCAACACGAGACCCGCGTTCTTCAAACACTTATCTTAATGCCAAAACATGAGGTCCGCAATTTTGTTCCAAAACGTGAAACCGTGTTCATGCAGATATAGAATGCGAGGTTCACACCCATGTTTCTCTGAAGTAACACGAGATTCGTGTTCTTTAAACGCGCATCTCAACGGCCAAGTGGAGGTTCACATTCTTGCTCTAAAATGTGAGGCACGCTTCCAATCTGTGCCCAGACACGACTTTCGCGTTCCTACTACTCAACGCAAAGTTTGCATTCTGAAGCAGACTCTATCAAAACACGAGGCTCAGACCCTTGTTTCATCACAGAAATGCAAGGTCCGCATTTAGTTTGGTATGTCTTTGAAACATACTAAACTAAAAAGCCCTCACTGTAATATCCCTACTTAGTAATACTGTATTTTTTTAAAGTATTTAATTCGATTTATTGATTATTTTTATTATTACATAATTAACTTGATTTATAATTATTATCATTAAATATACAAATTATTTTTTTAGATGATAAATGGTAATTTGGCTCTATATATTATTACCATTATTTCTTATCAGTATTTTTAGTTACTTATTATTATTTCTAATATTATTCTTATTATTAACATATATTATTAGTGGTACTTATTACTATTATTATTCTTCCATTATGATTACTATTTGTTGTTATTACTATTAGTGTTATTATTATTAATATTGTTGGTGTTTATTAATTATTATAAGTGTTGCTATTATTTTATTTATTTATTTTAATATTAGTATAAATATTAGTGGTAGTAGTAATTGTTAATTATTATTTTCTATTATTATTATTGTTGTTGTTAATTAATATTAGTATTATTAATTATGTTGATTAATTATTATTGTTACTGCTAGCCATTATGATTATTAATGTTATTGTTAATTACTATTATTATTAGTAATAGTTGTTCCTTAAGATTATAATTATTATTACTACTACTATTATGGCTTGCTTGTATTTCTATATTTTTAGTAGTAGTATCTTCTTCCCTATTTTCCATTCTTTACCCTTAACCCAATACCCATACCCGTTATCCTCTTTTATTTTCATACCATTAATCTATGATCCCTATACCCATTATGAAACCCACTACCAATACCCATTACCCTCAAACCCAATAACACATACCCATTATAATCTCCCATATATAATCATCTAACCCTAATCAAAACCAAAACCTAATATCCTATTTCTTCTCCCCATCAACAACTGCAGCTGCCATACCACCGTGCAACCAGCTCATACCCTCCTCCTCTCGTTGTCGTTCTCCGCCGGCAACTCCGTAGACCCTGAACGCCTCCACAACCTTGGCTGAGGCAGCCCCTGGCTGAGCACTTAACCAAGGACAGTTAACTTTTGGCTGACTGTACCTCCATCCGATCTCCTTCCCTCGGCCTACACCCCCATGGTTGTCGATCTTCTCCGCCGATGACAACACCTGAGCCATCACCCACCATGGCCTACCAATGCTCTCCCCACCACAGCCACAGATCCACTTCCTGCCCTCCATCCTTGCCTGGATAGTACACCAAAACAACAGGCCCCCAATCCCCTCCCCTGGCCGTGGGCCATACCCAACACTACCGGGCATCCAAAGCAACCTCAGGTCAACGGCAGAAGTTTTCCCAAGCCGGATCCCCCTCCGGCGAACAATGTCGCCACCTCCCCCGGGCGCCTCCTTCTCCCTTTATGACCGCAGCACCTATCACCACAGCCCTCCCCCTCTTATGGTAACACTTAACAGCACAACCATCGGCATCATGGCCTTCTCCAACCATGTCACGTGCCGTCGATTCCTCGCGGTAGCCCAGAGTCCTCCCCGAGCACTCCGGCGAGCCACTATGAGCCTCCACGACTTCCGTTTCCATCGATTGTCACAGCCCTAAGCTTCTTCACCCGCTATGTTTATACAAATTATCATGTGTTTTAATTACTTTGTGTTTGGGTGTGTATTGAGAATTGAATGCATGTGTATTTGAGTGTGTGTATGGTGTTGTGTGTGAGTGAGTTGTATGCGTGAGTGTTGAAAATCACCTAGATGGGGGGTAAATAGGTGATGGTTATACTTAAAGGCAAATAATGTGAAATTAAAAATAAGTTAGCAAAAAGCAATTACAATTAGATAGATCTTGCAAAAGAGTAAGCAATATAAGTGCAGGAGAGAGAGTTTAGAGAGATAGCAGACAATCGCAAACACAAGGATATGTTTCGAGGTTCGAGCCACTGCTCTACGTCCCTGCCTTCAACACGATGAAGGATTTCCACTATGACCGATCCCATCGGATCGTGAATCAGTTACAAGTTCTCACTAGAACTCTTCGGACACGCTTGTTTTCTATCACAGTGCCGCAATACTAACTTGGAGCTCACTAGCTCACTCGAGGCCGCAACCTCTACAACTTCTCATTTGAAGAAAATGGTGATCAACACTTAACCACAAAGGTAGCTCACAAGCATAACCCTACAACTAAGATGAGAAAGTGAGACATTTGGGATTGTATAGTGCAAATAGCAAGTAGAGAAGTAGAGGAAAGGGCTTAAGCTAAAACACCAAATTTTGGAAATAGTTGGCTCAAGAGAAAATCTTTTGCAAAGAGGCTAAACTATGAAAAACTTTGAATAAGGCTTGTAAATCTTATTCTTAAGTTGTTTCATAGTCCTACTATTTATAGGAGATGAAAATAAGGTTAGAAAACCTCATAGATCCGTTGGGGCAAGACCTAACTAAAAGCAAAAATCAATCTGGCCGTTGGGAGCCAAGTCAGCAGAATTTTCTGTTGCCGGTCGACCGCCAACGGTCGGATTTCCAACCGTTCGCAAAAGCAGTCGACCATGGATCCCAAATAGAGAGTGAAACTCTTTGTCGGTCGATTGGGCTGGTCAACCGTGGACCCAAACAGAGAGTGAAACTCTTTGCCGGTTAACGAGCGATCGACCACCCGGTCGACCGGCTGAGGGCCAAAGCAGGTTTTTGGGTATCTTTGCAAAACCAATCTTTTTCCAATAAATTTTCTTTTGATAAATAAATACAAAAAGAGTTCTAAGTATTTGATAACTAGAGTGTGATCATAGATCAACACCAAATATATTAGAACTATATTTTGATAAAAATTCTTTTCTAAAACAAAACTAGTTTTTCCAAAACTTATTTTTCGAAACTCTATTTTTCTGAAACTCGGTAAGAACCAGGTAATAAATTTTATTTTGTAAAACACAACGAGACATTAAACAATCCCAAAAGCTATCAACTCCTTTCATCTTGGTTTGATAAAAGACTATAAATCCTAACAAATGGAAAAGGTAAAAATACAAATCTTGAAATAGTCTTGTTGATATTGCTTGATCCTTGAGCTCTTCTAGTGTGCTAGGCTCTGAGATTTAAATCTTCTTAGCTTTTAAATGCGTGAGTCTTGTGATGGAGCCAAAATGCAACAAATGTTTTTACCTGAAACTTATTTAAACAATTTTGTTAATACCTAACTACATATGTCTTGTTAACATCAAAACTTAGGGCTATTGGCCTTTGGGCCAACAATCTCTTCCTTTTTGATGATGACATAACATATGAAGTTATTACAAATATTTTGGTAAGAGACTTTAAGTGAATCTCCCCATTAACACATGTATATATAAGAATAAGACATAAAAGAGCAAAATGCATAAAAGAAGCATATATAAAGGATATAACTGTTAGATTCATATGCAAGCCATCTATGCATAACAAAGATACTGATGAAAAACACCTAGAGGGGGGGTGAATAGGTGTTAGTGCTAATCTAAAACTTAATGCAAAACTAAGTGCGCTAAATGCGGAAGCTAATGCAAATTATGCACAAACTAATACAATACAACAAGTGTAGCCGAATTCCCTTGCGAGGCTCTAGACTAACTCCCCTTGATTCCCCTTGAAATGGGTTGAGGCGCTATGTGAAGCTCTTGTTGGATGAGTATAAGTTGGGCACACACACACAAGCAATCCAAGCAATGTGCATACACAATCAAGCCAAGCAATCAAGGATATAGCAATATGGATTATGCAAGGCACAACACAAGCAAATAAATATGATATGACAAGATGAATTATGCTCAACACAAGCAAATATGATATGAATGAAGTATGATGCTTTGCACAAATGTAAAGAGAGAGAGAGTTTAGAGACAAGTGGATCAAACGCAAACACACAAGATATGTTTCGAGGTTTGAGCACCCTTGCTCTACATCCCCGCCTGCACCACCGTGTAGGATTTCCAATCCACTATACCGTCCACCGAGGACTCCCACCGAGGGAACCTTCACCGAGAAGGATTCGTACAACAATGGAGTACCTAACTCCTCTCTCAAACAAACACCTCCTCACATAAGAGGGGTAGGCCCTTAGCCAAACAACCACAACAACCAAACCTCTACCGAAGAGGGTTTACAATCAAACTCCACCTCTCACCAGAGGGAGCAAACCAATCACCCGATCACCTCTACCTAAGAGGGATACAACAAGAATAAGGGTGTTTACAACAAGTGGTTCCAAAAACCACAAACTCAAACTCTCTTCCTTTTTCTCTTTTCTTTTCCACAAAAACAAGATCCTAATAGATTAGGATAGTATGATAGCTCAAGTGTGAAAACTAGGTGTTTGGAAAACAAGCAACAAAGAAAAACACTTGAGAAAATTCTTGCAAAAAATATAGAATGAAAACCAAGACAATCTCCCAAAATATTCTTTTTCTTTGATTTTTCCAAAAACCTAAAACAATAAAGATTGAAAGATTAAAGCCCCAAACACTTTTGAAAAACTGTTTTAAACACTTCAGAAAATCGGAATTTTTTCTCTTCAAAAACTTGGCCAAAATCCCCAAGAGATGGGGTTTATATAGGCCCATCAGAAAACTAGCCGTTAGGCTGAGCTGGCAGCCTGACAGGCTGCCGGTTGACCGACCGGTCGACCGCCAACGGTCAGAAATATGACCGTTGGGCAACTGCGGTCGACCGGCCCGGTCGACCCAACCAAACAGAGAGCAGAGCTCTCATCCCGGTCGACCGGCACGGTCGACCCAAACAACCCGAGAGCAGAGCTCTCAGACCCGGTCGACCGGCTCGGTCGACCGTTTTTGTGTCTGCCCAGACGTGCACCTCTGTGCACGTCGGTCGACCCTACGGGTCGACCGGCTCTTGGTGCGGTCGACCGTCCGGGTCGACCGACCAGCCTGGCAGCAAAAAAAAAGACAGAAAATTTGGGAAAAATATTTTCTAAAAAATCTTTTATCTCTTTTAAAAATACCATAAAAATTGTTTTATCATTTATATTGAAACTCAAACAAGTGATAAAAATTTCAAGACAATATATCAACATATCAATTCATTTTTGTGTCTTGCCAATTTTATCAAAAACAAAACTTGTATTTTTATCAAACTTGATTTTCAATAGGAAATCTGATTTTCCTAAAAACTTATAGAAATACAAAAATATGATATTTGAACATTATTAAGCATGATGCATATGGACATAGGTCTAATATACATTCAACAAATATATCATAGTTTTTGTCTTTAATTACAAAAATATGTTTTATACCAAAACATAAAACTACATGAATAGGTATGTCAAACTAAGTTTGTATAAGTCATATGAGCATGTATGTATATCTAGAACATATCTAATATACATAGAAATAAAGTAAACTTGTTTTGATCAAACTATTCATGAAACCAACCAAATCCAAATCATGAAACGTGTGTGTTGTGCACTTGAGCATATCAACTAAACTAAGCTTTACAAATGGATCTAAAACACACGATCTAAACTAGGATACCTAAGTCTTTGTGTCAACAAGAAGACTTGCTCCAAACTCCATCCATGGGCTAGGCAATGTGTGATCTTGAAGCTTTGGCCCTGGAATCATCATGAAAAGCTTCTAAACACCTTGTTGAAGCTAATCACCAACTAATATCTTGGTTAATGATCTGAAACTTAAACAACACAAGATTATTAGTAAACATAACTACATGAGTTAATCATCATCAAAACTAGAGTGGAAGGCCTTTGGGCCAACAATCTCCCCCTTTTGATGATGACAAAACTCATGGAGTTATATATGCATGGATTAAAGTAAACTTCAAAGAAGCTCCCCTTAACTCATGCATAGACATAAATAATAAGATATGGAAATGAATGTGCATAAACATGTATGCATAAACTTGTATGCATCAATATGCATAAAACACAAACACATGTTCTAGAAGCTCTAGTTACCAATTAAATTAATAAAGCAATAACAACAAAAACACTAGATGCTCTAGATACCAATAAAACTTAAAACTTACCAATAAATAATAAAACTTAATATATGCAAAAACATAAGAAACATAAGTATGCATATATAAAAACATGTTAAACTCTCTAATAATTCTCCCCCTTTTGTCAATCATCAACAAAGGGGTAAAAAAAGTAAAATCAAATCAACCAATTTTTTCTCCCCCTTTTTGTCAAGCAAAAGATCAAGAAGGGGTTAAACAATCCAACACAAAAACAATGTTCTCCCTTTTTGTCTAAAACAAAAAAATGTCAATAAGGGGTGACTATAAACAACATGATATCAATAGAAAAATATATCAATGAAGCATCTTGATATCACTTGAAAATAAACAAAGATCAATAGATGTATATGCTATATATATTCATGAAGAGAAAGACGCTAAGTTAGCTTCCCTACACATATGCACTACATGAAAGAGGGATGTTAAGCCCTAATTCACATAACACACATTATGTAATGAATAAGAGGAGATGTGAAGCTCCCCCTACACACGTGTACCACATAAAGAAGAGATGTTAAGCTCTTCAATACACAATACACTCAACATGAATCTATATGCATATAGTCAATACAAATCAAAACTTTTGTATATATATATATATTTTTTTTTAAAAAAATTTTAGATACCAATTTTAAGTAAAAACACATGAAACATCTTGATATCAATTGAAATTAAACATAATAAATTTTGAATGTCTAAACAAAATTTTGATACCAATTGTAAATAATTTTCATATTAAACATATGATACCAATATGAAATTTTCAATCATAAAGTAAGGGAGTGGGAAACAAATACCAATTGAAGAATCACCAATTGAAAGACAAAATTAAATTTTCTCTCCCTTTATGGAATACCAACTAAAAGATGCATGGGCTTGATACCAATTTAAAAGTAATCAATTGAAACAAAATTGAAACTCAAACACTAGCATAAACAAGATTTTGTGAAAAATTTATATCTTAAGCACCAATGAAAGTGTATGAAATAGAATGAGTACCAATCACCAATAGATGATACCAATTGAAAATATACATACACAATAAACATACGAGTATACAAGAAGATCAAAATGATACCAATTGAAAGAGTTCAATGATACCAATTGACATAGCAATGAGTTCAAGTGTATACATCATATTGCAATACCTCCCAATCAAGGTTCAAGTTTTAAATGATTTTCATTTTAAAGCATACAAGACCATGATCTCCCTTCCAACCGCCCTTAGAAGGTAGGGGTTTTTTTAGAAATAGATTTGAAAATAAGCTTAGTTTGAAAATCACTACCATAGTGAAGAATACCGCAACTAGTTAAATGGAAAATCTTTTAAACTAGTACGAAATCCTTCAAGTAAGGAATAAAACAAAATTGTTTTTCATAAAACATGAAATCCACATGATAATCAACACCCTAATTCAATTAGGCATAAATATGACTCATGAAAATAAAACATGAGCGAGCAATAAAAGTGAGTGTACATATAAAGTGTGAATATCATATCATGAAAATTTTTCATTAAGCTCAATTATTCCTTAATCATGAAACACGAAAATCATCAAAACTTATTTAACTTTCATGGCATATGTATGTCTAATACAAACTAAAGTATACATACATATCCAACACAACGAGTCCACAAAGTGTATATGCATGAAGACACGTGGCTCAAAAGGATAATCATGTATATCTAATAGTTTGGACAAGATAGACATATACATGAAGTTAAACAATTAAACACAAAATCAAGAAAAACTAAATCTTCATCAAAACAAATTTCATTTCATGGTATATGTATGAATTGTCAACACAATAAGTATACATACATATCCCTAAACACAATTGAGTCCTTATATATAGATTTGCATAAAAGGCAAATGACTCAAGGGGTATACATGTATATCTTAAAGTTTGGCAATACAAACATATACATGAAGTGAAAAACTCATAAAACAAATCCAAAAGGGAATACAAGTTTAAAATGTATGAATCATCAAAATTAGACTATACTAGCACATTTAATGGGTTCAAATAAGCATTCAACTCAAACATATATAGATTTATTTGTGGCCCACTATATGCACAAGTATATAACTAGTCTTAATGAAAACTAACATCTAAACATGTAACCTACACATGAAGCATCAAAACTCAATAAAAAAAATCATCATGATAAAACTAAAAACATGATTATTATGTAAATTCACATGTATTAGATTCATAATGTACATTATAGTTTAAACAAAAGTGAGTACACTAAGAATGGGTTCATACAGCATGTGTGTCTCAAATACTATATATGTATGTCAAGGATCTAATAATCATGGCATTTACATACTAATCCAAAGACAATGATAACATGCTATAAAACATCAATATGAAAGCATATAAACAATAATAAGGAGTTAAGAATTGTTACCAAAACCTAGAAGGCAACTCTCCTTGTCTCCAAAACATGGTGGTCATCTCCACCAAATCTTTCCCTTGAAAGTGATGCATCCAATTGATCTTCTTTAAGTCCGGAACGCATCCACTCCAAGGTGTCATCACTCTCACGTCATGTGAGAGCCCACACCTACATCAAAATAATAGGAGGGGTGGTCTTTGGTACCCATATCTTCTTGGGTCTAAGGGGGTTAGTACCTTCTCTAACCCAAACAAACTTCTTTACTAAATTCTCAACATGTAAACGATCATAGCAAAATTTAGAAAGATGGCCTTTCGGCCACAATGTGTACATGTATACACATGAGCATACATGTGTTGATGGTGTCCGTGTGGAGCATGTGTATGCCGTGGAGGGTGTGCATGCATAAAAGTTGGAACTTGTTTCTTTCGAACCAAGGTTTCCAAGCGAGTGTGGTTCATGGCACATTGGCTCATAGTGGAGCCCAAACAATCTACTCTCTTCTTTAACATAAAAATATCATCATTAATCCTAGAAGAAGAGGTACATGCATTAGGTAGACTAGATGAAGCTACATTAGCATGGCAAATATGTGCATCAATTTTATTTTGCAAAACTTCATTTTTCTTTAAACAAATTTCTAAATCCTTTTAAATAGAATCAATTTTTATTTTCAAAGAATTATTTTCTTTTACAATAAAATCAACTTTAGAAGATAAATTTTCATTTTTCTTCAAAATAGCATGGCAATCATTTTTAGTTTTTAAAAATTCATTTTCTTTTAGTGCAAGTTCCAATTGAGATCTCAATGAATCCCTTTCATTATAGACCTCAACCTTCTCTTGCAAAACACAATCAAGTCTAGAATGTAAACTCTTATTTTCTTTTTCAATTTCTAGACTTTTCTTTTTCAAAATCTTATAATTTCAATTAATTTTTCACAAACAATAGAAAGTTCTTCATTTAAAGCATGGGGATCAATATTATCATCACATGAAGAACTAGCACTATCATCACAATCTAAGTGGGGTTCCGAATGTACCTCAAGGGAGTCATTCCCTTGGACCATGAAGCATTGTGAATCGGATTCTCCACTAGACTCCTCCGGTTGAATTTGTTCTTGAAGCTTGGAGGTGGTGGTTGTTGTCAATTTATTCCACACTACAAAAGCGGAATCAATGTTAGAAACACACATAAGATAATCTTTAGGTAATGTGCTTCTAATGGCCTCTAGGGCTTGTGCATTGGCCCCTATATGATTGCGATTACTAAGGAAGGACTCCTTGGTAATAGCAAGATAAACTTTATGACCTAGGGTTTGTAAATAAACGGTCATCCTAATCTTCCAAACATGAATGTTGGAAGGGTCATACATAGGTGGGGTCATGAAGGCCACGGTAAACTAAATGTGTGCAAACAAGCAAATGCAAACAATAGATTAGCAAGCAAATGGATCTCACTCCTAGGATATTAAGCCTAAGTATCAGGAGCACTAGCTCTGATACCAATTGAAAAACACCTAGAGGGGGGTTGAATAGGTGTTAGTGCTAATCTAAAACTTAATGCAAAACTAAATGCGCTAAATGCGGAAGCTAATGCAAATTATGCACAAACTAATACAATACAGCAAGTGTAGCCGAATTCCCCTTGCGAGGCTCTGGACTAACTCCCCTTGATTCCCCTTGAAATGGGCTGAGGCGCTATGTGAAGCTCTTGTTGGATGAGTATAAGTTGGGCACACACACACAAGCAATCCAAGCAATGTGCACACACAATCAAGCCAAGCAATCAAGGATATAGCAATATGGATTATGCAAGGCACAACACAAGCAAATAAATATGATATGACAAGATGAATTATGCTCAACACAAGCAAATATGATATGAATGAAGTATGATGCTTTGCACAAATGTAAAGAGAGAGAGTTTAGAGACAAGTGGATCAAACGCAAACACAAAGATATGTTTCGAGGTTCGAGCACCCTTGCTCTACATCCCCGCCTACACCACCGTGTAGGATTTCCAATCCACTATACCGTCCACCGAGGACTCCCACCGAGGGAACCTTCACCGAGAAGGATTTGTACAAAATGGAGTACCTAACTCCTCTCTCAAACAAACACCTCCTCACACAAGAGGGGTAGGCCCTTAGCCAAACAACCACACACAACCAACACCTCTACCGAAGAGGGTTTACAATCAAACTCCACCTCTCACCAGAGGGAGCAAACCAATCACCCGATCACCTCTACCTAAGAGGGATACAACAAGAATAAGGGGTTTACAACAAGTGGTTCTAAAAACCACAAACTCAAACTCTCTTCCTTTTTCTCTTTTCTTTTCCACAAAAACAAGATCCTAATAGATTAGGATAGTATGATAGCTCAAGTGTGGAAAACTAGGTGTTTGGAAAACAAGCAACAAAGAAAACACTTGGGAAAATTCTTGCAAAAAATATAGAATGAAACCAAGACAAATCTCCCAAAATATTCTTTTCTTTGATTTTTCCAAAAACCTAAAACAATAAAGATTGAAAGATTAAGCCCCAAACACTTTTAAAAACCTTGTTTTAAACACTTCAGAAAACCAGAATTTTTTCTCTTCAAAAACTTGGCCAAAATCCCCAAAGAGATGGGGTTTATATAGGCCCATCAGAAAACTAGCCGTTAGGCTGAGCTGGGCAGCATGACAGGCTGCCGGTCGACCGACCCGGTCGACCGCCAACGGTCAGAAATATGACCGTTGGGCAACTGCGGTCGACCGGCCGGTCGACCCAACCAAACAGAGAGCAGAGCTCTCATCCCGGTCGACCGGCACGGTCGACCAAAACAACCCGAGAGCAGAGCTCTCAGACCCGGTCGACCGGCTCGGTCGACCGTTTTTGTGTCTGCCCAGACGTGCACATCTGTGCACGTCGGTCGACCCTACGGGTCGACCGGCTCTTGGTGCGGTCGACCGTCCGGGTCGACCGACCAGCCTGTCAGCACAAAAAAAAGACAGAAAATTTGGGAAAAATATTTTCTAAAAAATCTTTTATCTCTTTTAAAAATACCATAAAAATTGTTTTATCATTTTATATTGAAACTCAAACAAGTGATAAAAAATTTCAAGACAATATATCAACATATCAATTCATTTTTGTGTCTTGCCAATTTTATCAAAAACAAAACTTGTATTTTTATCAAACTTGATTTTTCAATAGGAAATCTGATTTTCCTAAAAACTTATAGAAATACAAAAACATGATATTTGAACATTATTAAGCATGATGCATATGGACATAGGTCTAATATACATTCAACAAATATATCATAGTTTTTGTCTTTAATTACAAAAATATGTTTTATACCAAAACATAAAACTACATGAATAGGTATGTCAAACTAAGTTTGTATAAGTCATATGAGCATGTATGTATATCTAGAACATATCTAATATACATAGAAATAAAGTAAACTTATTTTGATCAAACTATTCATGAAAACCAAAATTCAAATCATGAAACGTGTGTGTTGTGCACTTGAGCATATCAACTAAACTAAGCTTTACAAATGGATCTAAAACACACTATCTAAACTAGGATGCCTAAGTCTTTGTGTCAACAAGAAGACTTGCTCCAAAACTCCATCCATGGGCTAGGCAATGTGTGATCTTGAAGTTTTGGCCCTGGAATCATCATGAAAAGCTTCTAAACACCTTGTTGAAGCTAATCACAAACTAATATCTTGATTAATGATCTGAAACTTAACAACACAAGATTATTAGTAAACATAACTACATGAGTTAATCATCATCAAAACTAGAGTGGAGGCCTTTGGGCCAACAACTGAGTTATAAAAGAGTATACACAAATGGTTACCTCCATCCATCCAAAAATATCTCCAGCCTCCAAATAAGTGGTAGATGGTTGGATTAACAGGGAATAAGAAACAATACACAACTAAACACATATACTATACAAAGACAATAAGGATAACTACCATATCAGAAATAAATATGTCCATACATGCTTAGAGATTCATGCCAACCTCAAAAACCAAATACACACAAATACACAATGCATATGTCCATAAAACAAACAAACTACATACTCAAATCCAAATACAGAGAATTGATTAGTCACATATATTGCATATACATTATCACCTTACCATTTTTACTAGCTATAAATCCTATTAATAAGTCTTTTTTTTCTTTGTTAAATATAGGCCCAAGTGCTAAAAGAAAGAAAAGAGAAACACAGCCCAAAAGCACACCAAATTCTGATTTATTCAGAATAAATTCGAAATTAAGGAATCAGGACAAAATCTTGGCATATCAAGAGGTTGAGAAGAATCCTCCCTGAATCAAGTGGTTGAAACCAAAAATCAAAGGCAGTTTCGTCAACTTTTGGAGCAGAAATAAGAAAACCAGAAGAAGATATGGGAAATACACCAAACCGGGGATCTCTACCAATTGGGTGTGGCCACTTGGGGCCACACCAGGACCGCAGAAACGCGGCCCTAGCCGTGTTTTCGCAGCCTTGTTAGGTCAGTTGGGGGAGCGTTTGCTCCCCCAATCTTCCCAGGATTCCCCCTTTTGGTTTTTTCCCTATAAATCTAGTTTCAGCAGAGAAAAATGGGACAACCATGCAGAGATAGGATTTAGTCCAGTTTTTCATTTTTTAATGTAGGTTTTTGTTTTTCTTTTCATGTAATTTTTAGTTTTAATTTATGTAAATCAGAGGAGATCAGAGTTTCATAGGAGAACGAGAACGAAGCTTTTGCTGAGAGTGACACCGGTGTAAGGTTTCCTTCTTTTCTTTTATTGTTATGAGATCGAATCTGTAGTTTCTTATTGTATGTACTTTATTTTCATATTCTTCTTCTTCTTTTCTACTTTTTTTCTTTTGGTACAATTGCTCTCCAAGTGAGTCTAAAAGCATCGAAAGAGCCTTGCCTTTGCGAGTGCCACCGATAGCTCATGATGATGGATTTTGAGTTTCATTCGTATCACTTCATACTTGCAACGTCTTGATGATATAATGTGGAGGAAACGAGAATCAACTCTTATGGGCTATACATAGATCGCCTCACTTCAAAGTAACGTCATTGCAAATGACTCAAGGTAGGTATTTGGCTAAAAAAAGTAAGTAATTTTTAGTTTCTTTTCTTTTCTTTTATTCTTTAATTTAGAACACCAACAACACCCACTTCTTTCCATTTTCAATTTCTTTGTAAATAATCATTTTCCATTTTCCCACCTTCTCATTCTTCCACTTTCTTCCTCACTTAACTTTAACCTAACTCTTTTTCATTTTCATTTCTTAAAACAAAAAAGAACCTTCATTTTTCTTCACAAAGATTTTAATACAAACTTTAAACGCGTCTATCGCTAACCCTCCTTGTGGATCACGACCCGCATAGCCACTTGCTATCGCGGTAGAATTGAGTACTTGCACATCTCTATTTAAAGTTCTGAAATACTGTATTTTGTGCAGGTTTAAGCTCAATCAAATTTTGGCGCCATTGCCGGGGAGGGTGAGGGTAACGGTTTTTCTTGAATTTTGGAACTAAAACGAATTTTTCTTCTCTGTTGCAGGTTACAAGTCAAAGAAAATAGGAAAGAAGACTTGCAGTAACATATAAGTGGTCTTGGGCCTCTGCTCTAGAAAGCAGAGACCAAGTACCCTCTGAATTGCCGCGTTTACTCGGCTCTGGCCGCGGTTCCGCGGCAAGGAAGAGTTCACTACTGACTGTTTTTTTGCAGGGCTGCTTGCTTTGCAAAAATTAGAGTTTCTGCAAACTTTATTTCTTGTATGCTACCATCAGGAACCTACTAATAATCAACAGTAAAATACTTGTTGAGAAGTTTAAAAAAATTGATTAGATGTTTGCATTTTAGGCACGTGTCTTTTTAATTCATTTACTTTACTATTGAAGAGTGCTGGAGCAAGGTACGTTCGCATTGCATTTAGAATAGGACTCATCTCTTGGTTGATTTACATCGCTTTGAGTGAATCTTGTTTGCATATCTTGTACACTTGCACAAACTGATCTTAGGGCACCAGCCCATAACAAGATAAGGTGGGGATTTAATCACCCTTTCTTGGTCCAAAAATCAGACTCCAAGCACTCATTAACCCGAGCCTAACTAAAAATGAGTAGACGTTGGTCCAGGGACATCTCGGACTCAATTAGGAGATTATCCTAAGGGGGAAAGGTGTTGGAATTTGACTCCTGCCAAATCAGTGTCTAGGAAGGGATTAAGGGCCGAAAGCCCGAAGGTTGGTGGTTATTTAATTGAGGAAAGTCTTTGACGGATAACCTCCCACCAATCTTGCCCTGACCTGGCTGATTAGCTTGTGGTCAAAGTCTGCATTATACCTCTTATGGACAGTCTAATCAGTTAGGAGTCGTCTAGGTCATAGGTCTACCCTAACTTAGTTTAGAATTTTTTTCTTTTTATTTGTTTGCTTATTTGTTTGTTTTTCTTTGTTTGTATTTTATTGTGTGATATGGCTTTAATAACAATTTTTCAAATTTTAATAGTAATCCATATTACACACCAACCTCTTTTTCGGATATTACCAACCCGGCATATCATAACTTTAACCAACCTAGTGTGCCGGATTGGTCTTATCCGAATCAATATAACCCATGCCCCCAACCTTATAACCATAATTTCTAGAATAATTTTAACTATTCACAGAGTCAGTGGGGATTCACCTCCCCCGAGTCCAATTTTCAACCAACTTGTCCTCCTTATCCACCTTGTCCACAATATTTCCAAGATTCATACTCAGTTCCACCAGTCCAAAATAGAAAACCATCAATTTTGGAAATGAGTATGCGTGAGTTCAAACAAAAATCACAAAATCGGATGGACTCACAATTTCACCACCAATTCCAAGATAACACTTCATCTTTTTAACAAAATGATGAACCAATCAACTATGAAAAGATACTTGAAGCCATGACTCAGGCTCAAAATGCTCGTAATCGTGACATAGATATGATGGTCCAATCTCTACGCTCTCACCGCTTGACCAGTTCTGATGTCACTAACCATTCTATTTGAGCCAAAGAGTCATGTTGTTTTGAAAATCAAGGTTCCATTTCAGAACAATCATTTGAACTTGCCTAAACTCCAATTTTTGAAAATGATATTCATAGTTCGGTAAGTTATTCCTTACCTGAAATTGAACTTGAGAATGATTATGATCATGAACCTCAACCTAGTGATTCAATTCTACATCCTGATTCAATTATGACTCCCGTGTCTCACCTGGTTTCAATCTTTTTCCCGAGTCAACATTGGATCATATGCCAATTCATCATGAAATCGAATCGCCCATCTTTGATGATCATCATATTGAACTTGATCCATTTTATACTTTTGAAAGTCCCATTGACAAATTGGCAAGTTCTCATTTTGTGACATTGAACTCAATGAGAAATGTGACCTAGATTCTCAAATCTGTGATCTAGTTCAAATTCTTGAACCAATATTGACTCCTATTTTGTTACCCGACTTAAGTAATTTTTTAGAGTCAGTTTTGATTCCCACACCTATCATTCTTGAAATTGAATCACCAATATTAAGTCACATTTCCTTGTTGGAAACTGAATGTGGACTTGAGTTTCAACTTCTTGATTTGGACCCACTTTCTGAGCCAATCTCGATTCCTGAACCTTTACTTGACTTAAGTCACTTTTCTGAGTCGGTATTAGTTCCAGTACTTCCTGAGTCCAAGTCAATCATTCTATCTTTTCACACTCCATTTTGGGACAAGGCGGTTAACAAATTTGACTCCGAAATCAATTATGGAATTTGAAAATTATATGGGGTTAAATTTTTAATAAAAATCCTTCATGGATATATCATTTTAATGGGTTATATTAGAGATATTTCTGGTGGGTTCCTCCGAATTCCACGAAAAGTCGATTGGGCTGCATTTCGTGGACCAATCAGACCACCACCGGAACCACCACCTTAAGGTAACATTTTCCTTCCCTTTCTTCTTTTTCATGCATCTATGCATTAATTCGTACATTGAGGATAATGCATGAGATAGGTGTGGGGGAGGGGTCTAACATAACTTAGGTTTTTCTTTTTATAATAAATTTTTTTTAACATTTTCTTTACTTTTAAAAACGTTTTGAAAATAGAAACAATATTTTGACATATTTTTTTGTAAGAAATTGAGTCAATTTTAAGGAATAGGAAAATCAAAATTAGGATATCTTATACTTAGTCAAAATAAGATTATTTGTTTGATTTTTAAGGTTAGGAAGATAATTTGTCAAAGTAATTTAGTCTTGATCTTTACCTTAATGAAATATGCATACTTCATGCACTTACACACTTAGGGTTCAAAACAAAGATTCTTATGTCTTATAAAAAAAATATTATGAAAAAGAAAAAAATATATAAACAAATCTAACTATTGATTAGCTAGGTGCTTTGGCCTAAGCAAGCCTTGATATTTATGCGAAAGATGATTAGATAAGTTTGAGAGAAAAAATATATGAAAATCCTCTGATTAAGCTGGGTATTTGGGCCTAATAAAGCATAAGTATTCAGGCCTAAAAGGGTTCAAATAATAAAATCCTTAGTTTTGTGGCCTTGTTTGCTCGAGTCCTTAAGTCCTTGGCGTGTTTTCTCACTTGGTGCGTTAAGATCGTTTGGTTTGGGAGTCATCGATTTAAAGGCTCGTTACATGGGCAAATTAGAAAGCCTAATAGAACTAAGGAAGAATACCACAAATATATATATATATATAAATATATATATATATATATATATATATATATATATATATATATATATATATATATATATATATAAGGCATAAGAGTTAGAGTTAAAGAACCCTTAGTCAAACTTCACGGTCACAAGGTGCATATGACTTAGGGTAAAGTAATAGACTAAATGAGAAATACAATTTGACTCCTTACTTTGATTGATAACAAATTTTTGAATAGAGACTAAGTTTAGGAATGAAAATTCAGTTTTCTTATAACTTATAGATTACTTAAATCTTACAATTATATTTCAAATATTTTTCTCTTTCAAAATGCCTTTCGAAAATACTAACTCTTTGTTTCTCTTTCTTTATGGATTTTGTGGGTGTAATCCACTGAAAACCCTCACGAGAAAAAACTCGTCCTCTAGGGGAAACCTAGAGGTTTAACAGCTTGTTGCACATGCTCAGTGCAATCGAGTGACCTGCGAAAGTGGTCGAATAATCCTTAGTATAGTTTAGTTGTTTTGCTCGAGGGCGAGCAAAAGATAAGTGTGGGGGTGTGATTAGTCACATATATTGCGTATACATTGTCACCTTACCATACTTTTTAGCTAATAAATCCTATTAATAAGTCTTCTTTTTCTTTGTTAAATATAGGCCCAAGTGCTAAAAGAAAGAAAAGAGAAACAAGCTCAAAAGCCCACCAAATTCTGATTTAATTCAGAATAAATTCGAAATCAAGGAATCAGGGCAAAATCTTGGCATATCAAGAGGTTGAGAAGAATCTCCCTGAATCAAGTGGTTGAAGCCAAACAATAAAGGTGTTTCGTCAACTTTTGGAGCAGAAACAAGAAAACCAGAAGAAGATACGGGAAATACACCAAACCGGGGATCTCCACCAATTGGGTGTGGCCACTTGACCGCACCAGGGCTGCGAAAACGCGGCCTTAGCCACGTTTCCGCGACCTTGTTAGGTCAGTTGGGGGAGCGTTTGCTCCCCCAATCTTCCCGGAATTCCCCCTTTTGGTTTTTCCTTATAAATACTAGTTTCAGCAGAGAAAAATGGGACGACCATGCAGAGATAGGATTTAGTCCAGTTTTTCATTTTTTAGTGTAGGTTTTTTCTTTTCATGTAATTTTTATTTTTAATTTATATAAATCAGAGGAGATCAGAGTTTCATAGGAGAACGAGAACGAAGCTTGTGCTGAGAGTGACACCGGTGTAAGGTTTCCTTCTTTTCTTTTATTGTTATAAGATCGAATCTGTAGTTTCCTTTTGTATGTACTTTGTTTTCGTATTCTTCTTCTTCTTTTTTACTTTTTTCCTTTTGGTACAGTTGCTCTCCTAGCGAGTCTAAAAGCATCGAAAGAGCCTTGCCTTTGCGAGTGCCACCGATAGCTCATGACGATAGATTTTGAGTTTCATTCGTATCACTTCATACTTGCAACGTCTTGATGATATAATGTGGAGGAAACGGGAATCAACTCTTATGGGCAATATGTTGATCGCCTCACTTCAAGATGACATCATTGCAAATGACTCAAGGTAGGTATTTGGCCAAAAGAAGTAAGTAATTTTAGTTTCTTTTCTTTTCTTTTATTCTTTAATTTAGAACACCAATAACACCCACTTCTTTCCATTTTCAATTCTTTGTAAATAATCATTTTCCATTTTCCCACCTTCTCATTCCTCTACTTTCTTCCTCACTTAACTTTAACCTAACTCTTTTTCATTTTCATTTCTTAAAACAAAGAAGAACCTTAGTTTTTCTTCGCAAAGATTTCAATACAAACCTTAAACGCTTCTATCGCTAACCTTCCTTGTGGATCACGACCCGCATAGCCACTTGCTATCACGGTAGAATTGAGCACTTGCACATCTCTATTTAAAGTTCTAAAATACTGTATTTTTGTACAGGTTTAAGCTCGATCAAGAATAAAGCATGAAAGCTAACTCCCTCAAACGCTCAAGTAATTCCATCAAAATATCTCTCCCCCTTTTTGTCATCAACAAAAAGGTTCAACCCTCCTGAAAATCAGGGTCTTCTGGGAAAATTGGTGCCTCAAGAACAGCAGGAGGAGGAGCCCATGCGTCAAAAGGAGGACCTGCGGGCGGAAGTGGCTATGAGCGACCACTCAGAGAGGAGCCGGCCAAGTGTTCCTATTGTAGATGTCATGGACGCATGTCTGCATAGCAAATGGAATCACAAATGTGGTTGAGATTATTGTCTACTCACTGCTCTAGCCACTGAAAGTGAGCGATCATCTCAGCGGACATCTGCTAGTTGTACTTCCGAAACTGAATGGAGAGAGCATGATATGGATCAAAGGAAGCAGAAGAAGATCCTAGAGTAATAGCAAGAATGATAGGCTGGTGGTGAGGAGCAGGAGCACGCTTTCTAACATGCATCCTCTTAAGGAGAGTGCTGTTGATGTCAACTTACGGTTCAATGTACCATTCAGTAGAAAGATCGAATCTTAGTTGCTTTAGAAGACATGTAAAAAAGCATCCCAAACGGCAAGTGCTGGTTTGTGACCAGAAGATGATCGGACGTCATGTAATCGATGATGAGTTTAGGAATATTTATTCTAATGCATTTCAGAAGGCAATAGATCAGAAGAGGAGCAGAACCCCTAGCGTGAATATACTCTCCTAATTTGGCAAGAGGTTATAAAAAACGATTTTAGCTAAGACTTGGGCGGTGAGAATATAATACTTCACCTCCTTATTCCTAACTAAAGTGGGTTATCACCATCATGAAGCAAAATGGAGGCGGTGTGGGCAGACTCACCTTCAGGATAAGCAAATTCATGAAGATCCACATTATAAGCATCTACCCCTCACAGGAGAGGTGTAAAAGATGAGCAAATTTTTCAAGAGAAATATTTATATCTTTATTCAAAACTCTAGACCTGATATGATTATTTTAGAAAGATAGGTTAGATTAAAAATAATGGACTAATTGAGGGTAAACTGGTTCTTTCATGGTGATAGATGCTCAAGTGAGCTAGTACTCAAGATATTTGCAAGATTAAGGTGCTCAAAATCACTAAGCACCACAGTCCTACCAGAGATGACATTTTTATTGTGGATTATAATATATCTATGAGATGCATTTTGGGAGATGAAGGGGCTGGAAGATGATTCAGGGGTTTTCTCCTTCTCAGATCTAGATCTTTTAGACATGATGATGGATTAAATAGGATAATAGCATGAAATAAAGACGGATAAACAAGAATAATAAAGAAAATTGGAGAGATTAAGGAGAAATTTTGGTTATACCTCAAAATTCAAGAAAAATCCCTTGAAATATTGCAGATCTGGAGCCTGAGAACGATTTTAACAAATTTTGTAGGAGAAATTTTAGATTGGAAGGAGTTTTAATGGGTTGGACTAGGTTTGGGAGGAGGAGAATTGAAGAGGGGAGAAAGGAGATGTCGGTTGGAGAAGAGAAGATGAGGGGATTTGGGAATTTAGGGCTTTAAAAATTAGGTAAAAAAATAGGTTACCTGATTCCGGTCGACCGCCCCGTCGACCGGTACAAACCGAAAGCAAACTCGGTTCTAGTCGGTCGACCGGCTCCGGGCAGAAAATTATTTTTGTGTTCCAGGTTAAATCGGTCGACCGTGCTGTGGACCGGGCCTATGACAGGCTAACTCGGTCGATCGGTCGGTCGACCGTAACAGCTCAAAATACAGTATAAGTTTTAATTTTGTTTTTAATTTATTTTCTTTTAAATATGAAAACAGGAACTAATATATATTATACATGATACAAGAGAATAATGTTAAATCTATA
This sequence comes from Agave tequilana, assembly GCA_038442645.1. NCBI lineage: Eukaryota > Viridiplantae > Streptophyta > Magnoliopsida > Asparagales > Asparagaceae > Agave > Agave tequilana. Next base: position 26,142 of record JAVJIF010003091.1, read on the forward strand.
ATAGGCATGAAAAACACATAAAAAAATTAATTTTTATTTTATTATTATTAACAATATATTTCTCGCTTTTTTTATTTTTTAATAATTAAGCAATAAATTTTAGATATTGAAGCTGAATACTCCTTTAAGGGTTCTGAACTTCTCCTCGATATTACTGTAGATAAGAGTTGTGGTGCGCAATTGCTATCTCCATTTACTTGCTTAATTATGGTTAAATAAATTTCATATTTGACAAGAAAAACATTCATTTAACATAAAAAAATTTTGATACATGGACAAAAAAAATATGGCTAGAATAGAAATAAAAGCAAACTAAATACATAATCTCAACTATAGTCAAGATACAAAAAAATAAGGGCATGCAAGTCTATATAATTAAAGCATATTATTACAAAATGAAACTAGCAAATCCTATGCATGCATAGGTCTAGCTAGAAACAAAATTCTTAAGTAGAGAAGTTACCAAACCAAGGGCAATTTCTAAAATAAGTGCCTCTTTGATAGCGATGCAAGTGATGATTTGTTCATTGAGCCTTGATGCATCCACCACCCGGGCACCATCTCCCCCTGAGTCTAGGAGGAGGACGACGTACCTGTATCAATTAAGTTTGGCGTGTACTTTAGTACCCAAATCTTTTTGGGTCCTGTGGGGTTAGTATTTTCTCGAACCCAATATTTTATTTATCATGTTTAATTTTGCATAATAAAATTTAGCCAAATGGCCTTTGCGGCCACAATGAGCATAAGTATATATTTTCTATCCATAAATGCATGCTTGTGTTGATGTGAGTGTGCATGCTTTTCATGGCGTGTGTTTGATGCATGAGGAGTGTGTTTGCTTTGGGTTCTTTCTTTAGAAAACATAGATGCAAATTTGTTCATGTCAAATGCACGCTTTTTCAATGTAGTATCCAAAACCTCAATGCGTTGTTGAATTTTCAAAAATTCATCTTTATTATTAGTGATACTTAGGCTTTAACCCTTATAAGCAGTTTTATATTTTTTAAAATCCATTTTCATTTTCTCAAAAGATTTTGACAAATCATTTTTTTCATTTAAAATAATCTCATATTTGTTTTTTAATAAATCATTTTCCTTTTTCAACTTTTTATTTTGAGCAAGGGAAATTTCATACCTATTTTGTAATTCTTTAAAATATTGTACTAATTCATCTATGGTTAAATCCTCATCTTCTAAAAAGTTTTCTAGGTTTACCTTAGAAGCCTCATCACTATGTGTCAAAACATTTGTGTGCGGTGTCGATCTCCTCTTCGGATTTCGTCTCCGAGTCATCCCATATGGCCACCATCACCTTCTTTCTCTTTGGCATGTTCTGGAGGTTATAGCTTAAGAGGGACAATCCACTATTAGATGACCCGTTCTTTTGCAATGAAAGAGCACGGACATGTTTCCTCCCTTTTCTTTTCAAGTCTTCCTTGAGGTCTTCCTCTTCGAAAGTTGCTTTGTCTACCTTTCTTGTAGAACATCTTGCCCACTTTTCTAATGAGCATAGCAAAGTCCTCATCGTTGTCTTCCGATGATTCTTCTTCATCAAAGGAGGATGGAGTTGCCTTGAAAGCTATTGCTTTCTTCTTTGGAGCCTCCCTTTCTTCCCTCACCTTCATTTCCATCTCATGGGTTTTGAGATTACCGATGAAGCCAAAGAAGTCCATCTCCTCCCTATCATTTAGCTCCTTGAGGGTGGTTGCCTTGACTTTCTAAGATTTGGGAAGAGCTCTAATGACCTTTCAGATCTTTTGGTCATTATCAATCTTGTCACCTAAGGTGGACAAAGCATTAGTGATCTTGGTGAAATGAGTGAGCATTTCATCTATACTTTCATTATCAAGCATATAAAAATTCTCATATTGAGAACGGAGCAAATCAATTTTGGATCTCTTGACTTGCGACGTCCCCGCATGAGTAATGATAAGATCATTCCAAACTTCATAAGCGGATTTTGCAATTAATCACATGAGATAGATCATTTTCATCTAATGCTTGTATATGTGCATATTGGGCTCTAGCATTGGCCTCATAGTCCTTAACGGTTGCTTCGGACCATGTATCCTCATCACTATGAGGTTCAACAAATTCTTTGGAGATTGGTTACTCCTTACTGGAAGTCGGTTGCAGAAATTAGAGTAGCACGACAGAAGCGTTGTGGATTTATGATGTGCAGAGAAGCGACGTGAAGCTTGTTTGTCTTTTTCTTTGATTTTGAATTCTTTTTTACTTTTTCCTGCCTTATTGAATTTCGGGGACGAAATTTTTATAAAGTGGGTAGAATGTAATATCCTTAATTAGTAATACTGTATTTTTTTTCTAAAGTATTTAATTTGATTTATTGATTATTTTTATTATTACTATTAATTAACTTGATTTATAATTATTATTATTATTAAATATACAAATTATTTTTTTAGATGGTAAATGGTAATTTGGCTCCATATATTATTACCAATATTTCTTATCAGTATTTTTAGTTACTTATTATTATTATTTCTGATATTATTGTTATTATTAACTGATAGTATTAGTGGTAGTTATTACTATTATTATTCTTCCATTATAATTACTATTTGTTGTTATTACTATTAGTGTTATTATTATTATTATTGTTGTTGGTGTTTATTAATTATTATAAGTGTGACTATTATTTTATTTATTTATTTTAATATTAGTATAATGGCAGTAGTAATTGTTAATTACTATTTCTATTATTATTATTGCTGTTGATAATTAATATTAGTATTATTAATTATGTTGATTAATTATTATTTTTATTGCTAACTATTATGATTATTAATGCTATTGGTAATTACTATTATTATTAGTAATGGTTGTTCTTTAAGATTATAATTATTATTATTACTACTATTATGGCTTGCTTGTATTTATATATTTTTAGTAGTAGTATCTTCCTTCCCTATTTTCCATTCTTTACCCTTAAACCCAATACCCATACCCGTTATCCTCTTTTACCTCCATACCCATTATGAAACCCACTACCAATATCCATTACCCTCAAATCCAATAACACATACCCATTATAATCTCCCATATATAATCGTCTAACCCTAATCCAAAACCAAAACCTAATCTCCTATTTCATCTCCCCAACAACAACTGCAGCCGCCATGCCACCTGCGTAACCAGCTCATACCCTCCTCCTCTCGTTGTCGCTCTCAGCCGGCAACTCCATGACCCTGCACGCCTCCACAACCTTGGCTGAGGTAGCCCCTGGCTGACCACGTAACCAAGAACAGTCAACTTCTTGGCAGACTATACCTCCATCCGATCTCCTTCCCTCGGCCTACACCCCCATGGTTGTTGATCTTCTCTGTCGGTGACAACATCCGAGCCATCACCCACCATGGCCTGCCAACGCTCTCCCCACCACAGCCCCGTAAATCCACCTCTTGTCCTCCTTCCTTGCCTGGATAGTACACAAACACAGCAGGCTCCCAATCCCTCCCCTGGCCATAGGCCATTCCCAACACTACCGAGCAACCACACCAACCTCAGACCCAGGGCAGTAGTTTTACCCAAGCCCGGATCCGCCTCCGGTGAGCCATGTCGCCACCTCCTCGGGCGCCTCCTTCTTCCTCCAAGACTGCAGCACCTATCACCACAGCCCTCCCCCTCTTGCGGCAGCACTCAACATCACAGCCATCTGCATCATTGCCTTCTCCAGCCATGTCCCGTGACGTCGACTCCTCGCGGCAGCTCGGAATCCTCCCCGAGCACTCCGGCAAGCCACTGTGAGCCCCCGCGGCTCCCGTGTCCATCGATCGCCACTACCCTAAGCTTCTTCACCCGCATGCGTCAGCCCCCACCCGCTTGTGTGAGTATCCTCCTCTCTGATCTCTCTCACTTTATGTTTATAAAAAATTATCATGTGTTTTAATTACTTAGTGTTTGGGTGTGTGTTGAGAATTGAATGCATGTGTATTTGAGTGTGTGTGTGGTGTTGTGTGTGTGTGAGTTGTGAGCCTAAGTGTGAGAGTGAAGGTAAGGTGCTTAATCATTTACATGAGCACGTATGTATATATGTTTATATGTATATGTGGGTGTGCGAGTAAATACACATATATGTATGATGTATGCTTGAGTGTATGCATGAGCGCGTATATGTGTATATGTGTACGTGGGTGTACACTTATGTCTCGGTGTACTCGGGTGGGTGTTAAGTGTATATTTATATTTATTAGTATGTTCGGTTGCGTGTTATAGCATTTCGGACTCGTTCGTGTGATCCGAACTCGGTAACGGGAGATCCGGATTTGTGTTCATTATGGCCCCGATACACAGGCGATTCGAAGATCGATCCATGCGATGATTCGTAGATCAAGACCGTTTGTGCAGTGAAGACCAGACGGCGATTCGGTTCTGAAAACGTGTCATTTCATGTGAGTGTTTGTTCTTATGTATATACCATTGCCACTATTCATTTACATGTTACTCACATCATTTCATGTGACTTTCTGTTATATTTTACTAATTTGATTACTTATACCACTCCATGAAACATCTGTGATTGTTCACTTTATTTACATAGTTGATATAAGCTTGTATAAGCGTCATTTCATGTGTTGGTAGTTTGTCGCTGTTGGTTTCGGCCTAGTTTTGATACACCTTAGGTTGTGACTTGACTTTGCTCGATCTTGAGGTTGATATAATTTGTATTAGTTATCAGAGTTGATATTCATGTATTGGTGATTATTCTCGACAAGAACTTTTTTGGATATTATGGACAAGTAGATATGACGTCTCTATTGATATGAGACAGTTTAGAGATACCACGATAATAGAACAGATGCAGTTGATGTTAGACATTTCGCGACTCGATGTTTTGTTATTAGGATATTAGTATTTTTGTTAGTTCTTATTTAGTTATTTATTATACTGGACTCGGTCTTACCTGTGAGGAAAGTTGATTGTGATTAAGATTGATCTTGAGTTAGAGTTAATCTAGAATTTATATTCTTTATATCGGATATTGAACTCATTAAGATGGGATTGACGTAGCTGGATTTGAAGTTCTGAGCATTTAGAATTTATTTAGATGATATTTTGTTGATGTTGAGTAGTAGAAGTAGATATTCTAGGCCATATGTTGTTTGAAGATGATTCCCTTACTTCGTTATGATTTCGGTATCCGTTGACTTGTTGATCTCGAGGACATGCCATATGCTTCATATCTAGTTATTGATTACTTCAGTTAATAGAGATTTAGTTATTGTGATAGTGATCTAGTCGATATCGGTGATCTTGTACTTTAGATTTATCAGATAGCAGTCATCACTTTATCAGTTATTGGTGAGATTATTTGTTGGTGATCATATGATGTGTTCAAAGTTTATAAGAGTTGGTAGATATCGGTACCAGTTACCAGTTGTTAGTGACACCTTTGTATTAGTGCCTATATCTCTATTATCCAATATCAGATGTCAGATATTAGTTGTCAGCTACTCAGTTGTTAGTTGTTAGATTATCAGCTAATTGACATCAGCAGTTGTTAGAGATATCAATTACTATTACATATTAAATCACATTGATTGCTTATTAATAAAAGACACCATAACCCGAGAAATAGGAGTAATTGTCTGATAATGCATGTCGTATATTGTGGTAGGACTTATTATGGTACCGAGTTGTGGGTTCCAACCATGGGGAACCAAGATAATACTGACTACCAAGTTATTCAGTTGTCAGTTATCAGGGCTGTGCCCATATTACGGCGCAACAATAGTTGACTTTTCGTGTGGGCTAAGGACTTCAGTTATTAGAGCCTTACGGTTTGTCCTGGTTCAGCGCCGAGGGTGTTAGACTATGGTATCGGGCATGCACGATACCCTTTCAAAACACATGCACTACATTGGCAGACAGTTACAACAACGATAACCTTATTTGATATGTGAGAAAATAGTTGTGGTATGAGACACAGCTAAGTACTACATTAGTTAGGTTAATAATAACCAACCAGACTAGTGACATATCCTAGGTTACACAACTTGACATCAATTGTTTGTTTATAGTTATAATAGTTGTCTTTTATCTTCATACATATTGTTATTCAGTTATCTTTCAGTTATATGTTTATCATGTTATTTATCTTATGTCTGCAGTTTATCTTATTATTATTCTGTGTACATTGTTTATATGTACGAGCACTTACCTTTACACACTCTCTCACTGGGTCGCTTTCTGACGATTTGGATTTATACATCCAGATATTGGACGCTTTGTTTCTATTGTTCAAGTATTCGATGAGACCATATGCTTCACGAGGAGCTAGAGTTTCTCCCTATTTGATTCAGGTATTCTTATCTTTCTTACTTCATGTTATTTCCTGATTCTCGATATATCAGATTTAATTGTTATTCCAGTTCTTTATTTATATGACATCATGCATGGATGCTTATATGTGATAATGCAGTAATTATAATTCATTATAGTCAGGATTTATAGCTTGTTTCAGGTTACTTAAGGCTTAGCACGTATGCGTAAGGTATTTTCCCTGCTTGTATGCGTCGTCGACTCGCGTTACGTCTCCGCTTTAGCATATTTTGGGAAGCAAGGCGTGACACTCACCCCCAAGGATTTGGGGCTAGTCTCTTAGATAGTCCTGCAATGGATCTAAGAGACTACTTGACAAAGAAGATGAGAGTCCATCAAATCACTCTCCAACACTATTATGAACGGCTCATCACAACAGTACTCTTCAAATGCCACTATTACTATCATACGGGTAAGCCGTCGGTAGTCAATCGGCTTCCAGCTCATCAGTCTTTAACTCAGCCAAGAGACGCCGCTCCCGCAAGAAGAAGTCCTTCTCTGACATGGAGTACCCTGACGTAACTTCAAATATGGTGGGTCCATGCACTACGTCGAGCAGGTCTAAGAGGAAGCAACCGGTCGTCGGCTTTGGTGAGTCTGACGATGAACCTTCTTCTGGTTTGAAAGAAATACTGAATGAATCAAAGGAGTGTACCAACACACTCGCATCCGAACTGGTACAATTGCCCTAGTGAACCACAGTGCCCTAACCAAGGGTATTGACGTGAACAAGGTGCATGATCGGGGGAAAAAACTGCGCACGAAAAGTGTATGTTTTGAAATTAAGAATTAAAAGTGCGTGCTTTGACTTCCTCGATACTTCCGTTATAGCATAGAGGCTAAACGGGTCGAATTCACTGGACAAGAAGCGATAGAAGCTTTACCAGAATGTTCACGTGTGAGTTAAAGTTTCTTCTATGTTTTAAAGAATGAAAAGAAAAAAAAAGAATGAAAAGAGAAGAGTACAGTGAAACACAAAAAAGTAGAAAACATAGAAAAGATGGTATTTGTGATTTTTTATATATTTCTAAAATAAAGTTAAAAAGAAAAAAAACTCATGGCAACTAACGACTAATGGCTCCACTAACATGCTAACCTCTTAGTGATAGTTGCCTCATATGTATCCTTGGCCATCACTAGTCCTTGGTTCAAGAGCATTTCAAAGGCATGACCCATAAGATAACTTTCACATCCAAACTCAACAAACAAGTACAAGCTACACTAAAACCATCAAAACTAAATAAGAGTAAGCATGGAATAAAGTAATTTAGCTTGTTAGGGAGTTAAGATGTTAGAGTGTTAGAATCCATCATCATGAGCCATCAATGGCTCTTGCAAGAGTAAGGCCAAGTAGAGACTATTAGATTGACGTGGATTATCAAGTAATAAGTTAGCAAGTTAGTGGTTAGTACTTAGTTGCCATGAGAGAAAATTAGCTAAACATGTAAAAGGAGTTAGAGAGAAAAAAACGAAGAGAGGTAAAGAGCGAACCTTTCATAAATTGTCACCTTCTATTACAAGCACTCTTGCTTCCCAACCATGTACCACTCTCTCTCCTATTACAAGATCTATAAGAAATGAAAAATATAAAGGAGGAAGAAGAACAACAACTAAGCTAAACTATTCTACACTATAACATGGAAAGAAAACCATAACTCTGGATTTTCCCCTATAAAACACCAAGGGGCACCAGGAGAACGGGAGCCAGGGGACAAACCCTGGCTCAAAGTACTGGTGCAACGACACCAGTACAGCAGTGGAAACACCTCCCAAGCCGCGTTTTCGCGGCTGTACTCGCTTGTCCCCTGTCGGCTGCATGTCCCAGTTTCTAGATTTGGGCCCCTGTTTTTGAGGAAACCACCCTCCAAGGTCAATGACTATCTTTGTAGGCTTTTAATCACTATTTAAAAGGTGATTTTGGGTCTTCTTCTTCATTCCATGCCATGGACCTAGAAACATGCAGGAGAGATGATATTAAAAGAATTTAATATTAAATAAATGTGAAGATGTGATATAAAATATGCAATTTTAGAGACTAATCACACCCCCATACTTATCTTTTGCTCATCCTGAGAAAAATAAAAACTAAGAAAATTATTACACCACATTCGTAGGTGACGCGATTGCATAGAGCATGTGCAACAAGCCGTTTAACCTCTACGTTTCTCCTAAAGGAAGAGTTTTCTCTCCTGAGGATTTTTCACGGATTGCACCCACAAAATCCATAAAGAAAGGAATCAATGTTAGTATTTTGAAAACGCATTGAAATAGAGAAAAGTGTTAAAATATTTTTGCGAAAATTTAAGTGATCTAAGGTCATAGGTTAACCAGAAATTATTTTTCCTTAAACTAAGTCGAAATGTAAAATCTTGTTATAAATTAAATGTAAGTATTTAAAATTGAATCGATTCTTTGATTTTTCATAAAACGCTTAGAAAAATATGCACCTTGTGAATAGTGATGATTTTTGGGATATCGGCTCTAACTTTCATACCATTTATCTATATTATTATTTTTTCTTCCCTTAATTTCTTAAACTTTCTAGCTTACCCGAGTAGTGAGCCTTTAGCCGGTGACTCCCAAACCATATAGTTTTAGGGCACCAGATGAGAAAACATCCCTCAGACTTAAGGACTCCAGTAAACACGGCAACAAAGCTAAAGGGGATTATTTTATTTTTGTCCTCCTTTTTAGGCGTGAATAATCATGCTTCTTAAGGCAAATTACCCAACTTCAATAAGTGATTTTAACATCATTTTTTATATCTATATATTTTATGGCATTTTTTATGACATTTTCAGTCTTTGTTTCAATCCCAAAAAATTTTGTAAGTGTGAAGTGCATAAATTTAAGGCAAAATATTTAAGAACAAATTATCTTTTCAATTTTACTTCCTTATCTCAAAATTTAAACAAGATCTATTATTTTGACTTAGTTTAAACATTCATAATTTTAGGTTTTTCTGATTCTTAAGATAATCTTAATTTTCTTAAAAAAGTCAAAACTATTTCTCTTATTTCAAAAAGTTTTGCAAAAAGAAAAAAGAGTTTTCTACAAAGAAGTGAAAAAGAAAGAAAATGTAAAACTATGTTAGTAAATCTTCCCCTATACTTATTTCATGCATTATCCTCAATGCATCGTGAATGTGTATATACATGAAAAAAATGAGAAGGGAAGGAAAATTACCTCATGGTGGTGGCTCCGGTGGTGGTCTGATTCCGCCAAGCGTTGTTACCCAATCAAAAAATCGTGGATCTTGCAGAAACCCATAGTGATCTCTCTAATATGACACAATAAAAGAATGATTGAGTGAATGTTCTTATTTAAAAAATTATCCCAATCTAATTTTCAATTTTAAAAAATAATTATTGAATTACTTTCTTCAACATCCTTGTCCAATAATGAAGTGTGATTTTGGGAAATGATTGATTTGGACTCAAATGGAATAGAATAAAAATTGATACCGACTCAAGAATTTGACTCAGGTCAAGTTGAGATTCAAAAGGGGAGTCAAAATTAGTTCAAAATGGGGTCCAAATCAAAGAATTGATGTTCACACACTTTTCCCATCAATAAAGTATGATCATAAGATATTTGTAATTCAATTTTATGGTGTACTGATACAAGATTCAATGTTGATCCAGAATAGAGAAAAAATCTGGTAAAGATACCGGAGACATTATTGAATCAAAAAGTGAAATGGAATTAGCAACTTGAGGTTCAGGATCACTTTAAGCTCAAGTTCAATTTCGGGAAAATGATAACTTGCCAAAATGTCAAGGTGGTTCTTAAAATTTTGGGTAAGTTCAAATGTCTGTAATGAAATTGAATCTTGATTTTTGTCCATGGAAGGAATGTACATGGAGAAATGATCGATTCAAGTTCAGAAATTATAGGAATCAAAACTGGCTCAAGAACGTTACTTAGTTTAGATAACACTACAGGAGTCGATATTGATTCAAGAACTGAACTCGAATCGCTAAATTGAAACTCACTTTCACATTCATCTTTAAGTTCAATTTCAGGAAATGGATTACTTGCCAAACTATCAAGAGGTTGATGTTGGTCAAGTTCATGTTGGTATGATAAAATTGAAGCTCGATTTCTAAAATGTCATGATTCTTGAGTCATATGAACATTTGATGGACATGAAAACTCAATCATATTTTGCATCATTCGCTCGGTTTCTTGCACGAATTCCATAATTTTTTCTCACAATAAGTTTTTGTTGAGTGGTGCTGGAAAAGAACTATATGAATTTTGACAATTTTGTGGACATAATGAGGCCATCTGTTTTCAAATTATATTTGGGCCTCTATCGCTTCTTGCAAAGTCCTTTACAATGATGATTTTTCTTCAATCGGTGGTTCAGAAAAAGGAGGATATGATGTAGAATCGGTAATGAATATTGTGGAAATTGTAGACAATGTGGTTGAAAATTTGACTCGAGGGAGGTGAATCGTTGACTCTGTGAAGAGTTGAAATTATTTTAAAAATTATGATCATAAGATTAGGGATATGGGTCATATTGAGTCGAATAATTACAATCCGGCCTATATTCAAATTGGGTCACATAGCCGGATTGGAGTTATAAAGTCAAATGAGGTTGGGGAGAAATATACATTCATATTAGTATTGAAAAAATTATTGTTGTTAAAATCTATTTCACAATTCACAAAAAAGAAAACAAACAAACAAACAAACAAATAAAGAAAAAGAAAAAGAAAACAAGCTTATGCTTGGATGGACTTAGACCTAGACGACTCCTAACTGGTTGACCTTTATCAGAATCTGACTACAAATTAATCGACGAGGTAGGGGTAAGATCAGCGGGAGGTATCCATGCTGAGTAACGGGCCTAATTATTCCAAACCACTGTTCTTTGAGATTTCGCCTCTCAATCCCCAACCTTAGACACAGATTTGACAAGAGTTAACTTCTAACAACTTCTCCCTTAGGTCAATCTCTTAAATGAGTCTGAGATGTCCCTAGGGGCCAACGTCTAACAATTTTTATTAAGGCTTAGGTTGTGTGAGTAGGGAGGTGATGTTTGGGCTAAGAGAGGGTAATGACTTTCCCACCTTATGTTGTATTTGGTTTTGCCCTTAAGTTCAATTCGTGCAAGTATGCAATATAGATAAGAATGAACACACAAAAAGAGTAAATCACTCACGTATTTGTCCTAACTATATGCAATGCAATATGTACACCTTCGTCAAGATCACAGCAACAGAAGAACAAATTATAGTATATTGGAATTGAAATCGACACGTGCCTAGATGCAAATGTCTAAACTATTTTAAAGCATAAAATTTTCATATTTTAGTTCTTAAATTATTATAGTGCACAAGTAATAGAAATTGGCAACAGAATATAATAATGTACAAGAACTTATCCAACCACACAAAGGGAAGTGTGGACTTTCTTTAATGCAAAAAATTATACCTGCACAACAAAAAACAAAGGACAAAAGTTAACAAAAATGTGAAATCAAAACCATTCTCATCCCTAGCAATGGTGCAAAATTTGATTGGGCAAAAATCGCACACGAAAAGTATATGTTTTGAAATTAAGAAGTAAAAGTGTGTGCTTTGGCTTCCTCGATACTTCCGTTATAGCATAGAGGCTAAACAAGTCGAATCCACAGGGACGGGAAGCGATAAAAGCTTACCAGAATGTTCACGTGTAGGTTAAAGTTTCATCTATGTTTTTAAAGAATGAAAAAAAGAAAACAAAGAATAAAAAGAGAAGAGTACAGTGAAACACAAAGAAGTGGGAAACATAGAAAAGATGGTATTTGTGACTTTTGGTATATTTCTAAATCAAAGTTAAAAAAAAGAAAACTCATGGTTACTAACTACTAATGACTCCACTAACATGCTAACCTCTTAGTGGTGCCTCACATGTATCCTTGGCCATCACTAGTCCTCGGTTCAAGAGCGTTTCAAAGTATGACCCATGCGATAACTTTAACATCAAAACTCAATATAACAAGTGCAAGCTACACTTAAACCATCAAAACTAAGTAAGAGTAAGCATGGAGTAAAGTAATGTTAGCTTGTTAGAGAGTTAAGATCTTAGAGTGTTAGATCCATCATCATGAGCCATCAATAGGTCTTGCAAGAGAAAGGCCAAGTAGAGGCTATTAGATTCATGTGGATTATCAAGTAAGAAGTTAGCCAGTTAGTAGTTAGGAGTTAGTTACCATGAGAGAAAATTAGCTTAACTTGTAAAAGAAGTTAAAGAGAAGAAAACAAGGGAGATAAAGAGAGCACCTTTCATAAATTGTCACCTTCTATTACAAGCACTCTTGCTTTCCACTCATGTATCACTCTCTCTCCTATTACAAAATCTACAAGATTGGAAATTACAAAGGAGGAGGAAGAAGAACAACTACCCTACACTACAACATGGGAAGAAAACCCTAACTCTAGATTTTCCCTGTAAAACACCAAGGGGAATATTTATAGGCACTAAGAGAACGGGGGACAGGGGGACAAACCCTGGCCCGAAGTACTGGTGCAACGGCACCAGCACAACCGCGAAAATGCGGCCCAAGCTGCGTTTCCATGGATGTACTAGCTGCTGCTGGGCGTTGCGCGCTTGTCCTCCTATCGGCTGCATGTCCTGGTTTCTGGATTTGAGCCCCTGTTTTGACAAAACCACCCTCCAAGGTCAATGGCTATCTTTGTAGGCTTTTAATCACCAACTAAATGGTGATTTTGAGTCTTCTTTTTCATTTCATGCCATGGACCTAGAAACATGTAAGAGAGGTATTATTAACAGAATTTAATATTAATTAAATGTGAAGATTTGGTATGAAATATGCAATTTTAGAGACTAATCAGTGCACCCCGTCATTGTCGAATCCTAGGCCTCTAACTCTTCTATAGAGAAAGAAGCTTGCGCATACATGGCGGGCACTTCCGAACAAGTGTCAACCGATTCAAAAAGCAGGCCCAAGTTCAGAAGGAACAGTTCAATATGATTTGAGCTCGGCAAGAATCTATTGACGCCGTTAAGCAGATGCTAGCACAAGTGCTTAAGAAGAACACAACTGCTTAAGAAGAAGAAAAAGGGTCCAAGGACTAAGGGGAAAAGGAGGGAGAAGGCTCTTCTTTTGAGGATACTAAAAGTGAATAGCATTCAAATCCCGAGTCTCCCGAACCTTCATCTAAAGAGGAGGATGGCTTAGAAATCGGATCTCATCACTCTAGAAGAATGAGCAATCTAGAGAATGCCTCGAAGCCCTTGTGCGCCAAGGGTGACCTTAAAGATGTGGGGGTAGTCTAACTCTATTCAGCATAATGGGCCATAACTCCCTACCCTTCAAGGTTCAAGACACCGACCCTACATACTTTTGACGGTATAGGGTCATCGAACTAGCACATTTACTACTTTAAATCCCAAACTGGGAACGTAATATTGAATGATACCATTATGGCTCATTTATTCATTGTCACTCTTAAGGGGGTTGCCCTTGAATGATTCATGAAATTGCATGCCGGCTCTATCAAAGTTTGAGTTAACTTGGAAAAGCTATTTCTAGCTCGCTTCTTCAAAGATTATAAAAGGTAGCAATACTGACTCTCCTTGCCATGAAGCAGAAGAAAGGAGAGTCCAACAAAGCTTTTGTGAAGAGATTTCAGAGTATGGTACTTCGTTTTCCATGTGGCATGTCCCAATCCATGCTAGTGGAAACGTGCGGTCACAACCAACAAACTGCACTCCTCGCCCACTGTAACCACGATTCCCAATGTACATATGCCAATACTAGAGTCCGATACCCGATTTTATCATCCTGATAGCCAGATTGAGGCTGTTTTAGCTCAAAATATTATTTCTAAATATTTTTAATATTTCTGAATTTTTTGAAATTTTTTGGGAATTGTTGGAGAAGAATCTCAATTCGGGGTCGATCGGTGTCATAGACTGACTCTGAGATTTTTAATTAATAATTGGGGATGAATTTTGAGGATCTGACTTCGCAATAAGGTTGAAAATGTCATTTTCTATTTTTGAATTTTTGAGGATTTTACTGAATTTATAAGAGTTTAATCCAATAAATTAATAGTTAAATGCTGATTTATTTAAAAAAGAAAAAGAAAAGGAAAAGAAAAGAAAAGTAAAAAAGAAATAAAATAAAATTACTGTAGCATTTTACTATAACAAACCCCCAGACTCGTCACTGTAGCAGATCAGACCCGTTTCTGTAGCAAACAGACCCGTTAAGCTTTTTATTGATTTTTAGGCTTATTTTAATTCAAAAAATTTGAAATAAAATTAAAAAATTACAGAAAATCAAAAAATAAATTTGAGACTCTGTAAAATTATTTTTGTGTAATATTACGTAGAATAACATGAAATTGAATATTCTTTATAATCATTATTTAATGTTTATTTAAAAATTTCAAATAAATTTCTAAATATCACAAAATAATATAAAATTCATAATCCAGTAATATGTAAATATTATATATTAATTTATTAGTTTATGCATGCATTTTATAATGAACATATATTTTTAAATGGTTGCTAAAATTCTAAATATTGGATTACTTGGAAATATTAACCAACCAAAATTATAATAAATAGTAAAAATTATTTTCTCATTCAACTTATCACTGAATAAAGAACATGTCAAGTCTCTATTTAATTCACGTAATATTTATGCCATGAATTTTACCCAGAGCCGGTTGCCGTAAAGGAAAATCAGATTCCAACGACATCAGGTAAGTACATACTCTCTCTCCTCTGTGTTCTTTGTTAATTTATAAATTTCTTTGAAAATATCAATTTTCATATCTTTCGTGATCATGTGTATCGTAAAACATTCATGGATAGGATGTTCGTTACATAAATGACCATTTAAGCACGATTGAAAGTTAGTAAATACTGAAAATTTAGTTGATGTTACCCGATCTCATGATTACTGTTTTATGATTATGTTTATATCCTAATACATTGGCATCACTTATACTATTATGCATTTGTCACTTAATATTGTCATCAGTTTCCATTTTCCCAAGATTTTGATACGCATTGTATTCAGTTAGTACAGATTCCTCATCCTGTTACAACTAGGTCACCCATTATCTTACACTTATGTTGATTAATGAAATTAACCAAGCCGGGGTTACTGGGGGAGTTGTAGTAGGAGAAATCTAGAGAGGTGTGATTGGAAGGGCGACCTCATATGGCTTTGGATCCCACTTGTGATCTTGTTATTTATGCGCACTCATGTTATTACGGGTTTTTGATACCTGAGTACAGTCAGCTGTTTCTCCCTCCTATTAGGATTCACTAACGTATCATTTGTTTGACATGTAGTTGTCCTACGGGATGAGCACGTGATGGCTGCATTAGTTAGGGTAATAAAGCATGCTAGACTTAGAATTATCATTTGTGACAAGGATAATCTTGACTACGTGTGTTCCTAGATATGCCATGTTATTTTTAACTTGTGATCTTGTGCCCTTGGGATATGGTGATTATGATATATGACATTACTCGTCCAGGGTGCTTCTTGCTCATTATATACATATCAAAGCATATGTACATGACCTTATCTTGCAGTTAATTTTATAAGAAATTTTGAATCTGAAACTTTTGTTATACATGTCTACAAGGGAATCATAGTGAGATAGTGAACTTAAGATAATAATCATGCCTGGATTAAATAATGATCAGATTACATTAATATATATTAGATTTGGGGATATGGATCTTCGAGTGATAATCAGATCAATAAATGAAATCATTGCCTTAGGCGAAATATGACTATACCTTGGATCAGAATGCTTAGATTTGATTTTTGAGGACAAGAATCTTGAAGTTTTCAGATATAAGTAATATTTTAAGAATATCTATCATAATTTGAGGTTTTTGAGTTAATCCTACGACTCTTAAAAACATAATAATTGGAATACTTTGATTATTTGAGAATCATGTGATCTTTTGATTGAGGAATCATAGATGAAAGGAAAGATAGATATATCTAAATTTTTATGAATATCAATAAATTTAAAACTCAGCTTTAAGGATCTGAAGTAAGAATATAATGATCAATCTGAAAGATATATTGAGGGTTGAGCCAAAAACTAATTAATATCATTGGCACATTTTTCGAGGACTTATAATTACTGATTGTTGATATCTGATCTTGAAAATGTTCATCAGTGACTGCTACCTGGACTAATGACCTTCTAGTAGTGACCGTGTGATCTAAGAATTGTGTTACTGTGATACTATGGACGTGTATAAAATATGTACTCGAGGATTTGATATTATTTAGGATATTAATGATTTTTAAGATATAACAACCAGGGACGATTGTTAATTGAGCAATATGTAGTGATCTCAGAGATAATCTAATTTTGGAGTGATGTTACAAGGATGGTAACATAATTGAGTTATCTCAAATTTTTATTCGACGTGGTCATAGTGGATCAGAATACTTAATAGAATAAATCAGTGGAGTTTGGTTACAAATAGGCTTTAAGGATTTGATTTATAAATGATGAAAGTAATTTTATCAGATGAACATGACTCTAGTAGATCAGAGACTAAAGTAATACTAAGAGTGAGCAATTATGAACTCTAGAAAGTCAATTCGATCTCCGGGCTTATGATGATACTTTTGGCAAGTGAATACGGTTGACTTGGTATTAGGTTATATCATATTGACATGACTGTGGATTTGAGACAATTCTAACTCTCACATATGCTGCTTCTATTCATACGTTGACGCCTTCTGGAATTTCGAGGATAAAATTCTTTTTATAAGGTGGGTAGGATTGTAATCCTCGGTTCCTAATGTACGTATATCAATACTAGAATCTAATACCCGATTTTATCATCCTAATAGTTGAATTGAGGTCATTTCAGCTCAAGATATCATTTCTCAATATTTTGAATTTTTTTGAATTTTCTGAAAATTTTGAAATTTGTTGGAGAAGAATCTCAATTCGGTGTCGATTGTTGTTATGGACTAACTCTGGGATTTTTAATTAATAATCAGAGATGAATTTTGAGATCTGACTTCACAACAAGGTTAAAGATGTCATTTTCTATTTTTTGTGAATTTTTGAGGATTTTTATGAATTAATAATAGTTTAATCCAATAAATTAATAATTAAATGCTGATTATTTAAGAAAGAAAAAGAAACAGAAAAGAAAAAGAAAAAGAAAAATAAAAAACAAATAAAATTACTATAGCATATTACTGTTGTAAACTCGACCTAATACTATAGCAGACCAGATCCAGACCCGTAATTGTAACAGACCAGACCCGTTGCTGTAGCAAACAGACCCATTAAGCTTATTTTATTTCAGAAAAATTCAGAATAAACTCATAAAATTTCTAAAAGTTCACAAAAAATCAAAAAATAAATCTAAGACTCTATAAAGTTATTTTAGTGTAATATTACTTAGAATAACATGAAATGAATATTCTTTACAATCATTATTTAATGATTATTTATTTAAAAATTTCTAATAAATTTCTAAATCACAAAAAATATTAAATTCATAATCTAGTAATATGTAAATATTATACATTTATCTGCTAGTATTGGCCCAAAGGTCCATCACTCTAGTTTTGATGATGATTAACTCATGTAGTTATGGTATGGATGATCTTCTGTTTATATAGTTTTAGATTTACTATCAAGATCTTAGTAAGTGTTTAGCTTCAACAAAGAAATCTTACAGCTAACACATGTAGATTCAAGAGCTCGGTGCCAAGATCGCATCTATCATTCGGTTAGAGCCAAGCTCGTTGGATCGTATTTGGATCGAGTCGACTTAGAGAAGGGTTCTATGAGAAGACTTTGGTTTACGTTTAGATTGAGTTTGTGTTTAGATCTTGTGTAAAATAGACTAGTATTGATATGCTAAAGTTCACACGCATACAAGTTCAATATGTTTTGTTTTTGGTTTAACCGATTTTGGTTTTCGAATATACATATATATGGTTTTCATGAATAGGTATAATCAAAACAAGCTTACATGGTTTAATATATATTAGATTTCATCTATATACATATATATTTCATATATTTAGAAAAACTTATTTTGACGATCCTATTCATGTGTTTGGAGTTTTGTATTTAACAAATCTTATTTTGGATTTTATGTCAAAAACATAGATATATCTTTTATATGTGTATTGGATTCTATGCATATACAATATTCTTCAAATGTGTTTCAATACATGTTTTTGTATTTAAATACAAGCTTGGGGAAAATCAGATTTTCTCACAATTTGGTTTTCAAAGAATACGATTTTTGTTTAAGGCCAAATATTTTGTATCAAAAAAATAGTTCAAATAGTTTGTAATATGTGTTAATTTTTGGTTACACATATTTGTTCTTCAAATATTAATAAGGAACTGATTTTTGTGAAATTTATAAGTATTTATGGGATTTTATTGGAGATTAAATGACTAAGCTTTAATACCCATAATTTCAACCAGAGACAGCTGGCGGTCTACTGGACGGTTGATTGGACCAGTGGTCGGTCGGCCGATGTGCACAAAAAACGTGCACATGGCTAGCCTACAAGGCCGGTTGACCGGGCGGTCGACCGACTGTATCTACCCACTCTCGGGTAGTGTCGGTCGACTGGGCGGTCGACCGACAGGCTTCGTGCCTTCTGGGCGGTCGATCGGGCAGTCGACCTGCAGTGCCTAACGGTCAAAAATTCAACCGTTGGTCGGTCGACCGAAAGATCAATTGTGACCTTTTTTGACTACGACTGCTAGAATTTTTGAGGGCCTATAAATAGGACCCCTCTTGGACTATTTTGTAAAAGATTTTTAGCAAGATTCTCTTCCCATCTTCTAAGAGTTTTCCAGCATGTTTGAAAAGAGTTTTTGTGCCAAAAAGATTTATTTTATTTTATTTTCAAGGGTTGAAAATATCAAAGAAAAATAGAGTCTTTGGAAAATTGGTTTTTGGATATTTATTCTTATCTCTGTCTAGTATTTTTTTCAAGTATTTTACTTTGTGATTTGTTTTTCAAATACCTTGTTTTCTCACATTTGAGCTATTATATCTAATACTATCTATAGGATCTTGTTTTTGAGAGAAATATTGTTTGTGGTCTATTATGATCATCAACTGTTGTTGTGGTCTCTTGTGATCACCAAGTATGTAATCTCTCTTTTACTTTGGCTTTGTGCCATTGTCCCTCTTGTGCAGAGGTGATTGAGATTGTGGTTTGACTTCGTGCCTTGTCCCTCCTGTGTGGAGGTGATTTGGTTGAGTTTGGCTTTGTGCCTTTATCTCTCTTGTATTGAGGTGATTGTTATTTTAACTTTGTGCCTTCCATCTTGTGTAGAGGTGGTTGTGTTGGAGAGAGGAGTTGTATACTCCAACTTTAGAATTTCAAATTCCTCGATGGAGGTCCCCTTTGTGGGAGGTTCCCTTTGTGGGGGTCTTATGTGGGCGTAGTGAAAATCCTTATGTGTAAAGGCGGGGACGTAGAGCAGTGGCTCGAACCTCGAAACATATCTTGGTGTTTGCGTTTGATCCACTATCGCTAAACTCTATCTCCCTTATATCTTGCATTTCTTTATATTGTTCATATCTCATACATGCTTGGTATTGTTTATGTACCCATACTTGTGTTGAACCAAGAGAGCTTCATATAGCACCTCAACTCTTAATCTAGAGGAATCTCGAGGAGATAGTCCAGAGCCCTTTATGGGGAATTCGGCTACACTCTTTGGTTACACTTAATATGTTGCAATTGAGTTTTAAATTCGGTATCATTTTTCATTGATTAGCTATTATACCTATTCATTCTCCCTCTTGGTGTATTTCAATTGGTATCAGAGCTTACGCTCCTAATATTAGGTTTAACCACCTAGAAGTGAGATCTTGGATTGCTAATGTAGATTTGCATTTGCACACACGCTCATGGATTTCATGACCCCTCCTATGTATGATGTTACCAACATTGATATTTAGAAAGTTAAGATGTCCATGTACCTTAAACCCTAGGGATGGATGTTTACCTTGCCACTACCAAGAAATCTTATTGGTAAAGATAAGTACATTAAGGCTATTGCACAAGCCTTAAATGCACTAAAGCATACACTTAGCAAAAAATATTTATCTATGGTTTCTCATTGTGATTCCGCTTTCGCACTGTGGAATACATTGACCTGTCTCAAGCTATAAACGACAAATAATGTGGAGAAAGAATCTAGTGGAGAAGAGTTTGACCAACCTTGCATGGTCCAAGGGAATGACTCCCTTAAGGTACATTCGGATACTCAACTAGATGATAGTGCTAATTTTTCTAATGATGATCATGAATGGAAGCCCATGCATTAAATGAACAGCTTTCCCTATTTTGTGAAACTTACTAGAAAAATATAAACTTTTGAAAAAGAAATGTTTTAAAGTAAAAGAAGAAAATGAAGAATTATTTTCAAAGCTAAACATGATTTTACAAGAGAAGGTTGAGATTTCAAGAGAAAGAGACTCCTTTAAAGCTCAACTTGACCTTGCTTTAAAAGAGAATGAAATTTTAAAGAACAAAGATGATTGTGATCATGTTTTGAAGAATAATGAGGTTTTATCTTCAAAACTCGATTTTGTTTTAAAGAAAAATAATTCTTTAAAAAATAAAATTGCTTTGATTTCAAAAGAATTGGAATATGTCTCAAATCAAAATATTTCTTTGAAAAATGATTTAGCTTCTCATTCTTATTATGATTCCATTGCTATACCATCTATTGATAAGAATGCATGCTCCACTTCTTCTTCAACAATTGAAAATGATATTTGCGTGTTGAAAAATAGTGTAGATTGTTTGGGCTCTACTTTGAGCCAATGTGCCATGAACCATACACGATTGGAATTCACGTTTTGCAAGAAACATGCTCCTAATATGTATGCGCACAAAACACAGCGTACACATGCTCATCATGCTCATACACATGATTCTATGTATGCTCTTGTGTATACTTGTACACATTGTAGACGTACGGGCCACCTTGCAAGAGTTCGTTATGATAGATTAAATATTTCAAATTTTGGAAATAAATTTGTTTGGGTTACGAAAGGTGCTAACCCCTATGGACTTAAGAAAGTATAGGTACCAAAATTCATCCTATTGTATTTGATGTAGGTATGGGCTCTCACTTGACGTGAGGGTATTGGTGCCTTGATGGTGGATGCGTTTGAGCTTGATAGACACTACATTGGATGAATCACCTTCAAGGATATTTGGTGGGAGGACCACTATGGTTTGTTGATTGGAGCGAAACCAACACTTAAAAATGTGTGTTTATGTAATCAATGAAAAACTTGTATGTGCTAATGTTCCCTCGAAACTTCCGTTATAGCATTGGTTTAATGGGTCGAATCCACTGGGACGGGAGGCGATAGAAGCATTAACAATCCGTTTACGTGTTATGTTAATAATTCCTTCTTTGTTAAAAGAATGAGAAAATGATAAAGAAAAGAAAAGAAATCTTAAAGTGATAGGTGAAGAAGACGATGTGAAAACAAAAGAAAAGTGATTTGAAAAACAAAATAGAAAAGAAGATGAAACAAAGGTGAACTAAGAAGTTGGTGAAAACATCGATAAGAAAATGATAAAAAGGTTTTGAAAATGATTCTTAAAACAAAGTAAAAAGAATGAGGAATACTATGAAAGAAATCATATAGTTTCTAACTGCTAATTACTCCACTAACATGATAACCTCTTAGTGATAGTTGTCTCACAGGGATCCTCAGCCATCACTAGTCCTTGGATTCAAGAGATGATACAAAGCATGGAAAATAAGATGGTTCTTCACATTCAAACTTGCATCAAGAGCAAGCTAATACAAACATTAGATCATCAAAGCTAGTAGGAGCAAGCATGAAATAAGAGAGTTAGGTTGGTTAGCAAGTTAGCAAGTTGATGTTTTAGAACCCATCATCATGAGCCAGCAATGGCTCTTGCAAAAGTAAGGCCTTGTAGAGCCTACTAGATTCATGTGGATTATCAAATCAGTGATTAGCTAGTTAGTGGTTAGTAGTTAGTCATCATGAGAAGAAAATCTAGCTAAACATCATATAGAAGATGAAGAAAATTACAATGGAGAAGAAAGGAGACACCTTTATATATATTGTCACCATCTATTACATTAATATCTCTCTATCTCTTTGTAAATTTCTCAGCCCTAACACAAGATCTAAAAAAATAAAAATATAAAAGAAAAGAAGAAGAACACCTACACTAAATTACGCTACATAAAAGATAGAGAACCTAACCTAATTCTCAATCTGCTTGCGTTTCAGACCTCTGTAGGGGTTTTATAGGCAAAAGGGGATTCTAGAAGATGAGACGAGGCCACGCATTGAAGATCGACGCGTGGTCCCACCACATTGCCGTGGAATTGCCGCGTCTCTGTGGCAAAACTAGGGACTTAGGTCCCTGGTTTTTGGCGAGCGATTCCCGTCACTTCTAGGACCTTCTTGGTATATTCAGATTCTGATATTTTCGCCCGGATATCCATCTGACGTGCGCAAGGGTCTAGGTTCAATTCATCTTGTAGAAGCTCCCTTTCTTGGCCTCTAAGAAATGCGAATTTAATTACCCGAAAGTGGGTTTAATTAAGCTCTTATTACCCTTTTGCCCACCTTATCTTGATTATCTGCAAGAGAGACCAAAACACGGTTTAGACCGACATTTTATTCATAAATCAGCAGGGAAATCCGATATAATAATGCAGAACTGTAGACTAATCACACCCCCACACTTATCTTTTGCTCGGCCCCAACAAAACAAAAAAGAAAAAATATACTACAAATCTTATTACACAACTTTCGTAGGTGATGCGATTGCACTGAGCTGTGTAATAAGCCGTTAAACCTCTACGTTACCCCTAGAGGAGGAGTGTTGTCTCCTGAGAGTTTTCAGCGGATTGCACCCACAAAATCCATAAAGAAAGAAAATAAATGTTAGTAATTTATAAACACTTTTTGAAAGAGAGATATGTTTACGAAATATTTTTGCAAAAATATAAGTGATCTAAGGTCATATGTCTACCAAAAATTACTCTTTCCTTAACTTAGTCTACATGCAAGATCTTATCTTCAATTAAGGTACGAATTCAAAATTAGGTTGAATATTTTATCCTCATAAAACCTAGAAATTTGTAGTTTGTGACAGTGAAAATTTCTGAGATTTCAACTACAACCATCAAGCCATTTATTTATACATATATTTTTCTTTTTCTCTTTTTTTTTCTTTCCTTAATTTTCTTAGGCTTTCTAATTTACTCGGGTAGTGAGCCTTTAACCGATGACTCACAGACCGGATGGTCTTAGGGCACCAAATGTGAAAACATCCCTCGGGTTTAAGGACTCGAGTAAACATGGCCACAAAACTAAGAGGGATTATTTGTTCTTTATTACCACTTTCAGGCGTGAATAATCATGCTTCTTGAGGCATAATTATCCAGTTTAATAAGTGATTTTTTATTCATTTATACCATATTTTTTCTTTTTATTTTTTTCTTTATGACATTTTAGGTCTTTGTTTCCATCCCAAAAATGTGTAAGTGTGAAGTGCATACTACCTAAGGTAAAAAATTCAAGATAAAATTATCTCTCCAATTTATCTTACTTAGCCTATAATCTTAAACAAGATCCATTATTTCGACTGGGTTTAAGATGTCATAATTAAGGTGTTCTTAATTTCTAAGATCATTTTCTATAAAAATGGATCAAAACATTGTCTCTTACTTCAAAAAAGTTTTTTTTTTTAAAAAGACAAGAAAAATCCTATACAAATGAACATTCTAAGACTATCTTAAAAGAAGTGAAAAAGAAAGAAAATCTAAAAACTCTATGTTAGTAAACCCTCCCCCACACTTATCTCATGCATTGTCCTCACTGCATTGTGAATGTATGTATGCATGAAACAAATAGAGAGGGAAGAAAAAATCACCTTAAGGTGGTGGTTCTAGTTGTGGTCTGATTGGTCAACGAAATTTGGCTCAATCCAATTTGCGTGGAGTTCGGAGGAACCCACCAGAGACCTCTATAATACAACCACTAAAATGATGCATATATTTATGATTTTTATTTAAAAATTTACCCCATGTAATTTCTAAATTTTAAAAATAATTTTAGAATCATTATTATTAACACCCTTGTCCCAAAATGGAGTGTGAAAAGATGAAATGATTGATTTGGACTTAGGAAACACAGGAACTAATGCCGACTCAAAAAAGTTAATTAAGTCGAATAAAGGTTTAGGAGTCCAGATTGGTTCAGAAAATGGGTCCAAATCAAGAAGCTGAAACTCAAGTCCACATTCATTTCCCCACAATGGAATTTAACTTTCTAAGATAGGTGATTCAAGTTTAAGAATAACATGTATGGGAACCAAAACCTACTCTAAAATATTTCTCAAGTTAAGTAACAAAATAGGAGTCAATATTGATTCATGAATTTGAACTGGATCACAAATTTGAGAATTTAGGTCACATTCCTCATTAAGTTCAATTTTATAAAAATGAGAACTTGTCAATTTGTCAATGGGACTTTCATATGTATGAAATTGGTCAAGTTCAATTTGTTGATCATAAAAGATTGGCGATTCAATTTCATGATGGATTGGCACAGAATCCAATGTTGACTCAGGAAAATCCTGAAATCAGGTAAAAATACCTCAGTCATTATGGAATCAAGCAACGAAATTGAATTACCAAGTTGAGCTTCAGAATTATATTCATGCTCAAGTTCAATCTCAGGAAAAAGATAACTTGCCAAAATGTCGATGGGATTTTCAACATTTGAAGTTTGGTCAAGTTAAAATAGGTGGACTAAAATTGAATCTTAGTTTTCAAAAAACATAATTCTTTGACTCTGACAGAATGGTTAGTGACATTAGGAATGGTCAAAGAATGAGAATGGAGAGTTTTGACCATCATATCTATGTCATGATTATGACCGATTTGAGCTTGAGTCATAATTTCAAGCATCTTTTCATAGTCGATTAGTTCATCGTTTTGTTGTGATTAAGCTTGAAAAGATAAAGATTTGTTTTGAAAATTATGGTAAAATCGTGAGTCCATCAGATTTGATTGTTTTTCGGACTCACGCATACTCATTTCCAAGATTGATGGCTTTCTATTTTGTACTAGTGGGACTGAGTATGAATCTTGAAAATAGTGTGAATTTGGGGAGGCGTACATTTTTTAAAATTTTCGTTCGACCTCCTGCATGGCTTCTATACTCTTTTTTAGCTCGAATTTTTCTTCAATTGGTGTTCTAGAAAAGGAGTATAGGAAGCAAAATCGGGGAATGAATATTGTGTAAATTATGGACAAGGTGGACAAGGTGGATAAGGAGATTGAAAATTTGACTCGGGGGAGGTGAATCCCTATTGACTCTGTAAAGAGTTAAAATTATTTTGAAAATTATAGTCATAAGATTGAGGGTATGGGTTGTATTGATTCGGATAAGTCCAACCCAGTGTGTTTAGTTGGTTCGTATTGGAAAAAATCGGGTTAGAATTATCCAAATCAAATGGGGTCAGTGTGAAATATGGATTCATATTAGAATTGAAAAAATGTTATTGTTGAATTCTATTTCACAAACAAAGAAAAAGCAAGCAACAAAAAAAAGAAAAGAAAAAATCAAAGCCAATCTTATACTAAGGTTTACCTAGACCTAGACGACTCCTAACTGGTCGATTACCCAGGGGAGGTTGTTGCTTCAATCTGACCACAAGCTAATCGGCCTGATAGGAGCAAAATACGGTGGGAGCATCTGTACGTAAGCAACGGGTATTAATTACGCCAAACCACGGTATCTTCGAGACGTAACCTCTTAATCCCCAACCTTTGACACCGATTTCACAAGGGTAAGATTCAAAACAAGTTCCACCCTCTGTCAATCTCTTAATGAGTCTGAGATGTCCCTAGGAGCCAACGTCTATCAATTTTTATTAGGGCTTGGGTTGTGTGAGTGGGGAGGTGATTCTTGGGCTAAGGAAGAGTGATGAAATTCTCACCTTATCTTGTAGGGTTTTGCCCTAAATTTCAATTCATGCAAGTGTACAATATAGACAAGAATATAACACAAAGCCCACGTGTTTGTCCTATGCTATATGCAATGCCATATGTACACCTCAATTCTGATCACAACAACAGAACAAGATACAATATATTGAAATTGAATTGACACGTGCCTAAATGCAAATGTCTAAACCGTTTTAAAAGCCTCCAAATCTCGTATTTTAGTTCTTTAATTTATTATAGTGTGTAGGCAATCAAAGCAGAAAATTGGCAACAGAATATAATAATATATGCAACTTGTAAGGTCCCTGCAAAAGACAAAGTACAAATGCCAAAAATAAGTTGCATTTTTGCTGCTTTCCTTGGGTTTTCGCGGCACAATCAGAGAAGCAAGGTCCCTATTTTCTAGAGCAGGGACATGCAAGCAATAGGAAAGTTCTGCATTGTTCAGTTTTTGTAAAAATTAAACTACACACCAAAACAGAGAAGAAAATAATAAAAATGTGAGTTTAAAATATTCCAATCCCCGTCGAAAATTTGACCGACATTTTATTCATAAATCAACAGGGAAATCGATATAATAATGCAGAATTGTAGACTAATCATTTTTATTGGCCCAAAGGCCCATCGCTGTTGTTTTGATGATGATTAACTCATGTAGTTATAGTACTAATGATCTCGTGTTTATTTAGTCTTAGATATTTGATCAAGATCTCAGTAGATGTTTAGCTTCAACAAAGAATTTGAAGTCAAGTTTTGGAGCAAATACGTTTTGATTCAAGAGCTCGCGCATCAAGATTGCATCAAGTACTCAAGAGGAATCTAGCTCATTGGATCAAGGTTTGGACCAAATCAAGAAGGAGAAGATTTTTGTGATGACTTGTGTCATATTTATAAGTGTTAAGATTTTATTTTTAGATAAAATGTAAAGGATAGTTGGAATGCTCAAGCTTATACACACATACAAAAGTTTGACTTTAAAAAAAATACGATTTTTGTTTTAAGCTTTAAATTCTATGCCTCGGTATAGTTCACATATTTGTAATATGTGTTGATTTTTGATTACACATATTTGTACTTCAAAGTATTTTAATAAACTTATTTTTGTGAATTTTATGGAGATTTTATGAAATTTAAGATGTATTTTAAAAAGTAATTAAAAATATTTTAGGGTTGCTTGCGGTTGACCAACCGGTCGACCGAATGCTGAGAGAGGTCGACCGACGTGCAGAAGACGTGCACAAGCCCATGTGATTTGAGCTCGGTCGACCGACCGGTCGACACAGTAGAGATTGGCCAACCGATTGAGTTTATAGAGCTCTTCGGTTTTCTCGGTCGACCGGGCGGCCGACCGTTCTATTGATCTGCTCGATACCTCTATAGTTTTCTAGCCATATCTTTTGATTCTTATATTCAATCAACATGCTTTAAATTGCATTTTAAATATAACTTTCAGGGCTACATTTCATATTGAATAATCATTTTCTGATTTAATTGTTAAGATGCTAAATATTAGGTTGAAGTCTGTTCTTGTTCTATAAACAGTTTACAGTTTCTGATTTAACACCTTTCAGTAATTTATTAATAACTTTTCATTACAAACTAATATTAATTTGATTTGAGTTGCATTAGAAAGCAGACTTCACAATCTACAACTTCATATAGGATTTCCAAATTCGGACGTTTTAGACCTCAAAATCGTGCTCCAAGTTGACCTATTGCACAGTGGTCGGTTGACTGCCAGTGTCCAATGGTCAGAAATTTAACCGTTGGTTAGTTGATCAGGCGAACGACCGATAGGCAATTATGGCCAGTTTTTGAACCATAACTGCTAGTTTTTTTGGCCTATAAATATGGGGTTTTTGGGTGAGTTTTTCACAAGTTTTTGAGAAGTGTTTTGGAGCTAGTTTTTCTTATTTTCTACAGAAGTTTTTCAACAAGTTTTTGAGCTAAACTTCCATATCAAAAGAGTGTTTATCAAGACTGATTCTCTTGTGTTTTTCAAAAGCTTTTCTTTGAGTTTTCACCTCCAAATCTATCCAAGTTTTTCTCACACTAGTTTGAGCTTTTAATAGTCTTATCTATCTTATAGGAACTTTGATTATGAGACTGTTTATTGGTGATCAAAGAGAAGAGATCATCAAGTGTTCTATCTTATATTGGAGAGTGTTGTAAAGGTGCGGCCTCGGCAAACTTGTGAGTTTGAGCTGTGTTGTTCTTGCGGGACAAGAAAGGGACTTATGAGTCCAAGAGTTCTAGTGTGAACTCGTTGTAGGTCTTGCGGCACCGGATGATCTTGCGGGATCGATTCTAGTTGAAATCCTTCATAGAATTGAAGGCATGGACGTAGAGCAAGGGTGCTCGAACCTCAAATAATTCTCCCGTATTTGCGATTGCTCTCTCTCACTTGTGCTTATATATATCTTGCATGCTTATATTGTTTATTTCTTTATATGCTTGATATATTTTGTGCTCAATTGATATATGCTTTGGATTATTTGCTCACACTAGTATTCGACTAAGAGAGCCATAGCGGCACCTCAACTCTAATCTAGAGGAATCTTCAGGAGATAGTTTAGAACCATTCACAGGGAATTCGGCTACACTCTTGTGTTATACTTTGGTGTGTTTTGCATCATAGTTTTAGTTTGCTTAAATAGTTTTTAATTCCGCATTAATTCATCATTAGATTAGTAAGTCACCTATTCACCCCCCTCTAGGTGATTTTAATTGGTATCAAGCTTGGTGCTCTTGATTTAGGTCTAACAACTTTGAGTTAAAGATCCTCATTTTAGCTAATCACAATATTTGTTTACACACACACACACACACACCTGGATTTCATGACACCTCCCATGTTTGATAGTCTTAACATCCAAATTTGGAAGGTTAAGATATCAATGTACCTCAAAACCCTAGGTATTCATGTTTATTTTGCCACTATTAAATATTCATATTTTTTAAATGGCAAAACCTTGAGGCTAATGCAAAAGCCCTTCATACTTTAAGATCTACCCTAAATGATGATTATTTATGTAGGGTTGCTAATTTTGTAGTATGGAACACTCTTATCTCCCTTCGTGAATAAAAGCAATACTATACGAAGAGTGACTCGAATGATGGAAGCGAGGCTTCTAACATATGCTACATGGTCCAAGGGTATAACCCCCTTAAGGTAAATTTTGAATCCGAGCTTGATGAGGATGTTGACATGTCATATGATGAGCTTGCTTTATTTTTTCAATAACTTCTTGAAAAATATGATTTGCTCAAAAAGGATAATAAGAAATTGAAAAATAAATATAATTTCATTTTAAAAGAAAAAGATTCTTTTTAAAATAAATTTGAATGCATTTTAAAAGAAAATGATTTTTTGAAAAAAGAGAATATTTCTTTAGCTTCAAAATTAAATGATATTTGTGAAGGAAACAAATCTTTGAAAAATAAAATTATTTTGGTGGAAAAAGAAAAAGAGATTGCTTTGGATGAAAATAACTCTTTGAAAAGAAAAAATATTTCAAAAGAAAAGAAAAAGATTGTTGATTCTCATTCTTGTCATGCTCTTCATGCTACTATTAATAAAAATAAGATTCAAGTTTTGAAAAATAAAATAAATTATTTGAGCTCAACTTTGAACAATTGTGCATTCAATCATTCTAAATTGGAAACATTATTTTTAAAAAAAATAAGCTCCACATGTTCTTGCAAATAACCCACGGCATACATATGCACACTTTGCACATCAGATCACACTCATTCTCATATGCATGCTAGAGTGCACAAATGTACACATTGCGGCCGCAAAGGCCATCTTGCCAGATTTTGTTTTGATAGATTAAATTCTACAAATTTTATAAATAATAATGTTTGGGTTCCTTATGATGCTAACCCTCATGGACCCAAAAGAAAATGGGTACCAAAATTCTCACCTCTTGTGCTTGATGTAGGCGTAGGCTCTCACATGACGTGAGAGATATGATGCCTTGATGGTGGATACGTTTCAAGCTCCAAGATCATATTTATGAATGCATCACCTTCAAGAAAGTTTGCTGGGAGGACCACCATATTTGGAGACTTAGAGAATAATATGTATGGTTTGGTAACTATCTCTAAACTCCCAATTTAGTTTACATGCTTCTATATAAATATTTTTAGTATGTTTTAGTTTTTGTACTTCATGTGATGAATACTTGTTTAGATATAATCTTTTATTAAAACTTGTGTATATACTTGTACAATTAGTGTGTTACATTTGATTTTATATATTTATGTCTCATTGCTCATTTATACTTAAAACATGTACATGTATAACATAGTTTTGATGATTATTTCATTTGTACATGTTTTTCCTATCTTTGTACATATTTTGCTTCATGTATATGTTATATTTGTCTAAAACTACTAAATTTAGATGTATATCTTTGAGTCACTTGCCTTCATGCAAATTCTATTATGGACTCTTATGTGTTTGAGATATGTATGTATATTTTCAAGTTTTGATAGAACATACATATTCCTTGAAGCTTGTTTAAGTTTAATGAAAAATAAATGTCTATGATTTTCATGTTTATGATAAAAGAATTTCATGTTTATTTGAGCCATATTGATTATTTCATGAATATGCTATTTACATAACTCTTGTATACTCACATTATTTTTGTTTACTCATATATTTGTTTTATGAGCACATTTTCAAGCCTTATAGATCTTGAGTGACAATTTTCATGTACTTAACAATGATTCATGGGATATTTGATTCGGTTTCATGTTTTGAAGGATCTTTAACTAGTTTTTCAAAAATTACTTTAAACTAGTTTTGTATTCTTCACTTGGTATTGTTTTCAATCTACAACCATATTCAAATTATATTTTTGAAAACTTCTACCCTATAAGGGCGATTGGATGGGTGACCATGCCTTATATGCTCTAAATTGAAAATTTTTAAACATGTGCATGAATAGGGTGGTAGTTATGAGTTATACACATGTTCTTCATGGAATTTTATGTTTGCATACTCATATTTGTTTCTTATATATGTATGTTTTCAACTTCAATTAGTATAAATTTTCATTAGTATTTTTATTTTCATACATATATATGATTTGATTGTGTTTTACAATATCTTTACATTGTTAAAGCACAAGTTATGTTTATGCTAAACTTGACTTAAATATATATATATATCAATTGGTATCTTAATGAGCTTATGCATTGTTCTCTTTTGGTATTTCAAATTTTTTTGTTTACCTACAAGTGGTAATTTACAATATAATCCTAGTGGTATCAAAAACCTACAATTGATATCTTAAAATTTTATTTATTTATAAGTTG
Source organism: Agave tequilana (assembly GCA_038442645.1). NCBI lineage: Eukaryota > Viridiplantae > Streptophyta > Magnoliopsida > Asparagales > Asparagaceae > Agave > Agave tequilana. The sequence continues at coordinate 57,848 of JAVJIF010003091.1, forward strand.
AACCAACTTTTTTTTTGTCAAGTACAATTTGATTTCATTGGTATCAAACTTCATTTTGTTGAGTTAAGAAATTCCAAAATTTTGTTTTTAAGAAATTTTAAAGTTTTGCTTTAAGTTTTATCAAAATTTTGTTTCAAAATTTGTTGATGTATTTCTTATATGTAAGGGGAGCTTAATATCTTCTCTATATATAGATTCATGTTGAGCGTATCTCACATTGAAGAGTTTGACATCTCTTCTTTATGTGGTATATGTGTGTAGGGAGAGCTTAACATCTCCACTAATGCATTGTATATTATGCTTTATGTGGGTTTGGGTCTTGTCATCCCTTCTTCATATAATGCATTTATGCAGGGGGAGCTGACTTTACATTTCTCTTCTTCATGAATGTATATCGCATATATAATTTTATTGTTTGATTTATTTTCACTCCTTCGTTGATGAATTGACAAAAAAGGGGAGAAGAGTTTTGAGAATTTATATATGCATGTTTGTTTTCTTGTTTATGCAAAAAGGGGAGAAGAATTTGGTAAGTTTATTTCATTGTTTATGCATATATATTTGTGTTTATACACTTTATTAAATATCTTTATTTGTTTAGTGTTATGCATAAGTTAAGGGGGAGTTTCTATGAAGCTTAACTTTAATCTATGCATATATAACTCTATGAGTTTCGTCATCATCAAAAAGGGAGAGATTGTTGGCCCAGAGGCCCACCGCTCTAGTTTTGATGATTATTAACTCATGTAATTATAGTATTAATGATCTTGTATTTATTTAGTCTCAGATATTTGATCAAGGTCTTAGTAAATGTTTAGCTTCAACAAAGAATTTGAAGTCAAGTTTTGGAGCTAACATGTTTTGATTCAAGAGCTCGTGCATCAAGATTGTGTCAAGTACTCAAGAGAAATCTAGCTCATTAGATTAAGGTTTGGACCAAGTCAAGGAGAAGAAGATTTTCATAAGAAGATTTTTGTGAAGACTTGTGTCATATTTGTAAATGTTAAGATTTTATTTTTAGATAAAATGTAAAGGATAGATTTGTCGTGGAATGCTCAAGCTTATAAACACACACACACACAAAAGTTTGGCTTTAAAAAAAATACAGTTTTTGTTTTAAGCTTTAAATTATATGCCTCAAAATAGTTCACATGTTTGTAATATGCGTTGATTTTTGATCACACATATTTGTACTTCAAAGTATTTTAATGAACTTAATTTTGCAGATTTTATGGAGATTTTATCGAATTTAAGATGTATTTTAAAAAGTAGTTAAAAATATTTTTGGGCTGCTTGCGGTCGACCGAGAGGTCGACCGACGTGCACAATGTAAATCACCTAGAGGGGGGTGAATAGGTGATGAGCTAATCTAATGGTTGATTAATGCGAAATTAAAACTTATTAAACTAAACACCACGTATAACACAAGAGTGTAGCCGGATTCTCCGTGAAGGGCTCTGGACTAACTCCTCAAGATTCCTCTAAATAAGAGTTGAGGTGCCGTGTTGGCTCTCTTGATTGAATACAAGTGTTAGCAAACAATCCCCAAGCATATAACAATAAGAGCACAAATATATATTAAGGATATAAAGATAAAAACAATATTAGCATGGAAGATATAAAGGCAAGTAAGAGATAGATAGAGAGCACTCGCAAACATGGGAGATTTGTTTCGAGGTTCGCGCATACTTGCTCTACGTCCCCGCCTTCAACACTATGAAGGATTTTCACTAAAAACCGATCCCACCGGATTACTCGGTGCCTCAACACCTACAAGGAGTTCCCACTAGAACTCTTGGACTCTCTAGTCCTGAACATTCCGCAAACCCACAAGCTCACTGAGGCCGCACCTCAAACAATGAGTTCACACTAGAACCCGAAACACCGCGAACACACAAGTCCGCCTCCTCAAAGTACAAGATGAAGTCTTTGGTGATCACAATACTTTGATCACCTAAAAACAATCTCATAATAACACTCCTATAGGATTAATATGTTAATGGATAGCTTAAGTGTTTGTGAGAAAAACAAGGATGGAATATTGTGGTGAAAAACTCAAAGAAAATCACTTTGAAAAACTTTTGATAAACTCTCCTTTTAATTGAAAATATTTGCTCTCAAATAAGTGGAGAAAAACACCTAATAGGTTTGAAAAAACTGGCTAAAAACCTCTCCAAAAATCTTATGTGAACAGCCCCTAAAAGTCCCATTTTATAGGGCTAGAAAAAACTAGCCGTTAGGCCAAATTTTCAGCCCTGCCCGATGACGGTCGACCGGCCCAGTAGACCGCCAATGGTCAGATTTCTGACCGTTGGGGCGTCGGTCGACTGGCCCTGTCGACCGCTACTTGGAACAGAGAACAGAGTTCTCTGCCAGTCGACCGGCCCAATCGACTTGGGCTTTCCAGAGAGCAGAAGCTCTCTGCGGTCGACCGGCCCTCCAGCCAAACTGGCGTGTACGTTCTGTGCACGTCAGTCGACCGACTCGGTTGACTGACTTCAAGCTCGGTCGACCGATCGGTCGACCGGCAGAAGCCAGGTTAGGTCAATTTTGGGATTGAAAAAATTGGTTTTTATTTCTTAAATAAATTCCATAAATCCATGAAAAATCTAAAAAAATAGTTTCAGTATTATACTTTGATAAACAAACATGTTTGAGTAAAATCATGACATGTTACAAACAATTTAAACTATCTTTGTAACTTATAAATTTTGGCTAAAAGCAAAAACTGTATTTTTCTAAAAGTAATTTTTTCAAAACTTCTCCAAATACAAAAATAAGATATTTTAAACTCTTTTAAAGCATAGAGTGTATGGATATGATCCACTTCACATACATGGTGAAATATCTATATTTTTGACAATAAGCACTAAAACTGTTTTGGTTAAAAACACATGTATACTTTGAATACCAAAAACCAAATGATATTTTTCAAAATGAAAACTCTTTTGTATGTTTCTAACATAAAAATTATTTTATGAAAACACATATAAATCAAGAATGCGTGTGTATATGATAACTTGAGCAATCCACCAACTATTCTATCCTTTACATTTTAACTAAAAACAAAATTTTATAAAAACAAACCTAGACACAAGTCTTGATCTTGAAGTCTTCACTTGAAGTCTTCTCATCTTCCTGGCTTAGTCCAAACACGATCCAATGAGCTAGACTCCTCTTGAGTACTTGATGTGGTTTTGATGCACAAGCTCTTGAATCAAACCGTGCTAGCTCCAAAACTTGATCTTAAATCCTTTATTGAAGCTATACACTAACTAAGATCTTGATCACAAATATGAGACTAAATAAACACAAGATCGTTAGTACCATAACTACATGAGTTGATCATCATCAAAACTAGAGTGATGGGCCTTTAGGCCAACAATCTCCCCCTTTTTGATGATGACAAAACTCATGGAGTTATATATGCATGGATTATAGTAAAGCTTCAAAGAAGCTCCCCCTTAACTCATGCATAAAAATAAATAAACAAATATGCAATGAAATCTCATAAACACGTATGCAAATACACGGAGATAAACATGCATAAGCAAGCATGAAACACATCAAATTCTTTTTCTCCTATTTGCAAAACAAAACATATATGCATAAACATAAATCCTTCTCCCCCTTTATGTATAAAGCAAGGAAAACATGCATATATACTAAAATACTTCTCCCGCTTTTTGTTAATCATCAACAAAGGGGTTAAAGTAAACATAAAACAATGTTCTCTCTCACAAAGAGGTGAACTCAAATCAATCAATAAAAGATATATGCGATATACATTTATGAAGAGAAAGACGCTAAGTTAACTTCCCTACATACATGCGTTACATGAAGAAGGGATGACAAACTCTAATCACATAACACATAATATGCAATGCATAAGAAGAGATTTGAAGCTCCGCTACACACGTGTACCGCATAAAGAAGAGTTATCAAGCTCCTCAATATAAGATACACTCAACATGAATCTATATGTAGAAGAGATGTTAAGCTCCCCTTGCATATAGGCAATATAAATCAAAAGATTTTTAACATTTCTTATTAAAACAAAAATTTGAATTTTCTCAATAAAAACAAATTTTGAGATATCTTAGTAAATCAAATTTTAAGACATCAAATGTAAATAAATATTACAAATTTTGAATTTTTAATTGTAAATGAAATTTTGATACAAATTGTGATCTTGAGAATCAAGTATAAATATATATGATTTGTTGGTGCTTGATTTCCAAAACATATATATGTATGGAAAAGACAATACTAATAGGAATTGATATTATGGAAATTATCATGCATACATACATAGGAAACAAAATATGAGTATATAAAAAAATATCAATTGAGATACCAATTGAAAATAACAATATAAATCAAGTATATAACTCATAACTATCACCTTTTATACGCTCAAGATAAAAGATTTTTAATAAAGCTTACATAGCATACACGCCCATCCGTCCTCCGATGAAGGGGTTGGAAGGGGTTTGAAAATATTTTAATAGTGAAAATCACTATCAAATGAAGAATAATAACTAGTTAAAATAATTTTTGAAAAACTAGTTAAAGATCCTTCAAAACATGAAACCAAATTATGAAAACATGCTAAATACATAAAGTTGTCACTCAAAATCTATAAAGCTCAAAAATAATCATGAAACAAAGTCATGAATAAACAAATAAAGTGTGAGTGCACAAAAATCATGTAATTAGCATTATCATGAAAATTAGTCAATAAAGCTCAAAACAAACATGAATATCATTTTATCAAACAATTCATGAAAATTCATTTTTCATATAAAGATGTAAATCATAAAAATTCATTTTTCATCTAAAACACAAACTTCCAGGTATATGTATGTTTTTATTTTTTTATTCAAAACTAACAATATGCATACATATCCCAAACATAAAAAGAGTCTATGATAAGATTTGCATGAAGGCAAGAGACTCAAGAGACATACATGTATATTCATTAGTTTTGACTAAAAATACCATATACATGAAGTAAAACATAAAAATAGACAAAACAAGTGTAAATGAGGAAATCATCAAAACTAGGCTATACATGTGCATATAGTGAGTACAAATGAGTAATGAAGTGCAAACATATATGAATCAATTTGTTGCTCACTACTTGTACATGTATATATTCAAGTTTTAATAAAAATTACATTTAAACTAGTATTTACCATATGAAGCACAAAAACATGAACGTGCTAAAGAAATTATCAACGAAAAGCTTGTAAACTAAAGTAGGAGTTTTAGAGATAGTTACCAAAACAAAGAACTATGCTCTAATTCTCCAAAACAGGGTGGTTGTCCCACCAAACCTCCTTGATAGCGATGCATCAAATATGTGTCCATCAAGTCCATGTGCATCCACCATCAAGGCACCATCACTCTCACGTTTTGTGAGAGCCCGCACCTACATCAAATAAAAAAGGTGGGGATTTTGGTACCCATTTTGTTTTGAGTCCTTGAGGGTTAGCATTATAAGGAACCCAAACATTTTTCTTATTAGCAAAATTAATATGATACATCTTATCAAAATAAAACTTTGCTAAATGGCCTTTGCGGTCACAATGTATCTAAGTGTACACTCTAGGATGCATATGAGTGTGGGTGTGGTCATGGCGTGCAAAATGTGCATATGCATGATGTGGGTATTGTGCATAAACATGGGGAACTTCTTTCTTTGAAAATAAGGACTCCAACTTCTTATGATTAAATGCACATGTGTTCAAAATTGAGCTCAAACAATTTATATTATTTTTCAAAAATTTAATCTCATTTTTATCAATGGTTGTGGCATGAAAAGCATGATCAATAGTCTTTTTCTTTTTAGATACATTTACCTTTTCTTTTTCAACCATTTTTCTTTTCAAACAAGTATTTTCAATTAAAGCAATTTCTTTTTGTTTTTCCACCAAACAATCTTATTTTTAAAAGTAGTGTTTCCTTCACAAAGATTATTCAATTTAGAAATCAAGGAAATATTCTCATTTTTCAAGGTTTCATTTTCTTTTGAAATAGTATCAAATTTATCTTGTAAAGAATCTTTTTCTTTTAACATGCAATCAAATTTGTTTTTCATTTTCTTATTATCTTTTCTAAGTATGTCATACTTTTCAAGAAGTTGTTGACAAAAAGATGTAAGCTCATTATATGACATATCAACATCTTCATCTACCTCGGATTCGGTAGTTACCTCAAGGGGGTTATCCCCTTGGACCATGTAGCACACGTTGGAGGTGTCACTTCTAACATCTGAATCACTCCCCGCATAATATTGTTCTTTTTGCCGAGGGAGATCAAGGAGTTTCATACTACAAAAGCCGAATCAATGTTAGCAACCCTAGATAAATAATCATTATTTAGGGTACTCTTCAAAGCATGAATGGCTTTTGAGTTAGCCTCAACATACTTGCTATGGTTAACATATGAATATTTAATAGTAGCAAGATAAACATGAATGCCTAGGCCTTTGAGATACAAAGACATCTTAACCTTCCAAGTTTGGATGTTAAGGATGTCGAAGGTGGGAGGTGACATGAAATCCATGGTGTGTGAAAACAAATATTGTGATTAGCTAAAAAATGAGGATCTTTAACTCTAGGTTGTAAGACCCAAATCAAGAGCACTTGGCTCTGATACCAATTGTAAATCACCTAGAGGGGGGTGAATAGGTGATGAGCTAATTTAATGGTCAATTAATGCGGAATTAAAACTAATTAAACTAAACACCACGTATAACACAAGAGTGTAGCTGGATTCCCCGTGAAGGGCTCTAGACCAACTCCTCAAGATTTCACAAAATAAGAGTTGAGGTGCCGCGTTGGCTCTCCTGATTGAATACAAGTGTTAGCAAACAATCCCCAAGCATATAACAATAAGAGCACAAATATATATCAGGCATATAAAGATAAAGACAATATTAGCATGCAAGATATAAAGGCAAGTAAGAGATAGAGAGAGCGTAATCGCAAACACGGGAGATTTGTTTCGAGGTCCTAGCACACTTTCCCTGCGTCCCCGCCTTCAACACTATGAAGGATTTCCACTAAAAACCGATTCCACCAGATTACGCGGTGCCGCAACACCTACAAGGAGTTCCCACTAGAACTCTTGAACTCTCTAGTCCCGAACACACTGCAAGCCCACAAGCTCGCCGAGGCCGCACCTCAAACAGCGAGTTAACACTAGAACCCGAAACATCGCGAACACACAAGTCCGCCTCCTCAAAGTACAAGATGAAGTCTTCGGTGATCACAACACTTTGGTCACCTAAAAACAATCTCACAATAGCACTCCTATAGGATGAATATGTCAATGGACAGCTCAAGTGTTTGTGAGAAAAACAAGGATGGAATATGTGATGAAAAACTCAAAGAAAATCACTTTGAAAAACTCTTGATAAACTCTCCTTTTAATTAGAAATATTTGCTCTGAAATAAGTGGAGAAAAACACCTAATAGTTTTAGAAACTGGCTAAAATCCTCTCCAAAAATCTTATGTGAAACAGCCCCCAAAAGTCCCATTTTATGGGGCTAGAAAAAACTAGCCGTTGGGGCAATTTTTCAGCCCTGGCGGCTGACGGTCGACCGGCCCGGTCGACCGCCAATGGTCAGATTTCTGACCGTTGGGGCGTCGGTCGATCGGCCCGGTCGACCGCTGCTTGGAACAGAGAATAGAGTTCTCTGCCGGTCGACCGGCCCGGTCGACCGGGGCTTTCCAGAGAGCAAAAGCTCTCTGCGGTCGACCGGGTCGGTCGACCGGCCCTCCAACCAAACTGGCGTGCATGTTCTGTGCACGTCGGTCGACCCACCCGGTCGACCGACTTCAAGCTCGGTCGACCGGTCCGGTCGATCAACAGAAGCCAGGTCAGGTCAATTTTGGGATTGAAAAACTTGGTTTTTATTTCTTAAATAAATCCCATAAATTCACGAAAAAACTACATAAATAGTTTCAGTATTATACTTTTATAAACCAACATGTTTGAGTAAAATAAAGACATATTACAAACAATTTGAACTATTTTTGTAACTTATAAATTTTGGCTAAAAGAAAAAAACTGTATTTTTCCGAAATTGGTTTTTTTCAAAACTTCTCCAAATACAAAAATAAGATATTTTAAACTCTTTTAAAGTACAGAGTGTATGGATATGATCCACTACACATACATGGTGAAATACCTATGTTTTTAACAATAAGCACTAAAACTATTTTGGTTAAAAACACAAGTATACTTTGATTACCAAAAACCAAAACGGTATTTTTCCAAAATAAAAACTCTTTTGTATTTTTCCAACATAAAAATTCTTTCATGAAAACACATATAAATCAAGAGTGTGTGTGTATATGATAACTTGAGCAATCCACCAACTATTCTATCCTTTACATTTTAACTAAAAACAAAATCTTATAAAAACAAACCTAGACACAAGTCTTGATCTTGAAGTCTTTACTTGAAGTCTTCTCATCTTCTTGACTTGGTCCAAACACGATCCAATGAGCTAGACTTCTCTTGAGTACTTGATGTGGTCTTGATGCACAAGCTCTGGAATCAAACCGTGCTAGCTCCAAAACATTGATCTTAAATCCTTTGTTGAAGCCACACACTAACTAAGATCTTGATCACAAATCTGAGACTAAATAAACACAAGATCATTAGTAACATAACTACATGAGTTATCATCATCGAAACTAGAGTGATGGGCCTTTGAGCCAACAATCTCCCCCTTTTTGATGATGACAAAACTCATGGAGTTATATATGCATGGATTAAAGTAAAGCTCCAAAGAATCTCCCCCTTAACTCATGCATAACAATAAATAAACAAATATGCAATGAAAACTCATAAACGTGTATGCAAATACATGGAGATAAACATGCATAAGTAAGCATGAAACACATCAAATTCTTTTTCTTCTATTTGCAAAACAAAACATATATGCATAAACATAAATCCTTCTCCCTCTTTATGTAAAAAGTAAGGAAAACATGCATATATACAAAAATACTTTTCCCCCTTTTTGTCAATCATTAACAAAGGGGTTAAAGTAAACATAAAACAATGTTCTCCAGCACAAAGAGGTAAACTCAAATCAATCAATAAAAGGTATATGCGATATACATTCATGAAGAGGAAGACGCTAAGTTAACTTCTCTACATATATGCGTTATATGAAGAAGGGATGACAAGTCCTAATCACATAACACATAATATGCAATGCATAAGAGGAGATGTGAAGCTCCGCTACACACGTGTAACGCATAATGAAGAGTTGTCAAGCTCCTCAATATAAGATACACTCAACATGAATCTATATGTAGAAGAGATGTTAAGCTCCCCTTGCATATAAGCAATATAAATCAAAACATTTTTAATATTTCTTATTAAAACAAAATTTTGAAATTTCTAAATAAAAACAAATTTTGAGATATCTTAGTAAATCAAATTTTAAGATACCAAATGTAAATAAACGTTACAAATTTTGAATTTTTAATTGTAAATGAAATTTTGATACAAATTGTGATCTTGAGAATCAAGTATAAATATATATGATTTGTTGGTGCTTGATTTTCAAAACATATATATGTATGGAAAAGACAATACCAATAGGAATTGATATTATGAAAATTTTGAAGCATACATATACAGGAAATAAAATATGAGTATATAAAAAAATATCAATTGAGATACCAATTGAAAATAACAATGTAAATCAAGTATATAACTCATAACTACCACCCTTTATATGCTCAAGATAAAAGATTTTTTTAATAAAGCTTATAAGGCATGCACGCCCATCCGTCCTCCCATGAAGGGGTTGGAAGGGGTTTGAAAATATTTTAATAGTGAAAATCACTATCAAATGAAGAATAATAACTAGTTAAAAAATTTTTTGAAAAACTAATTAAAGATCCTTCAAAACATGAAACTAAATCATGAAAACATCTTAAATACATAAAGTTGTCACTCAAGATCTATAAAGCTCAAAAATAATCATGAAATAAAGTCATGAATAAACAAATAATGTGTGAGTGCACAAAAATCATGTAATTAGCATTTTCATGAAAATTAGTCAATAAAGCTCAAAACAAACATGAATATCATTTTATCAAATAATTCATGAAAATTCATTTTTCATATAAAGATGTAAATCATAAAAATTCATTTTTCATCTTAAACACAAACTTCTAGGTATATGTATGTTTTTATTTTTTTATTCAAAACTAACAATATGCATACATATTCTAAACATAAAAAGAGTATATGATAAGATTTGCATCAAGGCAAGAGGCTCAAGAGACTTACATATATATTTCATTAGTTTTGACTAAAAATACCATATACATGAAGTAAAACCTGAAAATAGACAAAAGAAGTGTAAATGAGAAAATCATCAAAACTAGGCTATACATGTGCATATAGTGAGTACAAATGAGTAATAAAGTGCAAACATATATAAATCAATTTGGTGCTCACTACCGTATATGTATATATCCAAGTTTTAATAAAAATTATATTTAAACTAGTATTTACCACATGAAGTACAAAAACATGAACATGCTAAAGAAATTATCAATGAAAAGCATGTGAACTAAAGTAGGAGTTTTAGAGATAGTTACCAAAATAAAAAACTATGCTCTAATTCTCTAAAACATGGTGGTTGTCCCACCAAACCTCCTTGATAGCGGTGCATCAAATATGTATCCATCAAGTCCATGTGCATCCACCATCAAGGCACCATCCCTCTCATGTTTTGTGATAACCTGCACCTACATCAAATACAAAAGGTGGGAATTTTCGTACCTATTTTCTTTTGGGTCCTTGAGGGTTAGCATTATAAGGATCCCAAACATTTTTCTTATTAGCAAAATTAATATGATGCATCTTATCAAAATAAAACTTTGCTAAATGGCCTTTGCGGCCACAATGTGTACAAGTGTACACTCTAGGATGCATATGAGTGTGGGTGTTGTCATGGCATGCAAAATGTGCATATGCATGATATGGGTGTTGTGCATGAACATGGGGAACTTGTTTCTTTGAAAACAAGGACTCGAACTTCTTATGATTAAATGCACATGTGCTCAAAGTTGAGCTCAAATAATTTATTTTATTTTTCAAAAATTTAATCTCATTTTTATCAATGGTTGTAGCATGAAAAGCATGATCAATAGTCTTTTTCTTTTTAGAAACATTTACTTTTTCTTTTTCAACCATTTTTCTTTTCAAAGAAGTGTTTTCAATTAAAGTAATCTCTTTTTGTTTTTCCACCAAAACAATATTATTTTTCAAAGTATTGTTTCCTTCACAATGATCATTCAATTTAGAAATCAAGGATATATTCCCATTTTTCAAGGTTTCATTTTCTTTTGAAATAGTATCAAATTTATCTTGTAAAGAATCTTTTTTTTAACATGGAATCAAATTTATTTTTCATTTTCTTATTATCTTTTCTAAGCATGTCATACTTTTCAAGAAGTTGTTGACAAAAAGATGTAAACTCATCATAGGATACAGCAACATCTTCATCTACCTCGGATTCGGTAGTTACCTCAAGGAGGTTATCCCCTTGGACCATATAGCACATGTTGGAGGCGTCACTTCCAATATCCGAATCGCTCCCCGTATAATATTGTTCTTTTTCGCCGAGGGAGATCAAGGAGTTTCTTACTACAAAAGCCGAATCAATGTTAGCAACCCTAGATAAATAATCATTGTTTAGGATACTCTTCAAAGCATGAATGGCTTTTGAGTTAGCCTCAATATACTTGCTATGGTTAACATATGATCTTTAATAGTAGCAAGATAAACATGAATGCCTAGGCTTTGAGGTACAAAGATATTTTAAGCTTCCAGATTTGGATGTTAAGGACGTCAAAGTGGGAGGTGACATAAAATCCATGGTGTGTGAAAACAAATTTGCTATTAGCTAAAAAATTGGGATCTTTAACTCTAGGTTGTAAGACCCAAATCAAGAGCACTTGGCTCTAATACCAATTATAAATCACCTAGAGGGGGGTGAATAGGTGATGAGCTAATCTAATGGTCAATTAATATGGAATTAAAACTTATTAAACTAAACACCACGTATAACACAAGAGTGTAGCCGAATTTCCCGTGAAGGGCTCTTGACTAGCTCCTAAAGATTCCTCTAAATAAGAATTGAGCTGCCGCATTGGCTCTCTTGATTAAATACAAGTGTTAGCAAACAATCCCCAAGCATATAACAATAAGAGCATAGATATATATCAAGCATATAAAGATAAAGACAATATTAGAATGCAAGATATAAAGGCAAGTAAGAGATAGAGAGAGCAATCGCAAACACGGGAGATTTGTTTCGAAGTTCGAGCACACTTTCTCTACGTCCCCGCTTTCAACACTATGAAGGATTTCTACTAAAAATCGATCCCACCGGATCACTCGGTGCTGCAACACCTACAAGGAGTTCCCACTACAACTCTTGGATCTCTAGTCCCGAACACACTGCAAGCCCAGAAGCTCGCCGAGGCTGCACCTCAAACACCGAGTTCGTACTAAAACCCAAAACACCGCGAATACACAAGTCCGCCTCCTCAAAGTACAAGATGAAGTCTTTGGTGATCACAACACTTTGATCGCCTAAAAATAATCTCACAATAACACTCCTATAGGATGAATATGTCAATAGATAGCTCAAGTGTTTGTGAGAAAAATAAGGATGGAATGTGGGGTGAAAAACTCAAAGAAAATCAGTTTGAAAAACTCGTGAAAACTCTCCTTTTAATTGAAAATATTTGCTCTCAAATAAGTGGAGAAAAACACCTAATAGGTTTGAAAAAACTGGCTTAAAACCTCTCCAAAAATCTTATGTAAAACAGCCCCCCAAAAGTCCCATTTTATAGGGCTAGAAAAAAACTAGCCGTTGGGGCAATTTTTCAGCCCTGGCGGCTGATGGTCGACCGGCCCTGTCGACCACCAACGGTCAGATTTTAGACCGTTGGGGCATCAGTCGATCGGCCGGGTCGACCGCTACCTGGAACAGAGAATAGAGTTCTCTGCCGGTCGACCGGCCCAGTCGACCGGGGCTTTCCAGAGAGCAGAAGCTCTCTGCGGTCGACTAGGTCAGTCGACCGGCCCTCTAGCCAAACTGGCGTGCACGTTCTGTGCTCATCGGTTGACCCACTCAGTCGACTGACTTCAAGCTCGGTCGACCGGTCCGGTCGACCGGCAGAAGCCAGGTCAGGTCAATTTGGGATTGGAAAACTTTGTTTTTATTTCTTAAATGAATCCCATAAATTCATGAAAAATCTACAAAAATAGTTTCTATACTATACTTTGATAAACAAACAAGTTTAAGTAAAATCAAGACATGTTACAAACTATTTGAATTACTTTTGTAACTTATAAATTTTGCCTAAAAGCAAAAACTGTATTTTTTCAAAATTGGTTTTTCCAAAACTTCTCCAAATACAAAAACAAGATATTTTAAACTCTTTTAAAGCACAGAGTGTATGGATATGATCCACTACACATACATGGTGAAATACCTATATTTTTGACATTAAGCACTAAAACTATTTTGGTTAAAAAACACATGTATACTTTGAATACCAAAAGCCAAAACTGTATTTTTTTCAACATGAAAACACTTTTGTGTTTTTCGAACATAAAAATTCTTTTATGAAACACATATAAATCAAGAGTGTGTGTGCATTTGATAACTTGAGTAATCCACCAACTATTCTATCCTTTACATTTTAACTAAAAATAAAATCTTATAAAAACAAACCTAGACACAAGTCTTGATCATGAAGTCTTCACTTGAAGTCTTCTCATCTTCTTGACTAGGTCCAAACACGATCCAATGAGTTAGACTCCTCTTGAGTACTTGATGTGGTCTTGATGCATAAGCTCTTAAATCAAACCGTGCTAGCTCTAAAACTTGATCTTAAATCCTTTTTTGAAGCTACACACTAACTAAGATCTTGATCACAAATCTGAGACTAAATAAATACAAGATCATTAGTACCATAAGTACATGAGTTAATCATCATCAAAACTAGAGTGATGGGCCTTTGGGTTAACAATCTCCCCCTTTTTGATGATGACAAAACTCAAGGAGTTATATATGCATGGATTAAAGTAAAGCTTCAAAGAAGCTCCCCCTTAACTCATGTATCACAATAAATAAACAAATATGCAATGAAAGCTCATAAATATGTATGCAAATACATGGAAATAAACATGCATAAGCAAGCATGAAACACATCAAATTCTTTTTCTCCTATTTGCAAAACATATATGCATAAACATAAATCCTTCTCCCCCTTTATGTATAAAGCAAGGAAAACATGCATATATACTAAAATACTTCTCCCCCTTTTGTCAATCATCAACAAAGGGGTAAAAGTAAACATCAAACAATGTTCTCCCCGACAAAGAGGTCAAATTAATCAATAAAAGATATATGCGATAAACATTCATGAAGAGGAAGACGCTAAGTTAACTTCCCTACATACATGCATTACATGAAGAAGGGATGATAAGCCCTAATCACATAACACAAAACATGCAATGCATAAGAGGAGATGTGAAGCTCCGCTACACTTGTGTACCGTATAAAGAAGAGTTGTCAAACTCCTCAATATAAGATACGCTCAACATGAATCTATATATAGAAGAGATGCTAAGCTCCCCTTACATATAGGCAATATAAATCAAAACATTTTTAATATTTCTTATTAAAACAAAATTTTGAATTTTCTCCATAAAAACAAATTTTAAGATATCTTAGTAAATCAAATTTTAAGATATCAAATGTAAATAAACATTACAAATTTTGAATTTTTAATTGTAAATGAAATTTTGATACAAATTGTGGTCTTGAGAATCAAGTATAAATATATATGATTTGTTGGTGCTTGATTTTCAAAACATATAGATGTATAGAAAAGACAATACAAATAGGAATTGATATTATGAAAATTATGAAGCATACATATATAGGAAACAAAATCTGAGTATATAAAAAAATATCAATTGAGATACCAATTGAAAATAACAATGTAAATCAAGTATATAAATCATAACTATCACCCTTTATATGCTCAAGATAAAAGATTTTTTAATAAAGCTTATAAGGTATACACACCCATCCGTCCTCCCATGAAGGAGTTGGAAGGGGTTTGAAAATATTTTAATAGTGAAAATCACTATCAAATGAAGAATAATAACTAGTTAAAATAATTTTTGAAAAACTAGTTAAAGATCCTTTAAAACATGAAGCCAAATTATGAAAACATACTAAATACATAAAGTTGTCACTCAAGATTTATAAAGCTAAAAAATAATCATGAAACAAAGTCATGAATAAACAAATAAAGTGTGAGTGCACAAAAATCTTGTAGTTAGCATTTTCATGAAAATTAGTCAATAAAGCTCAAAACAAACATGAATATTATTTTATCAAACAATTCATGAAAATTCAATTTTCATATAAAGATGTAAATCATAAAAATTCATTTTTCATCTTAAACACAAACTTCTTGGTATATGTATGTTTAATTTTTTTATTCATAACTAACAATATGCATACATATCCCAAACATAAAAAGAGTCTATGATAAGATTTGCATGAAGGCAAGAGACTCAAGAGACATACATGTATATTCATTAGTTTTGACTTAAAATATCATATACATGAAGTAAAACATGAAAATAGGTAAAACAAGCGTAAATGAGGAAATTATCAAAACTAGGCAATACATGTGCATATAGTGAGTATAAATGAGCAATGAAGTGCAAACATATATGAATCAATTTGTTGCTCACTACTTGTACATGTATATATCCAAGTTTTAATAAAAACTACATTTAAACTAGTATTTACCACATGAAGCACAAAAACATGAACATGCTAAAAAAATTATCAATGAAAAGCATGTAAACTAAAGTAGGAGTTTTAGAGATAGTTACTAGAACAAAAAATCATGCTCTAATTCTCCAAAACATGGTGGTTGTCCCACCAAACCTCCTTGATAGTGGTGCATCAAATTTGTGTCCATCAAGTCCATGTGCATCCACCATCAAGGCACCATCCCTCTCACATTTTGTGATAGCCCCTACCTATATCAAATACAAAAGGTGAGAATTTTGGTACCCATTTTCTTTTGGGTCCTTGAGGGTTAGCATTATAAGGAACCGAAACATTTTTCTTATTAGCAAAATTAATATGATGCATCTTATCAAAACAAAACTTTGCTGAGTGGCCTTTGCGGCCACAATGTGTATAAGTGTATACTCTAGGATGCATATGAGTGTGGGTGTGGTCATGGCGTGCAAAATATGCATATGCATGATGTGGGTGTTGTGCATGAGCATGGGAACTTGTTTCTTTGAAAACAAGGACTCCAACTTCTTATGATTAAATGCACATGTGCTCAAAGTTGAGCTCAAACAATTTATTTTTTTTAAAAATTTAATCTCATTTTTATCAATGTTTGTGGCATGAAAAGCATGATCAATAGTCTTTTTCTTTTTAGAACAATTACCCTTTCTTTTTCAACTATTTTTCTTTTCAAAGAAGTATTTTCAATTAAAGCAATCTCTTTTTATTTTTCGACCAAAACAATCTTATTTTTCAAAGTAGTGTTTCCTTCACAAAGATCATTCAATTTAGAAATCAAGAAAATATTCTCATTTTTCAAGGTTTTATTTTCTTTTGAAATAGTATTAAATTTATCTTGTAAAGAATCTTTTTCTTTTAACATGTAATCAAATTTGTTTTTCATTTTCTTATTATCTTTTCTAAGCATGTCATACTTTTCAAGAAGTTATTGACAAAAAAGATGTAAGCTCATCATAGGACATATCAACATCTTCATCTACCTCGGATTCGGTAGTTACCTCAAGGGGGTTATCCCTTGGATCATGTAGCACACGTTGGAGGTGTCACTTCCAGCATCCGAATCGCTCCCCGCATATTATTGTTCTTTTTTGCTGAAGGAGATCAAGGAGTTCCATACTATAAAAACTAAATCAATGTTTGCAACCCTAGATAAATAATCATTATTTAGGGTACTCTTCAAAGCATGAATGGCTTTTGAGTTAGCCTTAATATACTTGCTATTGTTAACTGTAGGATCTATATAACAAGCAAAACAACACTAGAGGGGGGGTGAATAGTGTTATTTAAACTTTAAACAAATCACTTGCAGAAATTAAATAATCACAAGAGATTAAGCACAGAAAAAACAAACGCAAACAGCGGAGAATTATCCTGGTTCGGTCCTTGTGACCTACATCCAGTCCCCAAGCAAACGCTTGAGATTTTTCCTTACTTTCCTTGTGTACACCCTACAACAATTGCCTTGTGCACCACTTGACAAACACCCTTTGTCAAATGCACACAACTTCTCTTCCACCAAGAGAATATACCTTGTACAATCTTCTACACCCAAGAAGACTCCTTGTACAACTTTCTTTGAAATGAATACAATAACTTCCTATAGCCTTGATAAGGATCTGTAGTGGACAAGGTTCTGTATAGGAAGGTTTAACTTCAGAATTCTTCACAAGAGGAAATGGCTTTTGGTGAAGAAAGAAGTTGCAAATTTCAGTTTTCAGGATTCTAGAAATTTTGGCTTTGGAAATCTGATTGAATGAATTGGTAAATGGCCTTTGGAATAACTTCTCTATTAATAGATGTAGACTAGGGTCAGTTAGGGAAGTTATGGCACCAATTCAGACATTTTAAATGTTGGAAAACGTTGCCAAATGAATCAGATAAGAGAAACTGTCCAACAGTCAGAAACTGCCTTTAGTCGACTAGGATACTGGATTAGTCGACTAGGCTAGGCAAAAGTTCACTTATTAGTCGACTAGGTAAGATTGTTAGTCGACTAGGGAAGTGTCTGTTGGAAACAAAAGTTTCTGGATAACTGAAATTAGTCGACTATAACTAACTTGTAGTCGACTTATAACTGTATTAGTCGACTGGATAAAAAGGGTAGTCGACTAACTTTGTTTCAGAAAAGAAACAGAGAGTTGGATAATTTTTGTGTCAAAGATTAGTCGACTTGGAAATAGGGTTAGTCGACTAGAGTATCTGTTAGTCGACTAGGTAAGAAAGTCAAGTCGACTAATTGGCTTACAGAGTCCAAACAGAGAGTTAGGAGTTTTTGTTCTAAGTGGACTAGTCGACTAGGGCTTTATGTCAAGTCGACTACATTTGGGTAGTCGACTATATAAATAGGGTAAGTCGACTTGGGAAGGTTTATGTTGTGTGTAAGTGATCAAGGCTATTACAAATTTTTCTAAGTTACACAACAACTTCCACAAACACCCATAAGCTTTAGTAATCTTCATCTGAGATAGAGCAATCATCATGTGGTAGTAGTGTTCGTCCATCATCAAAATCTTGTAATTGGAGAGGCTTCAATATCTTGAACTTGTCAGGTTCCAACATTCTCCCCCTTTTTGATGATGACAACATATGTCTATGATGGCTCCCCCTGCAACAAAACTCCCCTGCAGTAACTAAGTTATAAAAAAATATTTTGTCCCTGCAGAAAATGTTAGGTTGCACCTGCATGGTCATATGTTAGTATCCATAACAGATATATGTCAAAAATCTTTGATTTTGTCACAAAGTTACACAACATGCAGAATTTTCAGAAATATGTAGCATAAACACATAGATACACAGAAACACATAGATACACAAACACAGATACACATATCACAACATAAAATTCTGACATAAACACATAACAGAGGAGTTACAAACATAACACAAAGTGACAAACACCTTAACAATTTAACATTTCTCCCCTTTGTCATTAACAAAAAGAGAAGAGACATAGTCTTTAAACATAAAAAACAGAAAATACATAAGTGTGCGAAAAGGAAAAAAAACATAACGAAAAACTCCAACACACATAGCTTCAATCTTCGGATCCGGGAGGAGGAGGTGGACGGTAACCGATCTTGAGAAGACTTATTATGGCTGATTGAGTAGATTCAATGGAATTCAGCCTAGTCATCATCAAGGATTGATTCTCAATAATCTGAGATTGAGAATCCAACAAAGCTTGTTGGTTAGATTGAAGTGATGCAATCTGGGCAGACATAGAGTTATAGAAAGCATCGGCATATGGAGGTGGTTGAGTTGGAGGTGGATCAGGTTGTGAAGATGTAGAGGGAACAGGTTGAGGACTTGGTGGATTGGAAGGTGGTTGTGGTGGTTCATGAGAAGGAAACTCAGGTAACTTCATCCTATTGATGGCGGCACGATCAAAGAACTCAAAGATCGTAACAACAGTATTTTCAGAAGCGAGATCAACATGGTACTTCCGAAAGATTGGAGTTAGAAATGCGCCAAAGGGAAGGAAAGAGGAATGGAACTTGACCATTGTGTCAAATATGATTTTAGCCCAATTAACGTCATGTCCAGCCATAATAGCATAGACACAGGACGATAATTCCCTTGAGTAGTAATTATAACTACCAGTCTTAGGGCAGATGTTATAGGAAAGAATTCTACCAATTAGACGGGGGATTGGCTTAAGCTTATTGTTGGACATAGGGAGATGTTGACCGGGTAGAAAGATTTGACCTAAAACATCTTCATCATCCATCACAATATCATCAAGAGTGAGGCCAGAATATGGAATGGACAAGATACGGCCAATAGACTTTATGGAAAGCTTAATGTGAACACCTTTAACATAGGATTCAAGATAGGTATTATTCTCATTATCTTCAAATGATAAATTTGTGTAGAACAGATAGATGAGAAAAGGATAATAAGCTTCCTTAAGTTCAGAAGAGAACATGTTATACAAACCACAAGTTCTAAGATATGACATGATATCATAATCATAAAAGTCATCATATTTGATAAACCTCCCTGGAATGATATCTAAAGTTGACAGTCTAAGGTAATCAGGCTCTAGTTGTGGATTTTTAAGGAATTTTTGAAGTCAACAGTAGAAGAGGATGAACCTGGAGTAAATTTAGTTTTCTTGGAACGGGACATGATGAAAACTAAATTAAATCAAATAGATAGTAGATATGGAAGTAATGAACTGAAATATGAAAGATTTATACCCTGAAAGGAAGAACTGGAGAGGAATTTTGAAGAAATTCTCTGGAATTTGCTGCAGAACTCGGGTGCCCTAGTTTCTCCTTGGTCGACTGAAAGCTCGGCAGGAAGGAGAGAATGAGGGAAAAATTTCTAGGGTTTGGTGAGATAATGAAAGGAATGAAGGGTTAAGATCAAATCTGAATATAGATAAATGGATAGGATTAAAACTGAGTGATAACGGATTCTGAACTTAAGTTATTGGGTCGGGTTTGAAACAGAAATCCGAAAACAGAAAAACAAAAAGTCACAGTTTTAGTCGACTTACAGGACACGATTAGTCGACTAATAATAGGACTAGTCGACTGTAAATTTACTATAGTCGACTAATTCTGGACAAATCAGAAATTGAAGTTTCTGTTTGTTGCAGGAGTCGACTAGGTAATATTTCAAGTCGACTAAGGCTTTTATAAGTCGACTAATAATAGTTGTAAGTCGACTAATTGTTGTAAAAACTGCCTTTGAAAAAATTTGAAAAAAAATTTGTTTTAAAGATCTGAAAAATTACAAATACCCAAATCTCTTCTAAAATTTATAAAGGTATCTTCTTTCAGTGGTTTAGTTAATATATCAGCAACTTGATTATCAGTTGATATGAAATTTAAAGAAATGTCACCTTTTAAAGCATGATCACGTAAAAAATGATGTCTAATATCAATATGTTTGGTACGTGAATGATGAACTGGATTTTTAGATAGATTAATAGCACTTGTATTATCACACATAATAGGTGAGTTTGTGATAGTCATGCCATAATCAAGTAAGGTTTGTTTCATCCATATTATTTGTGCACATGCAACACTAGCAGCAATATATTCTGCCTCAGTTGTTGATAAGGACACGGAATTTTGCTTTTTACTGAACCAAGATACTAGTGAATGTCCCAAAAAGTGACAAGTACCACTAGTACTCTTCCGGTCAGATTTACAACCAGCAAAATCAGCATCACTATAAGATAATAAATCAAATGTGCATGACTTTGGATAAAATAAACCGTAATTGATTGTGTTATTTAAATATCTAAAGATCCTTTTCACGGCTTTAATATGTGATTCCTTAGGATTTGACTGATATCTAGCACATAAGCATACGCTAAACATAATATCAGGTCTACTAGAAGTAATATAAAGTAGAGAGCCAATCATACCTCTATAGAGTTTCTGATCGACATTCTTACCACTTTCATCTTTGTCCAAAAAGGTAGTTGTACTCATGGGAGTATTCTTGTGACCAGAATTTTCCATACCAAATCGCTTTAGAAGTTCCTTAGCGTATTTGCATTGGGAGATGAAGATTCCATCCTTCATTTGTTTGATTTGAAGACCGAGGAAGTAAGTGAGTTCGCCCATGTGGCTCATCTCAAATTCATTCTGCATAGTCTTAGAAAATTCTTGACAAAGATCATCATTAGTAGAACCAAATAATATATCATCAACATAAATCTGAATAATTAAGATATCTTTATTAACATGTTTGATAAAAAGAGTTGTATCTGCACTTCCCATTTTAAAATCAGAATTTAAAAGAAAACTCTTTAATCTATCATACCAAGCACGGGGTGCTTGCTTTAAACCATATAAAGCTTTTTTAAGTTTGAAAACATGGTTAGGAAATTTTTCATGTTCAAAACCTAGTGGTTGTTCAACATAAACAGTTTCTTTAATTATTCCATTTAAAAAGGCACTTTTAACATCCATTTGATATAATTTGAAATTCATAAAACATGAAAAAGCAAGTAATATACGAATTGATTCAAGTCTTGCAACTGGAGCATAAGTTTCATCGAAATCAATACCTTCTTCTTGATTGTACCCTTGTGCTACTAACCTTGCCTTGTTCTTAATGACTTCACCGGATTCATCGAGTTTGTTCTTAAAGACCCATCTGGTACCGATGACAGGATGATCATTAGGACGTGGTACAAGATCCCAAACATCATTTCTTACAAATTGGTTCAACTCTTCTTGCATGGCAATTGTCCAAAAATCATCCGCACATGCTTCGTTGATATTCTTCGGTTCAATGAGTGAAATGAAGGCAATTTGTGTCATGTAGTTCAACTTGGATCTCGTTTGAACTCCTTGATTTATATCTCCAATCACCAAATCTTGTGGATGATTCCTTACTTCAACAAAGGCTTTCGGTAACTCGGTAGGAATCTCTTCATCCTTAGACAAGTTAGTATCAACAGAAGATATAACAATATTTCATTAGGAGTATCTATAATATGATCATCATCATGTGGAGAATCATTAGAAACAAGTTTAGTCAAGGATTCATCAAATTTAACATGTAAAGATTCTTCAATTGTAAAAGATTTTTTATTAAAAATTCTATATGCTTTACTATGAGTAGAATAGCCAACAAAAATACCTTCATTAGATCTAGCATCAAATTTATCTAAAGCATCTTTTGTATTTAAAATAAAGCATTTACAACCAAAAATCTTAAAATATGAAACTTTTGGAATCCGATCATGAAACAACTCATAAGATGTTTTATTTAAAAATGGTCGAATAAGTACTCGATTAAAACATAACAAGCAGTAGCAGTGGCTTCAGCCCAAAAGTATTTTGGTAAGTTACTATCCATAAGCATAGTTCTAGCACATTCTTGCAAAGTCCTATTCTTTCTCTCTACAACACCATTTTGAGGAGATGCTCTAGGAAATGCAAAATTATGTGTAATACCATACTTATTACAGAAATTTTAAAAAGATTCATTCTCAAATTCTCCTCCATGATCACTACGAATAGTGACTATGTTTAGAGACTTTTGATTTTGAATTCTTTTACAAAAACTTACAAATTCATCAAAAGTGTCATTTTTATTTTTCAGAAAAATCACCCATGTAAAACGTGAGTAATCATCTACAATGACAAAAACATATCTACTCTTGTTTAATGAAGAAACACGAGTAGGACCAAATAAATCCAAATGCAATAATTCTAAAGGTCTTTTTGTAGAAACCAAATCTTTTGATTTAAAAGAAGATTTAACTTGTTTTCCTAATTGACAAGAATCACAAAAATAATCCTTTTTGAAAGCAATTTTTGGAAGACCTTTAACTAAGTCAAATTTTGAAATCTTAGAAATAGTTTTCATATTCAAATGATCAAATCTTTTATGCCATAAAAAATAATCATTATTTGAAGCAATTAGACATAAATTTTCATTTGAAGACATGCATGCTATTGACAATTCATATATGTTATTGTTTCGAAAACCTTTAAACAAAATATCTTTCATATTAGCATCATAAATAAGACAAACATCTTTTTCAAACACAATTTTATAACCCTTATCACATAATTGACTAATACTTAATAGATTGTGTTTTAAACCACTTACCAAAAGGACATTTTCAATAAGAGGTTTTGAAAGATTACCAACAATGCCGGTTCCAATAACTTTTCCTTTGTTATTGTCTCCAAAGATCACTGTACCTCCTTTTTTTATTTGTACGGAAGACAATAGTTGTATATGTCCGGTCATGTGTTTGGAACACCCACTATCAAGTATCCACTTTTCTTTGTTAGGTACCTATAAGATAAAACAATATATATGGTACCCATCATGATAGGGTCCGAAAAAGGTTAGCCTTTAGGAACCCAAATCCAATTGGAATTTGGTTTCCATTTGTTCGTATAAACATAATTCTTAGAATTACACACATCATGTATAAAAGATGCAATATAAACAGTCTTATCAACATTATTTAGATTCTTAGGAACCCATATATATTTGCATCTACTTCTTTTTGAAATATCATTTCTTTTTACAAAAGAATTGTATGGATTATGAACATGTGTAGATTTTACAAAATTAGTCTTTGAAAAACCAATACCAGCATGAGTAGGCTTATACATGTTATCTTTTGAAAAACCAAGACCAAAATGGTTGTTAGACATTTTTTGAGAAGATAATAACATATTTAAATTCTCTTTTCCTTTATTAAATTTATTTACATTTTTCAAAAGATCTTCATACTTAACTTTGAAACTTATCATATCTTTATCTAAAATATTAATTCTAGAACTTAAAGAAAAAGTTTCCTTTTTAAGTAAAGCATTCTCTTTTAAGAAAACTTCATTGTCTCTTTTTAAAGATACAATAACTTTTTCAAATTCTTCTTTTTGAGAATTAAAAGATGATGTTTGAGAAACAAGAATTGAATTATCATTAATAAGTTTTTCATTTTCCTTTATTAAAACTTTATTTCTAATCTTTTCAGTTTTGAAATTACTATAAAGTTCATTAAAGGCTTCTAATAAAGCATCATAATCTTGTACCTCATCTTCTTGGGCCATGAAGCAAATATTGGCGGTTTCCGTTGCTTCTTCTTCGTCCGAGGAAGATGAGTCGCTATCATCCCATGTTGCTTGAAAGGCCTTCTTCTTCTTGTTGAACTTGTTGAATTTGTTGGACTTGTTGAACTTGTTGAAAGTCTTGAAGGGTTCCTTTGATTTCATCAATGGACAATCCTTCTTCATGTGGCCTGGTTTGTTACACTTAAAACAAGTAGGAATATCGTTAGTATCTTTATTCTTATTATACTTACCTTGTTTTAAGAACTTTTTGAACTTCCTTGAAAGCATGGCCATTTCTTCTTCGTCTTCATCCGAATTGTCCGTATCTGAAGTTGCATGGAAGGCAAGAACTTTCTTCTTGGATTGATGTTGTTGTTCGTCCTTCCTTCTTTCTTCTATTTGCACTTCATATACCATTAGATTACCGACTAGGTTTTCTAATGTCATGGTGGAGAGATCGTTCGCCTCTTCAATGGCGGTTGTCTTCTTCTCCCATTCCGGTGTGAGTGCTCGAAGGATCTTACGGACTCGTTCAACTTGAGTGTAGTCCTTTCCAAGGGATGCAAGAGTGTTGGTGATGTCGGTGAACCTTGTAACCATTTCGGATATGGTTTCGTTCTCCTTCATCTTGAACAATTCAAATCTGTAGACAAGAACAGATATCTTAGATTCTTTAACTTTATTCGTACCTTCGTGTGTTACCTCAAGTGTATGCCATATTTGATGTGCAGAGGTTGATGTTGACACACGGTTGAATTCTTCTTTGGTTAAGGCACAAAATAGAGCGTTCATCGCCTTGGCATCAAGATTTGCATTCTTCTTTTGATCTTCACTCCAAGCGTCGTAGTTGGTTGTAGGCTTGGTGTATGCTGCTTCTACGATGTTCCAAAGGTCGTAGTTCAGCGACTGCAAGTAGATCTTCATTCTACACTTCCAGTAATTGTAATTGGTTCCGTCAAATAGTGGTGGACGTTGTGTAGAATGCCCTTCTTTGAATTGGGATGATTGGAAATCCGTTGCCATCCTTGTATGGTTGTTGCCTTGAAACCTGCTCTGATACCAAATGTAGGATCTATATAACAAGCAAAACAACACTAGAGGGGGGGTGAATAGTGTTATTTAAACTTTAAACAAATCACTTGCAGAAATTAAATAATCACAAGAGATTAAGCACAGAAAAAACAAAGGCAAACAGCGGAGAATTATCCTGGTTCGGTCCTTGTGACCTACATCCAGTCCCCAAGCAAACGCTTGAGATTTTCCCTTACTTTCCTTGTGTACACCCTACAACAATTGCCTTGTGCACCACTTGACAAACACCCTTTGTCAAATGCACACAACTTCTCTTCCACCAAGAGAATATACCTTGTACAATCTTCTACACCCAAGAAGACTCCTTGTACAACTTTCTTTGAAATGAATACAATAACTTCCTATAGCCTTGATAAGGATCTGTAGTGGACAAGGTTCTGTATAGGAAGGTTTAACTTCAGAATTCTTCACAAGAGGAAATGGCTTTTGGTGAAGAAAGAAGTTGCAAATTTCAGTTTTCAGGATTCTGGAATTTTGGCTTTGGAAATCTGATTGAATGAATTGGTAAATGGCCTTTGGAATAACTTCTCTATTAATAGATGTAGACTAGGGTCAGTTAGGGAAGTTATGGCACCAATTCACACATTTTAAACGTTGGAAAACGTTGCCAAATGAATCAGATAAGAGAAACTGTCCAACAGTCAGAAACTGCCTATAGTCGACTAGGATACTGGATTAGTCGACTAGGCTAGGCAAAAGTTCACTTATTAGTCGACTAGGTAAGATTGTTAGTCGACTAGGGAAGTGTCTGTTGGAAACAAAAGTTTCTGGATAACTGAAATTAGTCGACTATAACTAACTTGTAGTCGACTTATAACTGTATTAGTCGACTGGATAAAAAGGGTAGTCGACTAACTTTGTTTCAGAAAAGAAACAGAGAGTTGGATAATTTTTGTGTCAAAGATTAGTCGACTTGGAAATAGGGTTAGTCGACTAGAGTATCTGTTAGTCGACTAGGTAAGAAAGTCAAGTCGACTAATTGGCTTACAGAGTCCAAACAGAGAGTTAGGAGTTTTTGTTCTAAGTGGACTAGTCGACTAGGGCTTTATGTCAAGTCGACTACATTTGGGTAGTCGACTATATAAATAGGGTAAGTCGACTTGGGAAGGTTTATGTTGTGTGTAAGTGATCAAGGCTATTACAAATTTTTCTAAGTTACACAACAACTTCCACAAACACCCATAAGCTTCAGTAATCTTCATCTGAGGTAGAGCAATCATCATGTGGTAGTAGTGTTCGTCCATCATCAAAATCTTGTAATTGGAGAGGCTTCAATATCTTGAACTTGTCAGGTTCCAACATTAACATATGAATCTTTAATAGTGGCAAGATAAACATGAATGCCTAGGCCTTTGAGGTACAAAGACATCTTAACCTTCCAAGTTTGGATGTTAAGGATGTCAAAGGTGGGAGGTGACATGAATCCATGGTGTGTGAAAACAAATATTGTGATTAGTTAAAAAATGAGGATCTTTAACTCTAGGTTATAAGACCCAAATCAAGGGCACTTGGCTCTGATACCAATTGTAAATCACCTAGAGGGGAGTGAATAGGTGATGAGCTAATTTAATGGTCAATTAATGCAGAATTAAAACTTATTAAACTAAACACCACGTATAGCACAAGAGTGTAGCCGAATTTCCCGTGAAGGGCTCTGGACTAACTCCTCAAGATTCCTCTAAATAAGAGTTGAGGTACCACGTTGGCTCTCTTGATTGAATACAAGTGTTAGCAAACAATCCCCAAGCATATAACAATAAGAGCACAAATATATATCAAGCACATAAAGATAAAGACAATATTAGCATGCAAGATATAAAGGCAAGTAAGAGATAGAGAGCAATCGCAAACACGGGAGATTTGTTTCGAGGTTCGAGCACACTTGCTCTACGTCTCCGCCTTCAACACTATGATGGATTTTCACTAAAAACCGATCCCACCGGATCATTCGGTGCCGCAACACCTACAAGGAGTTCCCACTACAACTCTTGGACTCTCTAGTCCCGAACACACCGCAGGCCCACAAGCTCGCCGAGGCCGTACCTCAAACACCGAGTTCACACTAGAACCCGAAACACAGCGAACACACAAGTCCGCCTTCTCAAAGTACAAGATGAAGTCTTTGGTGATCACAACACTTTGATCACCTAAAAACAATCTCACAATAACACTCCTATAGGATGAATATGTCAATGGATAGCACAAGTGCTTGTGAGAAAAACAAGGATGGAATATGTGGTGAAAAACTTAAAGAAAATCACTTTGAAAAACTCTTGATAAACTCTCCTTTTAATTGGAAATATTTGCTCTGAAATAAGTGGAGAAAAACACCTAATAGGTGTTGAAAAACTGGCTAAAAATCTCTCCAAAAATCTTATGCGAAACAGCCCCCAAAAGTCCCATTTTACAGGTCTAGAAAAAACTAGCCGTTGGGGCAATTTTTCAGCCCTAGTGGCTGACGGTCGACCGCCAACGGTCAGATTTCTGACCGTTGGATGTCGGTCGACCGGCCCGGTCGACCGCTGCCTGGAACAGAGAACAGAGTTCTCTGCCGGTCGACCGGCCTGGTCGACCGGGGCTTTCTGGAGAGCAGAAGCTCTCTGCGGTCGACTGGCCCTCCAGCCAAACTGGCATGCACGTTCTGTGCATGTCGGTCGACCGACTTGGTTGACCGACTTCAAGCTCGGTCGACCGGCAGAAGCCAGGTCAGGTCAATTTTGGGATTGAAAAACTTATTTTTTATTTCTTAAATAAATCCCATAAATTCACGAAAAATCTACAAAAATAGTTTCAGTATTATACTTTGATAAACAAACATGTTTGAGTAAAATCAAGACATGTTACAAACAATTTGAACTATTTTTGTAACTTATAAATTTTGGCTAAAAGAAAAAACTTTATTTTTCCAAAATTGGTTTTTTCAAAACTTCTCCAAATACAAAAACAAGATATTTTAAACTCTTTTAAAGCATAGAGTGTATGGATATGATTCACTATATATACATGGTGAAATATCTATTTTTTTGACAATAAACACTAAAGCTGTTTTGGTTAAAAATACATGTATACTTTGAATACCAAAAACAAAAACAGTATTTTTCTAAATTGAAAACTCTTTTGTATTTTTCCAACATAAAAATTCTTTTATAAAAACACATATAAATCAAGAGTGTGTGTGTGTGTGTATATGATAAATTGAGCAATCCACCAACTATTCTATCCTTTACATTTTAACTAAAAACAAAATCTTGTAAAAACAAGCCTAGACACAAGTCTTGATCTTGAAGTCTTCACTTGAAGTCTTATCATTTTCTTGACTTGGTCCAAACACGATCCAATGAGCTAGACTCCTCTTGAGCACTTGATGTTGTCTTGATGCACAAGCTCTTGAATCAAACCATGCTAACTCTAAAACTTGATCTTAAATCCTTTGTTGAAGCTACACACTAACTAAGATCTTGATCACAAATCTGAGACTAAATAAACATAAGATCATTAGTACCATAACTACATGAGTTTATCATCATCAAAACTAGAGTGATGAGCCTTTGGGCTAACACACAAGACGTCCACAAGACATGTGATTTGAGCTCGGCCGACCGACCGGTCGACCGCAGTAGAGATCGCCGACCGACCGATTGACCGACTGAGTTTACAGAGCTCTTGGGTTTTCTGGGTCGACTGGGCGGCCGACCGTTCTGTTGATCTGCTCGACACCTCTATAGTTTTCTAGCCATATCTTTTGATTCTTATATTCAATCTACATGATTTAAATTACATTTTAAAGATAATGTTCAGTCTATTTTTCATATTTAATAATATTTTCTGATTTAAATGTTAAGAATGTCAAATATTGGTTGAAGTCTGTTCTTGTTCTAAAAACATTTTACAGTTTCTGATTTGATAACTTTTAGTAATGTATTGATAACATTCTATTTTGAAATGATATTAACTTGAGTTGTATTAGAAAGAAGACATCAAGATCTACAACTTCATCCTATATACTTATTTCCAATTCGGATGTTTTAGACCTCAAAATGGTGCTCCAACTTGACCTATTGCACAGTGGTCGGTTGATCGCCGGTGTCCAACGGTTTGACCGTTGGTCGGTCAACGGACCGTCGACCGACAGGCCATTCTGGCCAGTTTTTGAACCATAATGGCTAGTTTTTCTGGCCTATAAATATCAGTTCTTTGGTTGAGTTTTTCACAAGATTTTGAGAATTATTTTGGAGCTAGTTTTTCCCATCTTCTATAGAAGTTTTTCAACAAGTTTTTAGGCTAAACTTCAATATCAAAAGAGTGTTTATCAAGAGTGATTCTCTTGAGTTTTTCAAAAGCTTTTCTTTGAGTTTTTCACCTCCAAATCTATTCAAGTTTTTCTCACACTAGCTTGAGCTTTTTATAGTCTTAACTATCTTATAAGAGCTTTGATTGTGAGTATTTGTTGGTGATCAAAGAGAATCATCAAGTGTTCTATCTTATATTGGAGAGTGTTGTAGAGGTGCGGCCTCGGCGAACTTGTGAGTTCGAGTTGTGTTGTTCTTGCGGGAACAAGAGAGGGACTTATGAGTCCAAGAGTTCTAGTGTGAACTCGTTGTATGTGTTGCGGCACCGGGTGATCTTGCGGGATCGATTCTAGTGAAAATCCTTCTTAGTGTTGAAGGCGGGAACATAGAGCAAAGGTGCTCGAACCTCGAAACAATTCTCCCGTATTTGCGATTGCTCTCTCTCTCTTATGTTTATATATCTTACATGCTTATATTGTTCTCTCTTTATATACTTGATATATTTTGCGCTCAATTGATATATGCCTGGGATTATTTGCTCACATTTGTATTCAACCAATAGAGCTATAGCGGCACCTCAACTCTTATCTAGAGGAATCTTGAGGAGATAGTCCAAAGCCCTTCACCGGGAATTTGACTACACTCTTGTATTATACTTTGGTGTATTTTGCATAATAGTTTTAGTTAACTTAAATAGTTTTTAATTCCGCATTAATTCATCATTAGATTAGCTAGTCACCTATTCATCCCCTCTAGGTGATTTCAGTTTGGAGATATAAAGAATAGTTCATATTGTTTGGTAACTATCTCTAACTCCCCATTTATATTTACATGCTTTCTCATTGATGATTTTTAGCATGTCTACATTTTTCATGTTTATTATGTTTAAATGTAATGTTTATTACATATGTAGTATTTGAGATACACCCATGTTTATATGGACTACTATTTTGTGTTCTCACTATTGTTTAGCTATTGTGCATATCCTAACTCTAAAGCGCATGCATTTATCCTAATGATCATGTTTGTCTATGATTTTGCACTTCATTTTTGATTACTTATTTAGATGAATTTTTTCATTATAACTTGTGTTTTTACTTGTACAAGTAGTGAGCTACACTTGATTATTATGTGTTTGTGCTTCACTGCTCATTTGTACTCATTACATGTACATGTATAACCTAATTTTGATGATTCTTGTATCTTTACTTATTTTTCCTATTTTTGTACATATTTCCATAAAGATGCTTTTATCTTCATGCATATGTTAATTTTTCTTAAATTATTTGATATACATGTCTATCTTAAAGTCACTTGCTTTTCATGCAATATTTTATTATAGACTCAATTATGTTTGGGATATGTATGTATACTTTTAGTTTTAACAAAACATATATATATCTTAAAGCGTATTTAGTTTTGATGATTTCTTGCTTTTGATAAAAAAATTCATATGAGCTTCAATGTCTTATTTCTATGATTATGCTTATTACATAATTTTTGCTCTCTACATCATCTTGTTTACTCATGATTTTTGATTCATGAGCATTTATATGCTTTCTCATTTTTTTTAGTGTCAATTATTGTGTGATTTTCATATTTTCATGGATATATTCATGTTTGATTTCTTACTTGAAGGATTTAGTACTAGTTTTCAAAATCATATTTCTTGTCCTTATTCTTCAATTGGTAGTAATTTTCAAACATGTTAAAACTTTTTCAAATCATATTTTTGAAAACCCTATCTTCTAAGGGCGGATAGTTGGGTGACCATGCCTTGTATACCCTTATTGAATATCTTTTAAACTTGTGCATCAATAGGGTGGTAGGTATGAGTTATACACGTGATCTTCATATTATTTCATTTTTGCATACTCATATGTGTTTCTTATATATGCATGCTTCAAATTGCAATGAGTATCAATTTCAATTGATATTTTTATTTTCATACATACATATATTTATTTGATTGTGCCTATTTTACAATATCATTACATTCTTAAAGAACAAATTATGTTTATGTCAAGCTTAATTTTATTCCAAATGTTAATTGGTATTTTTACAAGCTTATGCATTGATTTCAATTGGTATTTATTTGGTATCAAAATAAACTTTATATTTCACCTTCAATTGGTATCAAAATCTACTTTGGTATCTTAAAATTTTTTTCAAGTGGTACCAAATTTTATTTTGCCAACTACTATTTGATTTTATTGTATCATAATTCATTTCATTGACTTCAAGAAAGTTCAAAATTTATTTTAAAAGTGATTTCAAAATTTTGTTTTAAAAGTGGTTTCAAAATTTGTTGATATATTTTGCCTATATGTAAGGGGAGCTTAACATCTCCTCTATATATATAGATTCATGTTGAAGTGTTTCTTACATTGAAGAGCTTGACCTCTCTTCTTTATGTGGTACATGTGTATAGGGAGAGCTTAACATCTCCGTTTATACATTGCATATTATGCTTTATGTGGGTTAGCTCTAATCATTCCTTCTCCATGTAACGCTTGTATGCAGTGGGAGCTAACTTATTGCCTCTCCTCTTCATGAATGTATATCGCATATACATCTTTATTGTTTGCTTATCCTCACCTCTTTGTTGATGAATTGACAAAAGGGGGAGAAGAATTTATAAAGTTTATATATGCATGTTTATATCTTTATTAATGCATATATATTTATTTACTTTATGCATTTTATTGAATATCTATTTGTTTATTGCTATGCATGAGTTACGGGAGAGCTTCTATGAAGCTTATCTTTAATCCATGCATATATAACTCCATGAGTTTTATTATCATTAAAAGGGGAAGATTGTTGGCCCAAAAGCCCATCACTCTAGTTTGATGATGATTAACTTATGTAGTTATAGTATTAATGATCTTATGTTTATATAGTTTCAGATTTACTATCAATATCTTAGTAAGTGCTTAGCTTCAACAAATGATTTTGGATCTAACACATGTAAATTTAAGAGCTCGCGTGTCAAGATCGCATATAGCACTCGGTTGGAGTTATGCTCGTTGGATCATGTTTGGATCGAGTCGACTTGGAGAAGGAGTTTGATCGTACATATATTTTGTATTCTTTTCATTACACTCCTACATTTATCGCGTAATAAATCTACTAATTTTCTTGTCCTAAATATTTATTTTACAGAAGATAATAATGAACAGAAAGAGGATTAAATCAAATAAATACCAGTTAAAATCAGATTTAACTGGATTTATTTTGTTAGCTGAGGATGATCCCAGATCTAGTTAGAACAAATCTAGGATTGGGACAAATGTTCAACTGAAGATCAGAGCAAATCAGAAAGATAACACCAAATGGAAACTACTAAAATTTAAATTTCTATAAATCCATTTTGGTTAGCTAAAGATCAAATGAGGATAATATCAAATACAGAGAGATAAATGGATAGAGAGAAGATCAACAGATGAGATGAAGCAAGTTTGACTCAGATTCCGACTGGATATATTTTAGCATTTGAATCATAACTTTCGCTACAGAATTGAAAATATGATGATTCAAGATGATATAGAAAGCAAACTTATAGGGCTACAACTCTTATGTTGATCACTATTTCTAATTCTATCATTTGATAAGTGATATTCAGTAATCAACACGCCAATAAACTACAGATTAGAACTGAATATCCACATCAAATCAAGTTTGGAGATAAGGGAAGGATTCAAATTCAGAAATAGTCAACTTTTCCTATCTTCATACTCCTCTAACCTCTGCATTTCTTCTATAAATACCTGCAATCTCAAAGGCAAAAGAGGACCAAGCAGAGAATAGAACTTAGGATAATTTGTAGTTTGTAACTTAGGTTTTTAGTTTTCTTTTTATATAATTTTTACTTTCTTTATGTAACTGAGAGGAGAGACGACCTTCATGGAGGAATGAGAGCAAGCTTGTACTGCAGGTGACACCAGTGTAAGTGATCTCTTCTTTCATTGTTATTTGAATCGAATCAAAGTTTCTTTTTCTTTCTTTACTCTTGTTTTCTTTTACTCTCCTCTAATGTGTTGCAATCCAAGAGAATCTGATAGCCTCGAGACTGCTTAGCCACTGCAAGTGCCCTTGATGGCCTATGGTGATGACCAACTCTTCTCTTGCTAGTATAGTTTGCCCTTTTATTTGTAGTGTAGATCGAGAATGGGGAAGATCCTATATGCCATGCTTGATTACCTTCAAAGACAAGGTAAGCCGTCGCAACGGATACAAGGTATATGAGCGCTGAAAAGGTAAGTAATTTTTAGGTTATCTTTCTTTTCTTTTATTCTTTAGTTTCAATGTCACAAGCTCCAACCATCTTTATCACTCTTTTCCATTTCTTTGTATATAATCTATTTTTTATTTTTCCATCTTCTTAATCTACCATCTTCTTCCTAATTTGACTTTAATTCTTTTTCATTTTCTTTTTATGAACTAAAGAAGAACTTTAATCATATTTTATATCCTACGAGAAGACTTACTAAAAAGCTTCCATCGCTAGTCCCTCCTTATGGATTACGACCCGCATAGCTACTTGCTATTGCGGTAGAATTGAGTAACTTGCACTCTTTAATCTTAAAATCTGAAATTCTGTATTTATGTGCAGGTTTTAACCTAAATCAATTTTTTGGCGCCGTTGCCGGGAAGGGACAGTAAGTTATTCTCTTTTTATATTTACATTTTTAGTTAACTTTTTTTTTTTTGGTGTACAGGCTTGACAACAAGGAATTTTTGCTGCAGTGGACATATAAGTGGCCTTGGACTCTGCTTAAGAAAGCAGAGCCAAGAAGCCTTCAGATTTGCTACATTCATGTGGCAATCTGAGTGAACTACTAACCTGTATTTTTTGCAGGTTGGCTGTAGTGCAAAGTTTAATATCTGTAGCTATCTATTTCCTTGTTTGTCTCACTGTACTTCCTTTCTAACCTCAACAGTAAAATGATGTTTGTTAAATGTTAAAAATGGTAGACTTGCATTTAGGCATGTGTCTAATTCGTTTACATTTTTCATTACTGTTGAAGAGTGCTGGAGCAAAGGTACGTGTGCATAGCATCTAGTATAAGAACACTTTTGGATTGTTTACATTACTTAAGTGTTGCTTTTCTTGTATACTACACTAAATCAATCTTAAGGGTTTGTCCTATGAACAAGATAAGGTGGGGAAGTCATTACCCTCTCTTAGCCCACAAACAATCTCCTCACTCACTAACCTAAGCCTAACTAAAAATGAGTAGACGTTGGCCCTAAGGACATTTCGGACTCAATTAGGAGATTATCCAAGGGGAAAGGTGTTGGAATTTGACTCCTGCCAAATCAGTGTCTAGAAAAGGGGATTAAGGGCCGAAAGCCCGAAGGTTGGTGGTTACTTAATTAAGGAACGTCTTTGACGGATAATCTCCCACCAATCTTGCCCTGACCTGGCTGATTAGCTTGTGGTCAAAGTCTGCATTATACTTTCTGTGGACAGTCTAACCAGTTAGGAGTCATCTAGGTCATAGGTTTACCCTAACATAGGTTAGAATTTTTTCTTTTTTATTTGCTTATTTGTTTGTTTTTCTTTGTTTGTGTTTATCATTTATTGTGTGATATGGCTTATAACAATAATTTTTTCAATTTTAATGATAATCCATATTACACTCCAACCTCTTTTTCAGATATTACCAACCCGGCATATCATAATTTTAACCAACCTAGTGTGCCGGTTTGGTCTTATCCGAATCAATATAACACATACCCCCAATCTTATAACCATAATTTCCAGAATAATTTCAACTCTTCACAGAGTCAATGGGGATTCACCTCCTCTGAGTCCAATTTTCAACCAACTAGTCCTCCTTATCCACCTTGTCCACAATATTTTCAAGATTCAAACTCAGTTCCACCAGTCCAAAATAGAAAACCATCAATTTTGGAAATGAGTATGCGTGAGTCCAAACAACAATCACAAAGTCTGATGGACTGACAATTTTACCACCAATTCCAAAACAACGCTTCATCTTTTCAAGGCCAATCGCAACAAAACTATGAACCTATCAATTATGAAAAGATGCTTGAAGCCATGACTCAGGCTCAAAACGCTCGTAATCATGACATAGATATGATGGTCCAAATTTTACATTCTCACCGTTCGGCCAGTTCTGATATTGTTAACTATTCTGTTAGAGCTGAAGAGTCATGTTATTTTGGAAAATAAGGTTCCATTTCAGTATAATCATTTGAACTTGCCCATACTTCAAATTTTAAAAATGATATTGACAGTTTGGCAAGTTATTCCTTTCCTGAAATAGAACTTGAGAATGATTATGATCCTGAATCTCAACTTAGTGATTCGATTCTACTTTCTGATTCAATAATGACTCCGGTGTCTTCACCTGATTTCAATCTTTTTCCCGAGTCAATATTGGATCCTGTGCCAATTCATCATGGTAGTGAATCACCCATCTTTGATTATCATCATATTGAACTTTACCAATTTCATACTTTTGAAAGTCCTATTGACAAATTGGCAAGTTCTCATTTTTATGAAATTGAACTCAATAAGAAATGTGACCTAGATTCTCAAATTTGTGATCCAGTTCAAATTCTCGAATCAATATTGACTCCTGTTTTGTTACCCGACTTGAGTAATATTTTAAAGTCAGTTTTGATTCCCACACCTGTCATTCTTGGACTTGAATGACCAATATTAAATTACATTCCATGTGGGAAACTGAATGTGGACTTGAGTTTCAACTTCTTGATTTGGACCCACCTCCTAAGCCAATCTCGACTCCTGAACCTTTACTTAACTTAAGTCACTTTCTTGAGTCGGTATTAGTTCCAGTACTTTCTGAGTCCAAGTCAATCATTCTATCTTTTCGCTTTCCATTTTGGGACAAGGCGGTTGACAAAATTGACTCCGAAATTAATTATGGTATTTGGAAATTAGATGGGATTAAATTTTTAATAAGAAACGTTCATATATACATCATTTTAGTGGGTTATATAAAAGAGATTTCTGGTGGATTCCTCTAAACTCCACGAAAATTCGATTGGGCCGCATTTCATGGACCAATCAGACCACCACCAGAACCACCACTTTAATGTAACATTTTCCTTCCCTTTCTTCTTTTTCATGTATCTATACATTAATTCATACATTGAAGATAATGCATGAGATAGGTGTGGGGAAGGGTTCTAACATAACTTAGGTTTTTCTTTTTATAAAAAGAATAATTTTTTTAACATTTCTTTACTTTTAAAAAACTTTTTGAAAATAGAAACAATATTTTGACATATTTTTGTAAGAAATTAAGTCAATTTTAAGGAATAGGAAAATCAAAATTAGGATTTCTTATACTTCGTCAAAATAAGATTATTTGTTTGATTTTTAGAGGTAGGAAGATAATTTGTCAAAGTAATTTAGTCTTGATCTTTACCTTGATGAAATATGCACACTTCATACACTTAAACACTTAGGGTTCAAAAATAAAGATTCTTATGCCTTAAAAAAATTTAAAAAAAGAAAAAGAAAAAATATAAACGATAAACAAATCTAATTATTGATTAGTTAGGTGCTTTGGCCTAAACAAGCCTTAGTATTTATGCGAAAGATGATTAGATAAGTTTGAGAAAAATATATATATATAAATCCTCTGATTAAGCTGGGTATTTGTGCCTAATAAAGTATAAGTATTTACGCCTAAAAGTGGTTTATATAATAAAATCCTTAGTTTTGTGGCCTTGTTTGCTAGAGCTTAAGTCCTTAGGGTGTTTTCTCACCCGGTGCCCTAAGACCGTTTGGTTTGGGAGTCCGATTAAAGGCTCGTTACATGGGCAGATTAGAAAGCCTAATAGAACTAAGGAATAATACCTCCAAAAATATATATATATAAATAAGGCATAAGAGTTAGACTTAATGAACCCTTAGTCAAAATTTCATGGTCACAAGGTGCATATGACTTAGGCTAAAGTAATAGACTAGATGAGAAGTACAATTTGACTCCTTACTTTGATTGATAACAGATTTTTGAATAGAGACTAAGTTTAGGAATGAAAAATTCGGTTTTCTTATAACTTATAGATTACTTATATCTTACAATAATATTTTAAATAATTTTCTCTTTCAAAATGCTTTTTGAAAATACTAACTTTGTTACTCTTTCTTTATGAATTTTGTGGGTGTAATCCATTGAAAACCCTCACGAGATAAAACTCGTCCTCTAGGAGAAACCTAGAGGTTTAACGGCTTGTTACACATGCTCAGTGTAATCGCGTAACCTGCAAAAGTGGTCTAATAATCTTTGGTTTAGTTTTGTTGATTTGCTCGAGGATGAGCAAAAGATAGGTGTGGGAGTGTGATCGTAAATATATTTTGTATTCTTTTCATTGCACTTCTACATTTATCGTGTAACAAAACTACCAATTTTCTTGTCTTAAATATTTATTTTACAGAAGATAATAATGAAGAGAAAGAGGATTAAACCAAATAAATACCAATTAAAATTAGATTTTACTGGATCTATTTGGTTAGCTGAAGATGATCCATATCTAGTTAGAATAAATCAAGGATTGGGGCAAATGTTCAGCTGAAGATTAGAGCAAATCAGAAAGATAACACCAAATGAAAACCAGTAAAATTCAGATTTCTATAAATCCATTTTGGTTAGCTAAAGATCAAATGAGGATACTATCAAATACAGAGAGATAAATAAATAGAGAGAAGATCAACGGATGAGATGAAGCAAGTTTGACTCAGATTCTGACTAGATACATTTTAGTATTTGAATCATAACTTTCGCTACAGAATTGCAAATCTGATGATTCAAGATGATCCAGAAAGCAGATTTACGGGCTATAACTCTTATGTGTTGATCACTATTTCTAATTCTATCATTTGATAAGTGATATTCAGTAATCAACACGCTAACAAACTACATATTAGAACTGAATATCCACATCAAATCAAGTTTACATATAAGGGAAGGATTCAAATTCAGAAATAGTCAACTTTCCCTATCTTCATACTCCTCTAACCTCTGCATTTCTTCTATAACTACCTGCAATCTCAAAGGCAAAAGAGGACCAAGCAGAGAATAGAACTTAGGATAATTTGTAGTTTGTAACTTAGGTTTTTAGTTTTCTTTTTATGTAATTTTTACTTTTCTTTATATAACTGAGAGGAGAGACGACCTTCATGGAGGAATGAGAGCAAGCTTGTACTGCAGGTGACACCAGTGTAAGTGATCTCTTCTTTCATTGTTATTTGAATCGAATCAAAGTTTCTTTTCTTTCTTTACTCTTGTTTTCTTTTACTCTCCTCTAATATGTTGCAATCCAAGAGAATCCGATAGCCTCGAGACAGCTTAGTCGTTACAAGTGCCCTTGATGGCCTATGGTGATGAACAACTTTTCTCTTGTTAGCATAGTTTGCCCTTTTATTCGTAGTGTAGATCGAGAATGGGGAAGATCTTATACGCCATGCTTGATTGCCTTCAAAGACAAGGTAAGTCATCGCAACGGGTCCAAGGTTTATAAGCACTAAAGAGGTAAGTAATTTTTAGGTTATCTTTCTTTTCTTTTATTCTTTAGTTTAAATATCACAATCTCCAACTATTTTTATCACTCTTTTCAATTTCTTTGTATATAATCTATTTTTCATTTTTTCATCTTCTTAATCTACCATCTTCTTCCTAATTTGACTTTAATTCTTTTTCATTTTCTTTTTAAGAACTAAAGAAGAACTTTAACCATATTTTATATCTTAAGAGAAGACTTACTAAAAAGCTTTCATCGCTAGTCCCTCCTTGTGGATCACGACCAGCATAGCCACTTACTATTGCGGTAGAATTGAGTAATTTGCACTCTTTAATCTTAAAATCTGAAATTCTGTATTTGTGTGCAGGTTTTAACCTCAATCAGGGTTCAACAAGAAAACTTTAGCTTCTGTTTAGTTTGAATTTGTGTTTAGTTTGAGTTTGTGTCTAGATCTTGTGTAAGATAGACTAGTGTTGATATGCTTAAGTTCACACAAACACAAGTTTAATATGATTGATTTTCGGTTTAACTGATTTTTGATTTCTAATATATGTATATATGATTTTCATGAATAGATAGAATCAAAACAAGTTTACATGGTTTAATGTATATTAGATTTCATCTATATACATATATACTTTATATATTAGAAAAACTTATTTTTATGATCCTATTCATGTGTTTAGAGTTTTGTATATAACAAAACTTATTTTAGATTTTATGTCAAAAACATAGATATATATTTTATATGTACATTAGATTCTATCCATATACAATATGCTTCAAATGTGCTTCAATATCATATTTTTATTTATACAAGTTTGGTGAAAATCGGATTTCCATTTCAGAATTTGGTTTTCGAAGAATACAATTTTTTTTTAAGGACAAATATATATCACAAAAATAGTTCAAATAGTTTGTAATCTGTATTGATTTTTGGTCACACATATTTGTTCTTCAAATATTAATAATGAACTAATTTTTGTGAAATTTATGAGTATTTATGGGATTTTATTAGAGATTAAATAACTAAGTTTTAATACCCATAATTTTAGCCAGGGACAGCTGGAGGTCGACCGGACCAACAGTCGGTCGATCGGTCGGTCGACCAATGTGCACAAGATAAGTGCAACATGACCAGCCTACAAGGCCGATCGACCGACTGTAACTACCCACTCTTGGGTAGTGCCGATCGACCGGGCGGTGACTGACAGGCTTCATGCCTTGTGGACGGTTGACCGGGCGATCAACCGGCAGTGCCTAACGATCAAAAAATTGACAGTTGGCCGGTCAACCGGAAGGTCAATGCTGACCTTTTCTGGCTGCAAAGACTAGAATTTTTGAGGGCCTATAAATAAGACGCCTCTTAGACTGTTTTGTATAAGATTTTTAATAAGCTTCTCTTCCCATCTTTGAAGAGTTTTACAGTAAGTTTGAAAAGAGTTTTTGTGCTAAAGATTTACTTTTATTTTGTTTCAAGGGTTGGAAAAATCAAAAAATAGAGTCTTTGGGAAATTGGTTTTTCGATCTTTATTCTTATCTCTATCTAGTATTTTTCCTAAGTATTTTTCTTTGTGATTTATTTCTTAAACACCTTGTTTTCTCACACTTGAGCTATCATATCTGATCCTACCTATAGGATTTTATTTTTGTAAGAAATATTATTTGTGGTCTATTGTGATCACCAAGTGTTGTTTGTGGTCTCTTGTGATCACCAATTTTGTAATCTCTCTTTACTTTGGCTTTGTGCCTTTTCTCTCTTGTGTAGAGGTGATTGAGATTGTGATTTGATTTTGTGCCTTGTCCCCCTTGTGTGGAGGTGATTATGGTTGAATTGGGCTTTGTGCCTTTATCCCTCTTGTATAGAGGTGATTGTTGTTTTGGCTTTGTGTCTTCCCTCTTGTGTAGAGGTGATTGTGTTGGAGAAAGGAGTTGTATACTCCAACTTTGTAATTGCAAATTCCTCAGTGGAGGTTCCCTTTGTGGGAGGTCATGTGTGGACGTAGTGAAAATCCTTCTGTGTGAATGTGAGGACGTAGAGCAGTGGCTCGAATCTCGAAACATATCTTGGTGTTTGCGTTTAATCCACTATCTCTTAACTCTATCTTTCTTATATCTTGCATTGCTTCATATTGTTCATATCTCATGCATGCTTGGTATTGTTTATGTGCCCATACTTGTGTTTAACCAAAAGAGCTTCATATAGCACCTCAACTCTTAATTTTAAGGAATCAAGAGGATATAGTCTAGAGCCCTTCACGTGGAATTCTGCTACACTCTTTGGTTACACATAGTGTGTTGCAATTGAGTTTTAATTCCGCATCATTTGTCATTAGATTAGCTAGTACACCTATTCACCCCCCCTCTAGGTGTATTTTCAGTTAGTTTATGCATGTATTATTTCACAAACATATATTTTTAAATGGTTGCTAAAATTCTGAATACAGAATTACTTGAAAATATAAACCAACAAAAATTATAATAAATAGTAAAAATTATTTTCTCATTCAACTTATCACTGAATAAAGAACATGTCAAGTTTCTAATTAATTCACATAATATTTAGGCCGTGATTTTTATTCAGAGCTGGTTGCAGTTAAGTAAAATCAGATTCCAACGACGTCAAGCAAGTGCACATGCTCTCTCTCCTCTGTGTTCTTTGTTAATTTATAAATTTCTTTGAAAATCTCAATTTTCAAATCTTTCCCTGATCAAGTGTATCATAAGACATGCATGCACAGGATGTTTATTACATAAATGACCATTTAAGCACAATTGTAAGTTAGTAAATACTGAAAATTTAGTTGATGTTACCGAATCTCATGATTACTGTTTTATGATTATGTCTACATCCTAATACAGTGGCATCACTTATACTATTATGCATTTGTCACTTAATATTATCACCATTTTTTATTTTCCTGAGATTTTGATACGCATTGTAGTCACTTGATACCGATTCCTGATTCTGTTACACTGAGTCAAATATTATCTTACCCTTATGCTAATTAATGAAATTAGCTAAGCCGGGGTTACTGGGGGAGACTATTGTAGGAGAAATCTAGGAAGGTGTGCTTGGACAGGCGACTCTTTGTAGGTTTAGATGCCACACGTGATCTTGTTATTTATGTGCACTCCTGTTATTACATGTTACATGATAACTGAGTACAGTCAACTATTTCTCCATGCTATCAGGATCCGCTAACGGATCACATGTTTGATATATAGTTGTCCTATGGGATGGGGCACATGATGGCGCATTAGTTAGGGTAATAAAATATACTAGACTTAGAATTATCATTTGTGGCATGAATAATCTTGACTACATGATGTTCCTGGATATGCCATTTTATTTTAACTTGTGATCTTGTTTCCTTGTGATCTAGTGATTATGATATATGACATTACTCGTCCGAGATGCTTCATGCTCATTATATACATGTCATAGCATTCATACATGACCTTATTTCACATGATTTAGCGTTCTGTTACTCTCGATGGTACTTTTATTTGTTAGTATATATATATAAACCGTCCGATTCATTATTCATTCATTCAAGTGCTCCACTTATATTGCCTCTTTACTTTCACATTTTCATATTATTGTTTTCTCTTTTCGTGGGTGCACTTGCTGATCCGCTTCTGACAGACCTTGATTTTTCAACATCAAAGCTTGAGATGACACGAGCCTCTATTCGAAGGAACCCAGGGAAATTACCAGGCGTGGGTCTAA
The DNA here is from genome assembly GCA_038442645.1 of Agave tequilana. Lineage (NCBI taxonomy): Eukaryota > Viridiplantae > Streptophyta > Magnoliopsida > Asparagales > Asparagaceae > Agave > Agave tequilana. The sequence continues at coordinate 100,944 of JAVJIF010003091.1, forward strand.
AGTTTCTTGTCTTATGCATTTTGGCATGTTATCTCGTTATGATGACCCAATGCCAAAATTGTATCTTTTATGTTTCTACTTTGTTATGTTTCTAATCTTATATCCAGACAAAGACTATTGTACATGTATGTCTTTTATGTGAAAATGAAACATCTGATTTTCTTTTGTATATGCGTGCAAGAATTTGGCTCCTTTACTACAGCGTAAGGTATTCACAGAAGAGATTTCCCTCTTCGTGAGTATCTGCTGGCAATCATCACGTACCCGTTCTTTGTATTTTAGGAAGCGAGGCATGACATGACTTTGTTGGTATCAGAGCTAGGTTAGTTATATGCTACATAGACGATCAAGCCCACATATATGATAATCATCCATAAAATTATCTAAATTAACAGTCACTTGACTTCATACTCATACAATCGATCCCCGAGAACCCATGAATCATCACCCTGATGTGATTTTTCCATCCATAGAGTCATCGTACCTATTCTGTCCCCCTTGATTATGTCTGATTAGACTATTCTTGATTTAGATTGATATTAATATATTGAGGATTTGTCCTGATTATTTGAACAAAAAAGAATAATTGAGAGGGTCATTGTGGAATTATCTTGCAGTTAATTTTATGAGAAATTTTGGATCTGAAATTTTGAGATACATGTCTACAAGGGATCATCGTGATATAGTGAACTTAAGATAATAATCATGCCTGCATTAAATAATGATCAGATTATATTAATATATATCAGATTTAGGGATATGAATCTTGGAGTGATAATCAGATCAATAAATAAAATCATTGCCTTGGGCGAAATATGACTATACCTTAGATCAGATTGCTTAGATTTAATTTTTGAGCAAAAGAATCTTAAAGTTCTCAGATCCAAATAATATTTTAAGAATATCTATCATAATCTGAGGTTTTTGAGTTAATCATATGACTCTTAAAAACATGATAATTGGAATACTTTGATTATTTGAGAATCATGTGATCTTTTGATTGAGGAATCATAGATGAAAGGAAGAGGTAGATATATCGAAATTTTTATGAATATCAATAAATTTAAAGCTCAACTTTAAGGATCTGAAGCAAGAATATAATGATCAACCTGAAAGATGTATTGAGGGTTGACACAAAAACTAATTAGTATCATTGGCATATTTTTTGAGGACTTATAATTACTGATTGTTGATATACCTGAACTTGAAAATTTCCATCAGTGACTGCTACCTGGACTAATGATCTTCTAGTAGTGGTCGTATGATCTGAGAATTGTGTTACTGTGATACTATGGACATTTATAAAACATGTACTCGAGGATTTGAGATTATATAGGATCTTAATGATTTTTAACATATAACAACGAGGGGAGATTGTCAATTGAACAATATGTAGTGATCTTAGAGATAATCTAATTTTGGAGTGATGTTACATGGATGGGAACATAATTGAGATATCTGAAATTTTTATTCAATGTAGTCATAGTGGATCAAAATACTTAATAGAATAAATCAGTGGAGTATGGTTACAGATAGACTTCAAGGATTTGATCTATAAATCATGGGAGTAATTTTATTAGATGAACATGACTATAATGGATCGGAGACTAAAATAATATTAAAAGTGACCAATATGAACTCAGGAAAGTCAATTTGATCTTCGGACTTATGATGATACTCTTAGCAAATGAAAACAGTTGACTTGGTATTGGGTTATATTATATTGACATGACTGCGAATCTGGGATAATTCTAACTCTCGTAGATACTGCTTATATTCATATATTGACGCCTTGCTACACTTCGAGGATGAAATTTTTTTCACAAGGTGGGTAGGATTGTAACCCTCGGTTCCCAATGTACATATGTCAATGCTGGTATCTGACACCCGATTTTATCATCCTAATAGTCGAATTGAGACCATTTCAGCTCAAGATATTATTTCTCAATATTTTGAATTTTTTAAATTTTTGAAATTTTTTGGGAATTGTTGGAGAAAAATTTCAATTCGGAGTCGATTGATGTCTCAGACTGACTTTAGGATTTTTAATTAATAATCGGGGATGAAATTTAAGGATCTGACTTGACAACAAGGTTCAAGATGTCATTTTCTATTTTCATGAATTTTTGAAGATTTTTCTTAATTAATCAGAGTTTAATACAATAAATTAATAATTAAATGCTGATTTATTTAAAAAAGAAAAAGAAAAAGAAAAAGAAAAGAAAAAGAAAAAGAAAAAGGAAAAGAAAAAGAAAAGAAAAAGAAAAAAGAAAAAAATAAAATTACTGTAACATTTTATTGTAGCAAAACCGACCCAACACTGTAGCAGACCAGACCCAGCACGTCACTATAGCAGACAAGACCCGTCAAGATTTTTATTGAGTTTTAGGCTTATTTTAATTCAGATAAATTTGAAATAAACTCAGAAAATTTCAGAAAATTCACATAAAATTACAAAATAAATTTGAGACTCTGTAAAATTATTTTGGTATAATAATACTTAAAACAACATGAAATTGAAAATTCTTTATAATCATTATTAATGATTGTTTATTTAGAATTTTCAATAAATTTCTAAATATCACAAAAAATATAAAATTTATAATCCAGTGATATGTAAATATTATACATTAATTTATTAGTTTATGTGTGCATTTTATCATAAAAGTATATTTTTAAATGGTTGCTAAAATTCTGAATATTGAATTACTTGGAAATATTAACTGATTGTAAAATGAAAGTGATAAGAATTATCTTCTAGCTTTGGGCTAATAGGTCGTGTAATAAGGAGAAATGTGATAAAAGCTTTTCGGTACTTTTGTTTAGAAAGCAAAGAATGGTGTTGTTTTTTTTTCTCTTTTTAGCAGAAAAGAGAATTGAGAAAAGGAAAAACTTAGGGAAGGCTTTGGAAAAGTGATCATTAAAAAGTGTTGAAAATTGTTTGATTGTTTTTTAAATAGGAAACAAATCTGGGCTCACTATCTTACTACTCAACAATGTGTTCTTCGCTTGAAATTCTTAGTACCTCAACTTGATCATAGGCAAAAACTTAAGCTTTAGTTTTGAAAGTCTTAAGCAAAGCAAATAAGATCATTTGGAAAAGTTTAATTCTTTTTCTTAAGAAATCCTCTTGTACTAAATATTAAATCATCAAGTTTTTAGGTAAGAAATAAAAGCAAGTTCAAGTGATATTTTAAAAGAAATAGAAGTTCAGAAATCTAAACCCATTCTCATGTGCCTTCAAGAACACTTTCAAAGAAGAAAGGCTTAGTTAAGGCATGCTTATGATTCTGTTAGGTTCTTTACATCAAAACCGTTCAAAATAAGAGGGATCGAAGAGAGGGACGATTGTGAGCCCAGAATACAAGTTTAGCTACTCATGAAAGATGAAAAATAAGGCATATAAATAAAGCAAGACATACCCGTGAATTGGAGTGGAAGAAGAGAAAGCTTGAACCTTTATTGATGCACTTCAATCTTCAGATTAAAGTCACTTTATTCCTCTCTCTTACTAGTAATTGAACTGAACTGCACATTAGAAAATAGAGATACAATTTCTCTATACTATCTAATAAAGAACCTAATCCTTAAAAATAAAGAGAAAAACTTAAAATAATTTTTGGTACCTTTTTCTCTGAAAAATACGGTATTTATAGGTAAAAACCAAACGGGAGAGGTCGTACGAAGATAGGGGGAGTAAACGATCCCCCAACAAACCCTAACAAGCTGCGAAAATGCGACTATGGCCGCATTTTCGTGGTCATGCTGTGGCCAGGTGGCTACACCTGGTTGGTGGGTCTCGCTCGTTTGGTGATTCCCCTTTATCTCCTACTGGTTTTTCAGTTTCAGCTCCAGGATTTGACGGAGCAGCCTTTGATCTTTGGCTTGAACCACTTGATTAGAGAAGATTCATTTTAACCAATTTTTAACTTCTCTTATTTGCCATGATCTGCCCTGATTTCCTGATTTCAAATTATTTCTGAATTAAATCAGAATTTGATGGGCTTTTTGGTTCGTTTCTCCTTCTTATCCTTTAGCAATGGGCCTGCATTTTATAAAGAAAAATAGGACTTATTAATAGGATTTATTTAGATAATAAACATGGTAATGTGACAATATATATGCAATATATGTGACAGATCACACCCCCACACATTTGTTTTGCTCGCCTTCGAGCAAAACATCAAAACTAATCCTAATCAATTATTAGACCACTTTCGTCGGTCACTCGATTGCACTGAGCATGTGCAATAAGCCGTTATACCTCTAGGTTACCCCTAAAGGATGAGTTTTGTCACGTGAGGGTTATACCTCTAGGTTACCCCTAAAGGATGAGTTTTGTCACGTGAGGGTTTTCGGTGGATTGCACCCACAAAATCCATAAAGAAAGGAAAAAAATGTTATCATTTTCGAAAAGCATTTTGAAAAGATAGAAAATATTTGAGGTATTGTTGTAAGAGTTCTAGTAATCTATAAGTTATAGAAAAATCAAATTTTCATTCCTAAACGTAATCTATATTCAAATACATGCCCTCAATCAAAGTAAGGAGTCAAATTGTATTTCTCACCTAGTCTATTACTTTACCCTGAGTCATATGTACTTTCGTGACCGTGAAGTTTGACTAAGGGTTCTTTAACATTAACTCCTATACCTTATTTATATTTATTTTTGGTGGTATTTATCCCTTAATTTCATTAGGCTTTCTAATCTGCCCATGTAACGAGCCTTTAGTCGGTGACACCCAAACTGGACAGTCTTAGGGCACCAGGTGAGAAAATATCCCTAAGGACTTAAACACTCGAGCAAACAAGGCCACGAAACCAAGGGTTTTTATTTATAAAATGTACCCCTTTTAGGCGTGAATACTTATGCTTCATGAGGCACAAATACCCAGCTTAATCATAGGATTTATATATATATATATATATTTTCAAATTTATCTAATTATCTTTTGTATAAACCAAGGCTTTCTTAGGCCAAAGCACATAGCTAATCAATAATTAGATTGTTTATTTTTCAAAGATAAACACACACACACACACACACACACACACACATATATATATATATATATTTCTTTTTTTCTTTTTCTTTTTTTTATAAGGCATAAGAGTCTTTGTTTTTGAACCCTAAGTGTGCAAGTATGAAGGTGTGCATATTTCTTCAAGGTAAAGATCAAGACTATATTACTTTCATCAATTTTCTTTCTAACCCTGAAAATCAAACAGGTCATCTTATTTTGACCAAGTATAAGAAATCCTAATTATGATTTTCCTATTCCTTAAAATTGACTTAATTTCTTATAAAAAATATATCAAAATATTGTTCTTACCTTTCAAATTATATATATATTTCTTTATTTCCTTCTTTTTTTTAGTTATATTAGTCATGTTAGAGCCCTTCCCCACACTATCTCATGCATTGTCCCTAATGTATAAAAGAAATGTATAGATGCATGAAATAAAATGGAAAAGAGGAAAGTTACCGATACAGTAGGTCAAAAAGACCCATAGCCGTTTCATTTACTAGCACCTATTCCAAGAAAAGTTTAAGGCGTTGACCATTTACCTTAAAATCATTTCCATTCTTAGTATCACTGATCTCTACAGCACCGTGTGGAAACACTATTTTTACAACGAATGGCCTAGTCCATCTTGATTTTAATTTTCCTGAGAAAAGATGAAGCCTAAAATTATAGAGTAAGACTTTTTGTTTAGGGACAAAGGTTTTTCTTATGATGTGTTTATCATGAAAAAATCTTAACTTTATCGTTTGTGATCTTAGCAATTTCATAGGCCTCATTTCTCAACCCCTCTAATTGGGAAATTTGTAATTTCTGATGGTTACCAGCCTTGGTCAACTTGAAATTTAGCTACTGGATAGCCCATAAGGCCCGGTGCTCTAACTCAAAGGGTAGGTGGCATGCCTTCCTAAAGACTAGCCTATAAGGAGACATCCCTAGAATCACTTGAAAGCGGTCCTGTAGACCTATAGGGAATCTACAAGTTTCGTGGACCAATCTTTCCAGCCTTGGTTCACAGTTTTCTGCAAAATAATGATTTGTCTATTGGAAACCTCAACCTGCCAACTGGTCTGAGGATGATAAGGTGTGGACAATTTGTGAGTTATGGCATACTTTTGCATAAGAGCTTCGAAGGATCTATTGCAAAAGTGAGTACCATTATCGCTGATGATAGCATAAGGGGTTCTAAAGCATGAGAAAATGTTCGCTTTCAAAAATTTATGACAACTTTATTATCATTAGTTTTACTTGGAATGGATTCTACCCACTTGGACACATAATCCACAGCAACCAATATGTATTGGTTTCCAACTGAATTAGGAAATGGACCCATAAAGTCGATGCCCTAAACATCAAAGAGTTCCATTTCTAGAATTGGGTTGAGGGACATCATATCTCATTTTGAGATCCTTCCTAACATCTGGCATCTAGGGCACGTCTTGCAAAATTCATAAGCATCTTTGAACAAAGTGGGCCAGTAGAACCCACGTTGTAGTACCTTTTCAGCAGTCTTGCGGAGTGTCTGACGCATGCAAGTTCGTGACAAAAGGATAAAACACTCTTAACCTCTTCATCATGAATGCATCTCCTAATAATTTTGTCAAAACAGTACTTAAAACGATATTGTTCCTCCAAAAGAAATATTTGACTTGAGATATGAACCGGTATATATCAATTTTAGACCAATGAGATGGAGTTTGGTTTGTTACTAAGTAATTCATTATATCAGCAAACCAAGGTTTTCTAAAGATAGATAAGAGATTTTCATTAGGAAAATCCTCATTTATGGGCAATTAGTTGCTTAGAGAATTTAGGATTCGCGAGAGATGATCAGCAACGACATTTTCTGCACCTTTCTCGTCTCGAATCTCGATATCAAATTCGTAAAGGAGGATCCAACGAATGAGTTGGGCCTTGGCATTCTTCTTCATCATAAGGTACCTAAGCGCAGAATGATCGGTGAAAATGATAGTTTTGGACCCTAGTAGGTAGGGACGAAATTTCACTAAGGCAAATACTACTGCCAAGAATTCTTTCTCAATAGTGGTGTAGTTCAATGAGTATCATTGAGAGTCCTACTAGGGTAGTGAATCACGTGCTCCTTATTATCAATGCATTGTCCTAGGATAGCGCCTATGGAAAAATTAGAAGCGTCGCACATGATTTCGAATGGCTTACACCAATTCGGTGTAGATATGATTGGTGCAGAAATAAGCTCTCTCTTAAGCTTCTCCCAAGAATTCATACATTCAGCATCGAATGTGAAGGACATGTCCTTAGCTAACAGATTAGTCAAGGGTCTAGCAATCTTGCTAAAATCCTTGATAAATCTTCGATAAAAACTGGCGTGTCCTAAGAAGGATTGAATATCCTTCACGCATTTGGGCATGGGAAGCTTAGCAATAACCTCAATCTTTGCTCTATCCATTTTAATTTCTTTCTTAGAGATTTCATGATCCAAGATAATCCCATATCTTACCATGAAGTGGCATTTCTTCCAGTTTAGTGTTAGATTTTTCTCAGGACAATGTTTGAGAACAAGTTCAAAATGGTGGAGACATTGAGTGAATGAATCTCCGTAGATGGAGAAATCATCCATGAAGATTTCTAGGAATCGTTCTTGGTCCTCAGGAGTAATATGAATCTGATTATACCTCGAGTAACCATCCAAGAAACAGTAATACTCGTGGCCTGCCAAATGTTCAAGTATTTGATCAATGAAGAGAAGTGGGAAATAGTTCTTACGAGTTGCAGCATTAAGCTTCCTATAGTCAATGCAAACTCGAATCTTCGTGGGAAGCTGAGTTTGGACCAACTCTTTATTCTCATTTTTCACTATAATGAAATAGGATTTCTTAGGAACCGCGTGGATAGGACTGACCCATTGGCTATCAGAAATTAGATAGATTATCTCATTATCTAAAAGTTTAACAATTTTAGCATCGACAGCCTCTTGCATTATAGGGTTTAACCTATGCTGCAGGTCTCTTTTTGGTGTTGCATCTTCATTGAGATGAATGCGATGTTGAACTATGGTTGGACTCAATCCCTTTATATCGGTCATAGTCCAATCAATGGCTTCTTTATGTTTTCTTAGAATTGCTTTAAGATCTTCTTCGTGCCCATCGTTTAATTGGAAGGCAATGATGACAGGAAAGGTCTCTTATTCGCCTAGATAGACGTACTTGAGATGCGCAGGTAAAGCTTTCAATTCTAAGAAAGAGGAAGGCTCACTGGAACAATTAGTCAAATTTGCTGGCTTCATATTTGGTGAAATAGGGTTCGAGGCCCAATTCACAGCAGACTTGACAACCTTATCAAGATTAAAGTCGTTAGACTCTAACTCGAAGTCACACTCAGTTTATAATTCTAATTCTTCCATGTGTTCACTTGTCAAGTTCTCAATGAGGTTGACTTCAAATGTTTGATCCTCAACATCACGGGGCTGCTTTCCTATGTTGAAATCATTGACTTCTCTAGTCATGTCACTAAAGATTAACCTAATGAACCTATTCCTACAATTGATAATGGCACTGGCAGTGGCAAGGAATGGTCACCCTAGGATAACAGGAGTTTGAGCCCTAGGATTGGACACAGGTTGTGTCTCTAGAACTATGAAATTAATGGGCTAAATAAACTCCCCGACCCGAATAAGGACATCATTAATTTCTCCTTTGAAACTTTCACTGAACAGTCAACCAGTTAGATAGTGACTCCAGTTGGACTAAGATCGCCTAACTTGAGTTGTTAATAAACTAAGAATTGAAGCAATTTGATACTTGCCCCCAAGTCAAGAAGGGCACGATAAAACTCGGCTTGTCCTATGGTACAGGCTATGGTGGGACAACCTTGATCCTTGTGAAATACACCTAGAGGGGGGGTGAATAGGTGTAATAGCTAATCTAATGATCTTTTTAAAACTTAATTGAATGAGTGATGCAACGATCTCTCAAAACACGACTAAGAGCCGAATACCCCGTGAGAGGTTCTGAACTCCTTCCTCCCAATTCCCCTTAAAATGGGTTAGAGGTGCGCAATGCAACCGTGTTGTATGAGATATGATCGAACAAGCAAAGAATGAAATGCTATGATGAAATACACACAATCAACAACACAAGTAAAACAAATAAGAGAAGATTGCACAAAGAAAGGGTTAGTTCTCAAGCAAATAATTGAAGACAATATAAAGCAAGAGAAATGTAAAGCAAGATGATGCAAGGCAATCGCAAACACAAATGATTTGTTTCGAGGTTCGAGCCACTGCTCTAGTCCCCGCTTTCACCTCCGTGAAGGGTTTCCACTATCCACCGAGGATGCCGTACAAGTTTGGTCTACCGAAGACCCCAAGCCCTTAGCTTCACAACTTACAAAGAACTCCACCTAGGAGTTGTCTCCACAAGAACAAGGATCACAAGAACAATAGTGATCTCCTCAAGATCACAAAACTCTTTCTCAAACTCTTTACAACACTCTCACTCTTTTTGCAACTTCTCTATAGTATGAGTAAAGGACTTTTGGCTCTATGAAGTGTGGTGAGAAAACTTCAGTTGTAGAGTGATATTGGCAATCAAACACAACTGAAAAACAAACTTTAAAAGAGTTGGAAATGAAAGCTCTGAAATAATTTTTCTCTTTCTCTTGAAAACAATGTAAACCAAGGATTTTTCTAAGTAAATAACAAAGACCTATTGCCCTCTATTTATAAGGAGAGAATAGGTTAAAACTCTTTTCTTTTCACCTAATTTGACCTGCAAAAGGCCTCCAACAACTCTCTAAAACTCTGATAAAGAAGACAGAAAAAACAGATTTTCAGACTTGCCCAAAGAGGAAAGAGCCGTTGGCCAGCAGCAGGCTTGGCGGTCGACCGGTCCGGTCGACCGTCGCCTTGCTGGCAAAAAGCCGTTGGGCTCCGGTCGACCGTCACCTCAAAGGAAACACAGTTTCCTTAGGGCAGTCGACCGGGCGGTCGACCGAAACAAACCGAGAGTGGCCTGCTTACAGTCGGTCGACCGGGCCGGTCGACCGACAGACGTGCACAAACGTGCACGTCCTGACACAGGCGCCGGTCGACCGGGCGGTCGGCCGGTCAACCTGAAACAGGGAAAAACTGGCAAGAATTTGAAGTTGGGAATTTTTGTGAAAAAAAAAAATATTTTGAGATACTTATAACTAAGTATTATGCAAAAATAGTCTATACACATGTTTTAAACAAGATATTCAACTTGTAACAAGTTTGGATACATGTATATATAAACTTAGGCATAAAACTTAGAAACAAACATTTTAAAACATAGAATTTTGTAAGGAAAAATGTGTGTGTGTATCCTAGAGCCAAATATCATATACTCAAACTTTAACATTCTATTCTTACAAAGATCTAAGGACTTCAAGGCTTCAAGAGGGGCTTTCTCCACTTGATCTTTAATTTTGCATCTTGAGCCCAATTTGAGTTATCTTGAGTCCAAGTCACCTTCCTTTAGGGAAGAAAACACCTATGCAAGATAGAAAACCTGAAACACACTTAAACAACAAATAATATTAGTACAAATAACTAAAATGTTTTGTAATCATCAAAACACACTAAAGACGGGTGATTGTAACCTTGGGCCAACAATCTCCCCCTTTTTGATGATGACAAAACATATAAGTTATTTAAACAAATAAAGGAAGAAGAGCTTGGAAAGCTCCCCCTCAAACAATGCTATGTAAAAAATAACTATGAGTGAGATACATGAAGCATTGAAAACATTGAAAACACAATATTTTTGTCAAAAACTTAAGTACCAATTGAAATCAGATTTAATCTTATATACCAATTAAACTTATACTTTTTCTCTTAAACTTATAGTTTTAATCTTTTTCTCTCAAAACTCAAGTAAATAAACAAAACTCAAACTATAAGCAAACTTATTTCTTTTTCTCCCTCTTTTTGTCATACATCAAAAGGGTTAAAATCAAAACAAGCAAAACACCAAAATAGAAATATTTTTAAGAATCTATCATGTAAACATTCAACTCACCACAAATAAATGAAAATCTAGCATAATCTAGAGGTTTAGTAAAAATATCGGCAAGTTGAAAATCGGTAGAAACATAATCAATATCAATATCACCTTTCTCATAATGATCTCTAAGAAAGTGATACCTAATGTCAATATGTTTGGTTTTACTATGTTGATTTGCATTCTTTGTCATGTGAATAGTACTAGTATTATCACAAAATATTTTAACATGATCAAAGTGTAAATCATAGTCAAGGAGAGTATGTTTCATCCAAAGAACTTGTGCACAACAAGCTCCGGCTGCAACATACTCCGCCTCGGCGGTTGAAAGGGCTACCGAATTTTGCTTTTTGGAAGACCAAGATACAAGACAATTACCTAAGAATTGACATGTTCCACTTGTGCTCTTCCTGTCTACCCTACAACCCGCATAGTCGGCATCCGAAAAACTCGTCATTGAAAATTGGCCGGTTTTCGGATACCACAAACCCATTTCAATAGTGCCCTTTAGGTATCTAATTATGCGTTTAACCGCAATTATGTGAGATTCTTTAGGACAAGATTGAAAACGTGCACAAAGACAAACGGAAAACATAATATCCAGCCTACTAGCCGTCAAATAAAGCAAGCTACCTATCATGCTACGATATAATTTAATGTCTACACTTTTACCTTGTTCATCCTTGTCAAGCTTGGTAGTTGTTGCCATGGGAGTTTTGCTTACTTTAGATTCTTCAAGCCCAAACCTTTTGATGAGTTCCTTTGTGTACTTGGCTTGATTGATGAAGATCCCATCCTTCTTTTGCTTGATTTGGAGTCCAAGGAAATAGTTGAGCTCCCCCATCATAGACATTTCGAATTCATCCTTCATGCATGACTCAAAAGCTTGGCAAAGAGATTCATTAGTAGAACCAAAAATAATATCATCTACATAAATTTGCACAATAAGAATATCATTTTCTACATGTTTTGTAAACAAGGTTGTATCAATTTTACCTTTCTTAAAACCATTTGAAATCAAAAATGAAGAAAGTCTTTCATACCAAGCCCTAGGGGCTTGTTTTAAACCATAAAGAGCTTTATCTAATTTAAAAACAAAATCCGGATGTGTAGGATCAACAAACCCGAGGGGTTGTTCAACATAAACTTCCTCTTCAATAAAACCATTTAGAAAAGCACTTTTAACATCCATTTGAAACAATTTAAAATCTTTATATGAGGCAAATGCTAGTGTCATCCGTATGCCTTCAAGCCGTGCTACGGGTGCAAAGGTTTCTTCAAAATCGATTCCTTCGATTTGAGTGTAACCTTGGGCAACTAACCTAGCTTTATTCCTAACAACGTTACCCGATTCATCCAACTTGTTCTTAAAGATCCACTTAGTACCAATTGTTGGTCTATCGTGGGGCCTAGGAACAAGGTGCCAAACTTGTGCGCTCAAATTGATTGAGTTCCTCTTGCATAGCTAGCAACCAATATGAATCGGTCTCGGCTTCGAGGACGTTCTTGGGTTCAACATGAGAAATAAATGCATAATGTCCACAATAGTCATGAAGTTTAGAGCGAGTTGTTACCCCTTTTGATACATCACCTATGACGAGGTCCTTGGGATGATGTGGATTGTATCTCCAATCCTTTGGAAGTTGTTGAGTGGGCTCTTCTCCATTTGTTTGATCTTCATTTCCTTGAGCCTCTTGTATTTTAGCTTCTCTTCCTTCATCATCCTTTGGCTTGTCTCCCATAGTAGGTGTATCCTCCAGGTCACTTTCTCCAAGCCTTCATGCAAAGCATCTATTTCTACAACATTCTTAACAAACAAGTTAGATTCCTCAAACTTAACATGTATAGATTCCTCAATAGTCAATGATGACCTATTGAAGACTCTATAAGCCTTACTAGTACTAGAATAACCCACAAATATAGCCTCATAAGATTTAGGATCAAATTTTCCTAAATTATCTTTTGTATTTAAAACAAAACATTTGCATCCAAAAACCTTGAAGTATGAAACATTTGATTTTCTAGAAAAGTACATTTCAAAAGAGGTTTTTGTAGTATTTTTACACAAGAAAACACGATTTGATATGTAGCATGATGTATTAACGGCCTCGGCCCACAAATAATGTGGTAGACCGTGTTCACTAAGCATTGTCCTAGCCATCTCTTGCAAAGTTCGATTTTTCCGTTCAACTACTCCATTTTGTTGTGGAGTTCTAGGACAAGATAGTTCATGCTTTATTCCATGTTCTTCACAAAAAGTGGTAAAGGGTTGGTTAATGAATTCACCTCCTCTATCACTTCTTATTCTTAAAATCGAAACATCTTTTCTTTTTCAACTCTTTTCTTAAAAGTTTGGAAATACGAAAATGCTTGATTTTTATGCTCAAGAAAGAAAACCCAAGTAAAACGTGAAAAATCATCAACTAAAACAAATGCAAATCTATTCCCACTTAGACTTTTGGTTTGTGTTGGGCCAAATAAATCCATGTGGATCAACTCCAAAGGACGTGATGTCATGATATCCTTAATTGACTTGAAAGAAGACTTAGTTTGTTTCCCAAATTGACATGCGTCACAAACTCGGTCTTTTTCAAAATTCAAACAAGGAATACCTTTCACCATTTCCTTTGTGTTAAGCCTAGATATATGGTCAAAAGAAATGTGGCCTAATCTTCTATGCCACAACCAAGAGTCGTCATCGAGGGCTTTTAAACATGTTATATTACAAGACATATTTAACATATCTATCATATAAACATTACTTTCACGAAAACCGAAAACACACAAGCATTAGAAATTCTATCAATTACTTTACAAACAACATTATCAAAAACTACATCAAAACCTTTATCACATAATTGACTAACACTCAAGAGATTATGCTTGAGGCCGTCAACTAAAAACTACATTTTCAATTAAAGGGGATGTGCCAAGTTTTACATTACCAATACCGATGATTTTACCCTTGGCGTCATCTCCGAAGGTGACGGTGCCACCTTCATGGTATCTTGATAGGGTTGCAAAGTTGTTGATATCCCAAGTCATGTGCCTTGAGCAACCACTATCATGATACCACAATCCTCTACGTCGTTGGGCTTTGGAAGGTACCTATATCATTTAACAAAGTTGTTGACTTTGGTACCCAAACTTTCTTGGGTCCTTGAAAGTTAGTGTTTCGAACCCAAACATTATGAAAAGATGCACTTAGTCTATCATAGAAAAAATTGGCTAAGTGTCCTTTCCGCCCACAATGTGAACATGAGAACACTCTTCCATACATGAATGCATGATGAGTGTGTGAAGTGTGAGCATGCTTTGGGGGTTTGCCACGATGTAAAGGTTGTGTGGTATGAACATGAGCATGAACATGGTGACCATTTTTCTTAGGGGCTTGTTTCTTAGGAAACATGGCCTCTATCTTCTTCTTATCAAACTCACTACACTTTTTCAAAACAATACCTAAAGAATCTATTCTTTCCTTAAGCATGGTAATCTCATTAGCATCAACAAATGGGGACTTGCCTTTACAAGAAGTCTTATATTTATCAAATTCATTTTTAGTGGAAACCAAAGTAGAATGCAAGTCATTATTTTCTTTAGAAAGATTTACAACTTGAAGACTAAGAGATTCATTTTCCTTTTTCATTTTTAAATATTTTTTCTTTAAGAAGTCATAATTATGAGACAATTCTACAAAAGCTTCTCCTAACTCATCCATAGAAAGTTCATCATTAGGAGAAGTGGAAGGGGTTACCTTGCTTGTGCTTTCATTTGCCATGAAGCACATGTTGGCGGTATCAATCTCCTCCTCGGATTCGCTCTCGGAATCCCATATAGCTTTCATTGCCTTCTTCTTGTGAGGCTTCTTTGAGGTGGAAGACTTCACTTTATCCGGACACTCCGCCACTATGTGTCCCGGTCTTTGACAATTGAAGCATATGATCTTTCTTTCTTCTTTGCCTCCTTACCATCTCCTTCTACCTTGGAATTTTGCCTTGTTGTACATCCTCCGGACATTCTTGACAAGAAGTGAGAGCTCTTCGTCATCTTCTTCTTCATCGTCTTCGTCAGAGTGTGTGGATTGGCTTTTGAAGGCTATAGTCTTCTTCTTGGAAGGAGCCATGTCCTCCCTCACTTTCCTCTCCATCTCATGGGTTTTGAGGTTCCCAATGAGACCAATTAGCTCCATCTCCTCCTTGTCATTGAGTTCCTTCAAGGTTGTTGCTTTTACTTCCCATGAAGGAGGAAGAGCCCGGATGATCTTTTTTACTCTTTGATCGTTATCAATAGCATCACCTAGAGAAGAAAGTCCATTAGTAATCTTTGTAAATCTTGTAACCATATCATCTATGGTTTCATTTTCTTGCATGCAAAAATTCTCATATTGGGACCGAAGAAGGTCAATCTTAGCCCTCTTTACTTGTGATGTCCCTTCATGTGTAACTAGTAAATGTGTCCAAATTTCATATGCGGACTTGCAATGAATAACTCTAGCTATGTCATCATCATTAAGGGCTTGAAGTAGTGCATAGTGAGCCCTAGCATTGGCATCAAATTCTTTGGTCTCTATTTCGGACCAAGTGGATTCATCACCGGGGGGTGCACTAAAGGGTTTGGTCACGGCCTTTGCAACTCGACTACCTAGAGATTGCAAGAAAACGGTCATCTTAACCTTCCATATGGGAAAGTTAAGTCCATCAAACTTAGGGGGTGTCTTAATACCATCGGCCATCTTTACTAAGTGAGAATGAATGAAATGATTAGCAATATTAGGATCTTTCTAGGGTTGTTAAGCCAAGAGCCTAGTAACCAAGCTCTGATACCAATTGAAATACACCTAGAGGGGGGGTGAATAGGTGTAATTGCTAATCTAATGATCTTTTTAAAACTTAATTGAATGAGTGATGCAACGATCTCTCAAAACACGACTAAGAGCCGAATACCCCGTGAGAGGTTCTGAACTCCTTCCTCCCAATTCCCCTTAAAATGGGTTAGAGGTGCGCAATGCAACCGTGTTGTATGAGATATGATCGAACAAGCAAGGAATGAAATGCTATGATGAAATACACACAATCAACAACACAAGTAAAACAAACAAGAGAAGATTGCACAAAGAAAAGGTTAGTTCTCAAGCAAATAATTGAAGACAATATAAAGCAAGAGAAATGTAAAGCAAGATGATGCAAGGCAATCGCAAACACAAATGATTTGTTTCGAGGTTCGAGCCACCGCTCTAGTCCCCGCCTTCACCTCCGTGAAGGGTTTTCACTATCCACCGAGGATGCCGTACAAGTTTGGTCTACCGAAGACCCCAAGCCCTTAGCTTCACAACTTACAAAGAACTCCACCTAGGAGTTGTCTCCACAAGAACAAGGATCACAAGAACAATAGTGATCTCCTCAAGATCACAAAACTCTTTCTCAAACTCTTTACAACACTCTCACTCTTTTTACAACTTCTCTATAGTATGAGTAAAGGACTTTTGGCTCTATGAAGTGTGGTGAGAAAACTTCAGTTGTAGAGTGATATTGGCAATCAAACACAACTGAAAAACAAACTTTAAAAGAGTTGGAAATGAAAGCTTTGAAACAATTTTTCTCTTTCTCTTGAAAACAATGAAAACCAAGGATTTTTCTAAGTAAATAACAAAGACCTATTGCCCTCTATTTATAAGGAGAGAATAGGTTAAAACTCTTTTCTTTTCACCTAATTTGACCTGCAAAAGGCCTCCAACAACTCTCTAAAACTCTGAAAAAGAAGACAGAAAAAACAGATTTTCAGACTTGCCCAAAGAGGAAAGAGCCGTTGGCCAGCAGCAGGCTTGGCGGTCGACCGTCCGGTCGATCGTCGCCTTGCTGGCAAAAAGCCGTTGGGCTCCGGTCGACTGTTCGGTCGACCGTCACCTCAAAGGAAACACAGTTTCCTTAGGGCGGTCGACCGGGCGGTCGACCGAAACAAACCGAGAGTGGCCTGCTTACAGTCGGTCGACCGGGCCGGTCGACCGACAGACGTGCACAAACGTGCACGTCCTGACACAGGCGCCGGTCGACCGGGCGGTCGGCCGGTCAACCTGAAACAGGGAAAAACTGGCAAGAATTTGAAGTTGGGAATTTTTGTGAAAAAAAAAAATATTTTGAGATACTTATAACTAAGTATTATGCAAAAATAGTCTATACACATGTTTTAAACAAGATATTCAACTTGTAACAAGTTTGGATACATGTATATATAAACTTAGGCATAAAACTTAGAAACAAACATTTTAAAACATAGAATTTTGTAAGGAAAAATGTGTGTGTGTATCCTAGAGCCAAATATCATATACTCAAACTTTAACATTCTATTCTTACAAAGATCTAAGGACTTCAAGGCTTCAAGAGGGGCTTTCTCCACTTGATCTTCAATTTTGCATCTTGAGCCCAATTTGAGTTATCTTGAGTCCAAGTCACCTTCCTTTAGGGAAGAAAACACCTATGCAAGATAGAAAACCTGAAACACACTTAAACAACAAATAATATTAGTACAAATAACTAAAATGTTTTGTAATCATCAAAACACACTAAAGACGGGTGATTGTAACCTTGGGCCAACAATCTCCCCCTTTTTGATGATGACAAAACATATAAGTTATTTAAACAAATAAAGGAAGAAGAGCTTGGAAAGCTCCCCCTCAAACAATGCTATGTAAAAAAATAACTATGAGTGAGATACATGAAGCATTGAAAACACAATATTTTTGTCAAAAACTTAAGTACCAATTGAAATTAGATTTAATCTTATATACCAATTAAACTTATACTTTTTCTCTTAAACTTATAGTTTTAATCTTTTTCTCTCAAAACTCAAGTAAATAAACAAAACTCAAACTATAAGCAAACTTATTTCTTTTTCTCCCCCTTTTTGTCATACATCAAAAAGGGTTAAAATCAAAACAAGCAAAACACCAAAATAGAAATATTTTTAAGAATCTATCATGTAAACATTCAACTCACCACAAATAAATGAAAATCTATCATAATCTAGAGGTTTAGTAAAAATATCGGCAAGTTGAAAATCGGTAGAAACATAATCAATATCAATATCACCTTTCTCATAATGATCTCTAAGAAAGTGATACCTAATGTCAATATGTTTGGTTTTACTATGTTGATTTGCATTCTTTGTCATGTGAATAGTACTAGTATTATCACAAAATATTTTAACATGATCAAAGTGTAAATCATAGTCAAGGAGAGTATGTTTCATCCAAAGAACTTGTGCACAACAAGCTCCGGCTGCAACATACTCCGCCTCGGCGGTTGAAAGGGCTACCGAATTTTGCTTTTTGGAAGACCAAGATACAAGACAATTACCTAAGAATTGACATGTTCCACTTGTGCTCTTCCTATCTACCCTACAACCCGCATAGTCGGCATCCAAAAAACTCGTCATTGAAAATTGGCCGGTTTTCGGATACCACAAACCCATTTCAATAGTGCCCTTTAGGTATCTAATTATGCGTTTAACCGCAATTATGTGAGATTCTTTAGGACAAGATTGAAAACGTGCACAAAGACAAACGGAAAACATAATATCCGGCCTACTAGCCGTCAAATAAAGCAAGCTACCTATCATGCTACGATATAATTTAATGTCTACACTTTTACCTTGTTCATCCTTGTCAAGCTTGGTAGTTGTTGCCATGGGAGTTTTGCTTACTTTAGATTCTTCAAGCCCAAACCTTTTGATGAGTTCCTTTGTGTACTTGGCTTGATTGATGAAGATCCCATCCTTCTTTTGCTTGATTTGGAGTCCAAGGAAATAGTTGAGCTCCCCCATCATAGACATTTCGAATTCATCCTTCATGCATGACTCAAAAGCTTGGCAAAGAGATTCATTAGTAGAACCAAAAATAATATCATCTACATAAATTTGCACAATAAGAATATCATTTTCTACATGTTTTGTAAACAAGGTTGTATCAATTTTACCTTTCTTAAAACAATTTGAAATCAAAAATGAAGAAAGTCTTTCATACCAAGCCCTAGGGGCTTGTTTTAAACCATAAGAGCTTTATCTAATTTAAAAACAAAATCCGGATGTGTAGGATCAACAAACCCGAGGGGTTGTTCAACATACACTTCCTCTTCAATAAAACCATTTAGAAAAGCACTTTTAACATCCATTTGAAACAATTTAAAATCTTTATATGAGGCAAATGCTAGTGTCATCCGTATGGCTTCAAGCCGTGCTACGGGTGCAAAGGTTTCTTCAAAATCGATTCCTTCAATTTGAGTGTAACCTTGGGCAACTAACCTAGCTTTATTCCTAACAACGTTATCCGATTCATCCAACTTGTTCTTAAAGATCTACTTAGTACCAATTGTTGGTCTATCGTGGGGCCTAGGAACAAGGTGCCAAACTTGGTTGCGCTCAAATTGATTGAGTTCCTCTTGCATAGCTAGCAACCAATATGAATCGGCCTCGGCTTCGAGGACGTTCTTGGGTTCAACATGAGAAATAAATGCATAATGTCCACAATAGTCATGAAGTTTAGAGCGAGTTGTTACCCCTTTTGATACATCACCTATGACGAGGTCCTTGGGATGATGTGGATTGTATCTCCAATCCTTTGGAAGTTGTTGAGTGGGCTCTTCTCCATTTGTTTGATCTTCATTTCCTTGAGCCTCTTGTATTTTAGCTTCTCTTCCTTCATCATCCTTTGGCTTGTCTCCCATAGTAGGTGTATCCTCCAAGGTCACTTTCTCCAAGCCTTCATGCAAAGCATCTATTTCTACAACATTCTTAACAAACAAGTTAGATTCCTCAACTTAACATGTATAGATTCCTTAATAGTCAATGATGACCTATTGAAGACTCTATAAGCCTTACTAGTACTAGAATAACCCACAAATATAGCCTCATAAGATTTAGGATCAAATTTTCCTAAATTATCTTTTGTATTTAAAACAAAACATTTGCATCCAAAAACCTTGAAGTATGAAACATTTGATTTTCTAGAAAAGTACATTTCAAAAGAGATTTTTGTAGTATTTTTACACAAGAAAACACGATTTGATATGTAGCATGATGTATTAACGGGCTCGGCCCACAAATAATGTGGTAGACCGTATTCACTAAGCATTGTCCTAGCCATCTCTTGCAAAGTTCGATTTTTCCGTTCAACTACTCCATTTTGTTGTGGAGTTCTAGGACAAGATAGTTCATGCTTTATTCCATGTTCTTCACAAAAAGTGGTAAAGGTTGGTTAAAGAATTCACCTCCTATATCACTTCTTATTCTTAAAATCGAAACATCTTTTTCTTTTTCAACTCTTTTCTTAAAAGTTTGGAAATACGAAAATGCTTGATTTTTATGCTCAAGAAAGAAAACCCAAGTAAAACGTGAAAAATCATCAACTAAAACAAATACAAATCTATTCCCACTTAGACTTTTGGTTTGTGTTGGGCCAAATAAATCCATGTGGATCAACTCCAAAGGACGTGATGTCATGATATCCTTAATTGACTTGAAAGAAGACTTAGTTTGTTTCCCAAATTGACATGCGTCACAAACTCGGTCTTTTTCAAAATTCAAACAAGGAATACCTTTCACCATTTCCTTTGTGTTAAGCCTAGATATATGGTCAAAAGAAATGTGGCCTAATCTTCTATGCCACAACCAAGAGTCGTCATCGAGGGCTTTTAAACATGTTATATTACAAGACATATTTAACATATCTATCATATAAACATTACTTTCACGAAACCGGAAAACACACAAGCATTAGAAATTCTATCAATTACTTTACAAACAACATTATCAAAAACTACATCAAAACCTTTATCACATAATTGACTAACACTCAAGAGATTATGCTTGAGGCCGTCAACTAAAACTACATTTTTAATTAAAGGGGATGTGCCAAGTTTTACATTACCAATACCGATGATTTTACCCTTGGCGTCATCTCCGAAGGTGACGGTGCCACCTTCATGGTATCTTGATAGGGTTGCAAAGTTGTTGATATCCCAAGTCAAGTGCCTTGAGCAACCACTATCATGATACCACAATCCTCTACGTCGTTGGGCTTTGGAAGGTACCTATATCATTTAACAAAGTTGTTGACTTTGGTACCCAAACTTTCTTGGGTCCTTGAAAGTTAGTGTTTCGAACTCAAACATTATGAAAAGATGCACTTAGTCTATCATAGCAAAAATTGGCTAAGTGTCCTTTCCGCCCACAATGTGAACATGAGAACACTCTTCCATACATGAATGCATGATGAGTGTGTGAAGTGTGAGCATGCTTTGGGGGTTTGCCACGATGTAAAGGTTGTGTGGTATGAACATGAGCATGAACATGGTGACCATTTTTCTTAGGGGCTTGTTTCTTAGGAAACATGGCCTCTATCTTCTTCTTATCAACTCACTACACTTTTTCAAAACAATACCTAAAGAATCTATTCTTTCCTTAAGCATGGTAATCTCATTAGCATCAACAAATGGGGACTTGCCTTTACAAGAAGTCTTATATTTATCAAATTCATTTTTAGTGGAAACCAAAGTAGAATGCAAGTCATTATTTTCTTTAGAAAGATTTACAACTTGAAGACTAAGAGATTCATTTTCCTTTTTCATTTTTAAATATTTTTTCTTTAAGAAGTCATAATTATGAGACAATTCTACAAAAGCTTCTCCTAACTCATCCATAGAAAGTTCATCATTAGGAGAAGTGGAAGGGGTTACCTTGCTTGTGCTTTCATTTGCCATGAAGCACATGTTGGCGGTATCAATCTCCTCCTCGGATTCGCTCTCGGAATCCCATGTAGCTTTCATTGCCTTCTTCTTGTGAGGCTTCTTTGAGGTGGAAGACTTCACTTTATCCGGACACTCCGCCACTATGTGTCCCGGTCTTTGGCAATTGAAGCATATGATCTTTCTTTCTTCTTTGCCTCCTTGCCATCTCCTTCTACCTTAGAATTTTGCCTTGTTGTACATCCTCCGGACATTCTTGACAAGAAGTGAGAGCTCTTCGTCATCTTCTTCTTCATCGTCTTCGTCGGAGTGTGTGGATTGGCTTTTGAAGGCTATAGTCTTCTTCTTGGAAGGAGCCATGTCCTCCCTCACTTTCCTCTCCATCTCATGGGTTTTGAGGTTCCCAATGAGACCAATTAGCTCCATCTCCTCCTTGTCATTGAGTTCCTTCAAGGTTGTTGCTTTTACTTCCCATGAAGGAGGAAGAGCCCGATGATCTTTCTTACTCTTTGATCATTATCAATAGCATCACCTAGAGAAGAAAGTCCATTAGTAATCTTTGTAAATCTTGTAACCATATCATCTATGGTTTCATTTTCTTGCATGCAAAAATTCTCATATTGGGACCGAAGAAGGTCAATCTTAGCCCTCTTTACTTGTGATGTCCCTTCATGTTTAACTAGTAAATGTGTCCAAATTTCATATGCGGACTTGCAATGAATAACTCTAGCTATGTCATCATCATTAAGGGCTTGAAGTAGTGCATAGTGAGCCCTAGCATTGGCATCAAATTCTTTGGTCTCTATTTCGGACCAAGTGGATTCATCACCGGGGGTGCACTAAAGGGTTTGGTCACGGCCTTTGCAACTCGACTACCTAGAGATTGCAAGAAAACGGTCATCTTAACCTTCCATATGGGAAAGTTAAGTCCATCAAACTTAGGGGGTGTCTTAATACCATCGGCCATCTTTACTAAGTGAGAATGAATGAAATGATTAGCAATATTAGGATCTTTCTAGGGTTGTTAAGCCAAGAGCCTAGTAACCAAGCTCTGATACCAATTGAAATACACCTAGAGGGGGGGGGGTGAATAGGTGTAATTGCTAATCTAATGATCTTTTTAAAACTTAATTGAATGAGTGATGCAACGATCTCTCAAAACACGACTAAGAGCCGAATACCCCGTGAGAGGTTCTGAACTTCTTCCTCCCAATTCCCCTTAAAATGGGTTAGAGGTGCGCAATGCAACCGTGTTGTATGAGATATGATCGAACAAGCAAAGAATGAAATGCTATGATGAAATACACACAATCAACAACACAAGTAAAACAAACAAGAGAAGATTGCACAAAGAAAAGGTTAGTTCTCAAGCAAATAATTGAAGACAATATAAAGCAAGAGAAATGTAAAGCAAGATGATGCAAGGCAATCGCAAACACAAATGATTTGTTTCGAGGTTCGAGCCACCGCTCTAGTCCCCGCCTTCACCTCCGTGAAGGGTTTTCACTATCCACCGAGGATGCCGTACAAGTTTGGTCTACCGAAGACCCCAGCCCTTAGCTTCACAACTTACAAAGAACTCCACCTAGGAGTTGTCTCCACAAGAACAAGGATCACAAGAACAATAGTGATCTCCTCAAGATCACAAAACTCTTTCTCAAACTCTTTTACAACACTCTCACTCTTTTTACAACTTCTCTATAGTATGAGTAAAGGACTTTTGGCTCTATGAAGTGTGGTGAGAAAACTTCAGTTGTAGAGTGATATTGGCAATCAAACACAACTGAAAAACAAACTTTAAAAGAGTTGAAAATGAAAGCTTTGAAACAATTTTTCTCTTTCTCTTGAAAATAATGAAAACCAAGGATTTTTCTAAGTAAATAACAAAGACCTATTGCCCTCTATTTATAAGGAGAGAATAGGTTAAAACTCTTTTCTTTTCACCTAATTTGACCTGCAAAAGGCCTCCAACAACTCTCTAAAACTCTGATAAAGAAGACAGAAAAAACAGATTTTCAGACTTGCCCAAAGAGGAAAGAGCCGTTGGCCAGCAGCAGGCTTGGCGGTCGCCGGTCCGGTCGACCGGTCCGGTCGACCGTCGCCTTGCTGGCAAAGAGCCGTTGGGCTCCGGTCGACTGTCCGGTCGACCGTCACCTCAAAGGAAACACAGTTTCCTTAGGGCGGTCGACCGAAACAAACCGAGAGTGGCCTGCTTACAGTCGGTCGACCGGGCCGGTCGACCGACAGACGTGCACAAACGTGCACGTCCTGACACAGGTGCCGGTCGACCGGGCGGTCAGCCGGTCAACCTGAAACAGGGAAAAACTGGCAGGAATTTGAAGTTGGGAATTTTTGTGAAAAAAAAAAATATTTTGAGATACTTATAACTAAGTATTATGCAAAAATAGTCTATACACATGTTTTAAACAAGATATTCAACTTGTAACAAGTTTGGATACATGTATATATAAACTTAGGCATAAAACTTAGAAACAAACATTTTAAAACATAGAATTTTGTAAGGAAAAATGTGTGTGTGTATCCTAGAGCCAAATATCATATACTCAAACTTTAACATTCTATTCTTACAAAGATCTAAGGACTTCAAGGCTTCAAGAGGGGCTTTCTCCACTTGATCTTCAATTTTGCATCTTGAGCCCAATTTGAGTTATCTTGAGTCCAAGTCACCTTCCTTTAGGGAAGAAAAACCTATGCAAGATAGAAAACCTGAAACACACTTAAACAACAAATAATATTAGTACAAATAACTAAAATGTTTTGTAATCATCAAAACACACTAAAGACGGGTGATTGTAACCTTGGGCCAATACCTTGTACTTGACAAGGATTGAACAGATAGTAGCTCACTAATGTTAGTAGCTAAGAAGACCTTTTTGGGTACATTAGTCTTTCTCTTCTTGGTGCATATGTCCTTAAGAAACTTAGCATAGGATGGGACTTGTAGGAGGGCATCAAGAATGCAACATTTATCTTCACTTTATTAAAGATCCCAATTATCTTATCCATGTGTGAATTTTGCTTGTTGTTTTTCGGTCTATTAGGAAATGGTACGATAGGCTGGTGCACCTGACTGGTTGACTTATCTGTTTTAGATTCGTCAGATTTGGAAGGATTGGGATTAGATGAGGTGGATGCTTGATTGTGGTCGTGCTGAATGGGATTAAATGGTGTTGACACTTGATTATCAACTTTCTTTCCTGATCTCAATGTATGAATAGCATTACATTGATTCATTGTTTGATCCTCAGCCAAATGAGCATGTTGAGAATTCCTAGAATTCATTATTGGTTGACGAGGCAAGGTACCCTTTTGTCTCTAATTTTGTAGATTGGCTAGTTGGCTCATTCGATAGATTGGCTATTGGCTGACTAGTTTGCATGAGAGAATCTTGGTTCTTCATGTACTTCTCTATGTTTCTCTCCAAGTCAGTCATTCTCCTTTCTAGTTGCGGATTCTGGAAGGAAGATTGTGGAGCTTGGTTGGGAAAGTTTTGTTGATAGTTAGAAAAGTTAGGTGTATGGTTGGGAGAATTATGATGGAAATTGGAAAAAGATGGGTTAATGATTGAAAGAATTATTGGCATGATGAAAGTGGCTTGCATGATTTCACTGTGAGTGGTCATTATTATTTTGGCTCCTGAGAAATTTGGGTGATTTCTCCAGCCAGGATTGTATGTTGGTGCGTAAGGATTATTGTTCGACCTTGAAAAGGCCGCATTCATCGGTTCTAGAAAGTATTGTTGAGCTTGAAACACAGGACACTCCTTAAACATATGATTCATGGCTTGACAGTAAGTACAGCCTAAAGTTGAAAATTGGTTTCGACTGACTTGATTGACTGGACTTGGTTCCTTAGTTTTCAAAGCTTCCAGTCTTCTCGCTAGGTTAGCTAACTTAGCCTCATTAGCTATAGATGATTCAATAGAATTGAGACCTCATTTTAAAGAGATAGAGTTTGAGTTCCTCGAGTTTTTACTAGATGGTTCCCATTGGATGGTCTTTTCAGCTAGATTCTCATATAAATCCCATCCTTCATTCTTATCTTTTTGCAAGAATCCCTCTTGGCACATACTTTCTAAGAGGGTTTTTGTTGAGTAGTCTAAACTATCATAAAGAATTTGGCATTGTCGCCATTTCTCTATTCCATGATGCGGAAATTGGACAAGGAGGTCTTTAAAGTGTTCAAAGTACCTCCAAAATAGTTTACTAGGTTCTTACCTGAATTACATGATGTTCTTCCTAATGAGAGCGGTCTTATGAATTGGATAGAATTTCTTCAAGAAGACCTTAATGAAACCATCTCAATATGTGATAGAGCTCACTGCTAAGCTATAAAGTCATTTCTTGGCTAAGTCCTTAAGAGCGAATGGGACAAATCTCAACCTAATAGCATCATCTAAAAGGTATGGGATTTCTATCATTAAGCATACTTTCTCAAATTCTTTTATGAAGAAATAAGCATCTTCAGACTCTAAGCCATGAAACTTAAGAAGTGTGTTGATGAACTGAGGTTTTAGCTCAAAATTGTGTTCACCAACCGATGAAAGTTGGATGCAAGATAAAAGTGAGGTTCTAATGGGATAGAACCTGTCTTGCAAAGATGTCGATTGAGCCATAATCGGATCTTATCATGGTTCAAACTTGGGTGGTGATGTGTTTCTAGTTAGTCTAGATGGATTAGGGTCTCTTGACCACACTTGCATACACAAACACAATTACAAACAAATTCACAAATAGTCAACAAGAGGATACAACCAAGCATAGTCTAAGGTAACCATGATCTAGATAACTCCTAACTGGTTGATTATCCACAGGAGGTATAATGCAGACTTTGACCACAAGCTAATTAGCCAGGTCGGGACAAGATTGGTGGGAGGTATCCGCGCAAAAGCGATGGGCCTAATTACCACTAGCCTTCGGGGTTTCACCTCTCAATCCCTTTCCTAGACATTGATTTGGCAGGAGTAAAATTCTAACACCTCTCCCCTTAGAATAAACTCCTAATAAGTTCGAGATGTCCCTAAGGCCAATGTTTATCAGATTTTAATTTAGGCTTAGGTTGCGCGTGCTTAGAGATGATTTGTGGGCTAAGGAAGGGTAATGGCTTCTCCACCTTATCTTTATTTGAGTTTTGCCCTTAGAATTGATTGTGCAGAGTGTGCAAGATATAGAAAAATAACATTCACAAGCAAATATCACCCAAGAATGTTTTCTAACTATATACTATGCATACGTACCTTGTCTCCAGCTATCTTCAATAGTATCGTAAAAGAAATGTAATTAGACAAATGCCTATAATGTAAGTATAAACATTTTTTAAGCAATTAGCAATCAATTAGATTACTGTTGGATTAAAAACAGGGAGTGTGAATATTAGATATAGCAAAAAAAATTAACACACAAAAACTTTATTTTTGCAAGCAATATATCCTGCAAAAGAATGTTTTTAGTAGTCCAACAAAAATTTCAATTTTTGCAAAGCAATTTCTAGAAATTCTATTTCCTACTTTCAAGAGTAGGGGCATAGAATAGAAAATCTTCTCCTACAAAGCTTGAGTGCTAAATCTAAATCTTGACTTCCCTAAAACAAGACACCAAACTTGTTAGAAAACAATTACATCGTTCCCTCCCAGGCAACGACGCCAAAAATTGATTGTAAAATAAAAGTGATAAGAATTACTATCTAGCTTTGAGCTAACGGGTTGTGTCCACGAGGAGGAATGCGATGAAATCTTTTCGGTGTTTTTATTTAGAAACCAAAGAATGGTGTTGTTTGTTTTTTCCTTTTAGTTGAAAAGAGAATTGAGAGAAGGGAAGTGATTTAAAAGAAAAATTGAAAACTTGGAGAAGGCTTTGGAAAAAATGATCTTTAAAAAGTATTAAAAATTGTTTGGTTTTTTTTAATATAAAAAAAATCTGGGCTCACTATCTTACTATTCAATGATGTGTTTTTCTCTTGAAATTCTTAATGCCTCAACTTGATCGTAGGCAAAAACTTAAGCTTTAGTTTCAAAAGTCTTACGCAAAGCAAATGAGATCATTTGGAAAAGTTTAACTCTTTGTTTTAAGAAATCATCTTGAACTGAATTTTAAATCATCAAGTTTTCAACTATAAAATAAAAGAAAGTTCAAGTAATATTTTAAAATAAATAGAATCCTCATGTGCCTTCAAGAGCACTTTCAAAGATGAAAGGCTTAGTTAAGGCATGCATATGATTCCGTTGGGTTCTTATGTCAAAACCGTTCAAAACAAGAGGGATTGAAGAGAGGGACGATAGTGAGCGCAGAATACAACTTTAGCTACTAATGGAAGATGAAAAACAAGACATGTAAATGAAGCAAGACATACCCGTGAATTGGAGTGGAAGATGAGAAAGCTTGACCCTTTATTGATGTCACTTCAACCTTCAGATTACAATCACTCTATTCCTCTCTGTCACTGGTAATTGAACTGAACTACAAATTAAAAAACAGAGATATAACTTCTCTATACTATCTAACAAAGAACCTAAATCTTAAAAATAAAGAGAAAAACTTAAACTAATTTCTGGTCCCTTTTTCTGTAAAAAATACAGTATTTATAGGTAAAAACAAAACGGGGGAGGTCGTACGAAGATAGGGAGAGCAATGCTCCCCTAACAAACCCTAACAAGCCATGAAAACACGATTATGGCCGCGTTTTCACAGCCATGGTGTGGCCAGGTGGCCACACCTAGTTGGTGGGTCTCGCTCGTTTGGTGATTCCCCTTTATCTCCCGCTAGTTTTCCCATTTCAGCTCCTGGATTTGATCTTTAGCTTTAACTACTTGATTTGTGAAGATTCATTTTAATGAATTTTCAACCTCTCTGATTTGCCATGATCTGTCCTGATTTCTTGATTTCGAATTAATTCTGAATTAAATCAGAATTTGATGGGCTTTTGGGCTCGTTTCTCTTTCTTATCCTTTAGCAATGGGCCTACATTTTATAAAGAAAAATAGGACTTATTAATATAATTTATTTAGATAATAAACATGGTAATGTGACAATATATATGCAATATATGTGACCGATCATTAACCAACCAAAATTATAATAAATAGTAAAAATTATTTCTCATTCAACTTATCAATGGATAAATAATATGCAAGTCTCTAATTAATTCACGTAATATTTAGGCCACGAATTTTACCCAGAGCCGGTTGCAGTTCAGGAAAATCAGATTCTAATGACATCAAGCACATGCGCATACTCTCTCTCCTCTGTGTTCTTTGTTAATTTATAAATTCCTTTGAAAATCTCGATTTCAATATCTTTCCCTGATCATGCGTATCGTTACGCATACATGCATAGGATGTTTGTTATATAAATGACCATTTAAGCACAATTATAAGTTAGTAAATGCTGGAAATTTAGTTGGTGTTACCCTATCTCATGATTACTATTTTATGATTATGTTTACATCCTAATACACTGGTATCACTTATACTATTATGTATTTATCACTTTATATTGTCACCATTTTCCATTTTCTTAAGATTTTGATACGTATTGTAGTCACTTGATTTCGGTTCCTGATCCTGTTATACTGAGTCACACATTATTTTACACTTATGCTGATTAATGAAATTACCCAAGCCGAGATTACTGGGGGAGACTTGTTGGCCAAGAGGCCCTTCACTCTAGTTTTGATGGTGATTAACTCATGTAGTTATAGTTTACTAATAATATTGTGATATTTAGTTTCAGATATTTGATCAAGATATTAGCTGGTGATTAACTTCAACAAAGGTGTTTTGAAGCTTTTACATAGTGATTCAAGAGCTCAAGCGTCAAGATCGCATCTAGCACTCGGTTGGAGTCAAGCTCGTTGGATCGTGTTTGGATCGAGTCAACTTTGAGAAGAGTTCTACAAGAAGACATCGGTTTGTTTAGTTTAAGATTAGTTTAGATCTTATGTTAAAGGTAGATAGTAATGATATGCTCAAGTTCACAATACACACACAAGTTTAAAGTTTATTGGTTTTTGGCTTTCAGTTTAACAGATATTGAATTCATGTCAAAAATATTGATATAATATCTTTCATGTATATTAGATTCTATCCATATACAACATGCTTAAAAGTTGTTTCAATATCATATTTTTGAATTTACATGTGTTTTGAAAAAATCGGATTTCCATTTCAAATTTCAAGTTTTAGAAAATACAGATTTTGGTTTAAGGCAAAATTTCAATATCAGAAAAATGGTTCAAATGGTTTGTAATATGTGTTAAATTTTTATCACACATATTTGTATTTCAAAGATCTAATAAGAATTGATTTTTGTGAAATTTATGTGATTTTATGGGATTTAATTGATAATAAAAAATCTAAGTTTTTAATCCCTATGATATTGGACCAGGCTGTCTGCCGGTCGACCGGACCGGAAGACCGAGGCAGAAGTCGATCGACTGGTCCGGTCGACCGACGTGCACACGACGTGTACACAGCCAAGGATGGTGGGCCGGTCGACCGGGCGGTCGACCGTACAGAGAGCTCTGCTCTCTGGAAATGGCCCTGGTAGACCAGCCGATCGATCGGCAGAGAGCCGCTGCTCCCTGTATCCAGTCCCGGTCGACTGGGCGGTCGACCGGGGGACAACGATCATAAAAATGACGTTGGGCTGGTCGAAAGGGCATAACTGCCCTTTCCAGCTGCCAACGGGCAGATTTGTTTTGGGCTATATGTACCCTATTTCTTGAGCTGTTTTGGATAAGTTTTTAGAGAGCAAAATTTTCAATCTTTACAAGTGTTTAACAGCAAGTTTTCAAAAGAGTTTTTGGGTTTAAAAGATCATTCTTTATTTTTTTTGAAGTGTTAGAATTTCAAAGAAAATAGAGTCTTTTGGGAATTGGTTTTTGATCTAAATTTCTATATCTATTTGGAGATTTTCCCAAGTGATTTTCTTTGTTGTTTTCATTTTCAAACACTTTATTTTCTCACACTTGAGCTTATCTATCTATCCTATCTATTAGGATCTATTTGTGAGAAAATTGGTTTGTGGTTGTGGAAACCACCAAGTGTTGTAAACCTTCCATACTTTATGATATCCCTCTAGTGAGAGGTGATTGTGTTGATATCCCTTTAGTGAGAGGTGTGGTGGAAGTGATTTGTATTCCTCCAAGTGTAGAGTTGATTGTGGTTGTGTGGCTAAGTACCTTTGCAGGTGGAACACCTTGACCTGTCCCGCGCTACAAACACCAAATATTGCGGAGAAGGAATCTAGTAAGGATGAATCCGAATACCAATGCTACATTGTCCAAGGGAATGACTCCTTTGAGGTAAATTTAGAATCTTAACCAGATGATTATGCTAGTTCTTCCAGCGATGATCACATTGATGTCGATGCTTTAAATGAAGAACTATCTATTGTTTGTGAAAAATTATTAGAAAAATATAATCTTTTAAAAAAGAAAAGCTTTGGATTAAAAGAAGAAATTAAAAATTTGTCTTCTAGACTTGATTTGGTTTTGTAAGAGAAGGAAGAGATTTCAAGTAAACGTAACTCACTTAAATCTCAACTTGACCTTGCCCTAAAAGAAAAAGAAATTTTGAAAACCAAAATGAATGTGACATTGTTTTGAAGAAAAATGAGGCTTTGAATTCAAAACTTGATTTTGTGTTAAAAGAAAATGATTCCTTGAAAAACAAAATTATTTCTGTTTCAAAGGAATTGGATTGTGTTTTCAAGAAAAATATTTCTTTGAAAAATGATTTACATTCACATGTTTGCCATGCTAGTATACCTTCACCATCTAGTGTAACCATAGCATGCTCCACCTCTTCTACTATTATTGAAAATGATATAAATGTTTTAATGAAGAGTGTTGATTGTTTGGGCTCCACTTTGAGCCAATGTGCCATGAACCACACACGGTTGGAATCTATGTTTCGGAAGAAACAAGTTCCACATATGCATGCACACCATACACGGCATACACATGCTCCTCACGTTCATACACACAATACAATGTATGCTCATGTGTACACTTGTACACATTGTGGACGTAAGAGCCACCTTGCAAGATTTTGTTATGATAGGATACATAATGTAAATTTTGCAAATAAATATGTTTGGATTAGGAAAGGTGCTAACCCCGATAGACCCAAAAGAGTATGGGTACCAAAAGTCACTCCTATTTTATTTGATGTAGGTGTGGGCTCTCACTCAACGTGAGAGTATTGGTGCCTTAGGTGAATACGCTCCAAGCTTAATGTTGAGTATTTTGGATGCATCACTTTCATGGAAAGTTTGGTGGGAGGACCACCATGGTTTGGAGACATGAAGATGTGCCCTCTTGTTTTTGATAACTATCTCTTACCCCTTATTTATGTTTACATGCTTTTATATTATGTATTTTTAGTATGTCATGTTTTCATGATTATTATGTTAAATGTCATGATAATTAGGCTTGTGACATACATGATTAGTATTTGAGATACACTTATACCTATATGGACCCATATTTGTGTTCTCACTATAGTTTAACTTTTGTGTATATCATAACTCTAAACATGTGCATTCATATAATGATCTTATTGATTTAGATTTTGTTTTATGCTTCATTTTTTGATTACATGTTTCGATGTGAACTTCATTAACACTTGCGTATATACTTATACAACAAATGAGCCACAAATTAATTATTATATGTTTGTACCTGATTGCTCATTTGTACCCATTAGATATGTTAGTATAGCTTAGTTTTGATGATTCATGCATTTCAACTTTTATTCCCCTTTTGTACATGTTTTCATGACAATATATTTAGCTTTATATATATGTTAATTTTGTTAAAACTTTAGATATACATGACTATCTTAAGAGTCACTTGCTTTTCATGCAAATTCTATTATGACTCATTTGTGTTTGGGATATGTATGTATACCTCTAGTTTAGATAAAACATACATATGCCTTGAAGTTTGAATTATTTTGATGAAATTAGATTTTTATGTTTTTAATGTTTTAAGGAATTTCATATTGAGCCTTAATTGCCTATTTCTATGACTATGTCTTTCACACAAAACTTGTACACTCACATCATTCTTGTTTTCTCATGACTTTATTTTCATGAGTCTTATATGTGCTTTATATATTTTTGAGTGTCAATTGTTGAGTGATTTTCATGTTTCATGGATATTCTCTTGTTTTATTCCTTACTTGAATGATTTCGTATTAGTTTTCAAGATTATCATAAAAGTAGTTGTGTTATTCTTCATTTTGGCAGAGTTTTTCAAAATGAAAAATTTATCTTCAATTCTATTTTTGAAAACCCCTACCCATCAAGGGTGGTTGGATGGGCGACCATGCCCTGTGAGCCTAATTAAAAATCTTTTTAAACAAGTGCATGGTAGGGTGGAAGGTATGATTATACACTTGATTCTCATTGTGTTTTCAATTGGTATCACAATTGATATCTATTTTGTATACTCATATTTGTTTCTATATATGCAAGCTTCAACTTCAAATAGTATCAATTTCGATTGGTATTTAATTTTTCATACATATATGTGTTTTTTATTGTGCATACAATATATTTATATTTTTGAGCACAAAGTTTACAATGCTAAGCTTGATTTAGTCCTTAATAATAATTATTTTTCAAATTGGTATCTTATATAAGCTTATGCATCGTTTTCTTGAGTATTTCATAAAGGGGAAGAAAATTCATGTTTTACCTTTCAAACGGTTTTATTTACAATTAGTATCTTACTCCCACTTTTTATGTTGAAAAATGATATCTTAGTTTCTATTTGGTTTCCTACGCTCCTAATGAAAATTATATTCAATTGGTATATGTTTCATTTTCAATATTGGAATCAAGAATATTAAATTGATATTATTCTCTATTTGGTATCGTTATTGCAAAATGATTTTAGTGTTTAAACAAAAAGATTGGTTTATGTTTTTCAAATTGGTATCAAAAGTGTAAATATTTTAAATTGGTACTATTCTTACAATTGGTATCAAGATTTCCTATATGTTTATATCTTTCAATTGGTATCAAATTTTTTGCTGGTTTCTTCAAAATGTTTTGTTTATTTTCATTTAGTATCATAATTTGGTATCCTAATATTTCGATGTATACCTTCATACTAAATGGATATATTTTTCAATTGGTATCATAATGTTTTGATTTGTATTACTTATATGTAAGAGAGAAAAATATTATTTATGCACTTTATTGTTTGTACCCCTTTGTTGATGAATTGACAAAAATGGGGAAAGATATTTTGGAGTTTCATATATGCATGTTTGTTTATATGCATGTTTGTTTAAAATGCATCATTTTTTAAGAACATTTTTATTTTAAAATTAGTATCAAGAGCATGTTTATTTCATTGTATCAAATATCATGTTTGTTTCACTTCCTTGTTTTATGCATGTTTATGCATATCTATTTTTGAGCATTCATTGAATATCTTATTGTTTATTGCTATGCATGAATTAAGAGGAAGCTTCTATGAAGCTTAACTTTAATCCATGCATATATAACTCCATGAGTTTTGTCATCATCAAAAAGGGGGAGATTGTTGGCCCAGAGGCCCTTCACTCTAGTTTTGATGACGATTAACTCATGTAGTTATAGTTTACTAATAATCTTGTGATATTTAATTTCAGATACTTGATCAAGATATTAGTTGGTGATTAGCTTCAACAAAGGTGTTTTGAAATTTTCACATGGTGATTCAAGAGCTCAAGTGTCAAGATCGCATCTAACACTCGGTTGGAGTCAAGCTCGTTGGATCGCATTTGGATCGAGTCAACTTGGAGACGGTGTTCTATAAGAAGACATTAGTTTGTTTAGTTTAAGACTGATTTAGATCTTGTGTTAAAGGTAGATAGTGTTGATATGCTTAAGTTTACAATACACACACAAGTTTAAATTTTATTGGTTTTTGCTTTTCGATTTGACCAATATTGGATTTCATGTTAAAAACATTGATATAATATCTATCATGTATATTGGGTTTTATCCATATACAACATTGTTAAAATTTGTTTCAATATCATGTTTTTATATTTACGTGTGTTTTGAAAAAATCGGATTTTCATTTCAAAAATTCAAGTTTTGGAAAATACGGATTTTAGTTTAAGGTAAAATTTTAATATCACAAAAATGGTTCAAATAGTTTGTAATATGTGTTGATTTTTTGTCACACATATTTGTATTTAAAAGATAGAATAAGAACTAATTTTTGTGGAATTTATGTGATTTTATGAGATTTAATTGATAATAAAAACCTAAGTTTTTAATCCCTATAATATTAGACCAAGCTGTCTACCGGTCGACCGGACCGGTCAACCGAGGCAGAAGTCGATCGATCGGTCCGGTTGACCGACGTGCATAGGACGTGCACCAACCAAGGCTGGTGGGCCAGTCGACTGGGCGGAGAGCTCTGCTCTCTTGAAATGGCCCCTGTCGATCGGCCGGTCGACCGGTAGAGAGCTGCTGCTCTCTGTATCCAGTCCCGGTCGACCGGGCGGTTGACCGGAGGCACAACGGTCATAAAAATGACCGTTGGGCTTGTCGCCCCGGCGGTGCACCGGTAGGGCAAAACTGCCCTTTCCAGCTGCCAACGGGCAGATTTGTTTTGGCACTATATATGCCCCATTTCTTGAGCTGTTTTGGATAAGTTTTTAGAGAGCAAAATTTTCAATCTTTACAAGTATTTAACAGCAATTTTTGAAAAGAGTTTTTAGGTTTAAAAGATCATTCTTTATTTGTTTTTTAAAATGTTCGAATTTCAAAGAAAATATAGTCTTTTGGAATTGCTTTTGATCTAAATTTCTGTGTCTATTTGGAGATTTTCTCAGGTGATTTTCTTTGTTGTTTTCATTTCCAAACACTTTATTTTCTCACACTTGAACTTATCTATCTATCCTATCTATTAGGATCTATTTTATGGGAAAATTGGTTTGTGGTTGTGGAAACCACCAAGAGTTATAAACGTTCCATACTTTGTGATATCCCTCTAGTGAGAGGTGATTGTGTTGATATCCCTCTAGTGAGAGGTGACTTTGGAAGCGGTGTTTTTATCCCTCAAGTGTAGAGGTGATTGTGGTTGTGTGTCTAAGTGCCTTATCCCTCAAGTGTGAGGTTGAAAGTTGTTTGGCTTAGTGTCTTACCACTAGTGAGAGATCATTTTTATTGAGAAAGGAGTTGTGTACTCTCAAATTGTATTTACCCAAATCCTCAGTAGAGGTTCCTGTGTGGGAAGTCCTCTGTGGACAAGTTAGCGAAAATCCTTCTGTGTGAAGGCGGGGACGTAAAGCTGGGTGCTCGAACCTCGAAACATATCCTTGTGTTTGTGTTTGATCCACTATCTCTAACTCTCTCTCTTATATTATGCCTTGTATCATTTCATATTATTCATATCATTATATGCTTGGATTTGCTTGTGTGCCTCAATTTTGTTCAACCAAGAGAGCTTCATATAGCACCTCAACTCTTATTTAGAGGAATTTAGAGGAGATAATCCAGAGCCCTTCACCGGGAATTCGGCTACACTCTTTGGTTACACTAAGTGTGTTGCAATAAGTTTTTAATTATGCATTATTTATCATTAGATTAACCATACACCTATTCACCCCCTCCAGGCGTACTTTCAGGCTGTAGCAAGAAAAATTCAGGGAGTTGTGCTTTAAAGGGCATTATGGGTTTGGATAACACACATGATCTTGTTATTTATTCGCGCTCCTGTTATTACATGTTACATGATACCTGAGTACAATGAACTATTTCTCCCTGCTATTAAGATCCACTAATGCATAACTTGTTTAATATGTAGTTGTCCAGTGGGATGTGGCGCAGGATGGCTGCATTAGTTAGGGTAATAAAACATACTAGACTTAGAATTATCATTTGTGACATGAATAATCTTGACTACACGATGTTCCTAGACATGCCATGTTATTTTCAACTTGTGATCTTATGTCCTTGTGTTCTGGTGATTATGATATATGACATTACTCGTCCAGGGTGTTCATGCTCATTATATATACATTATAGCATACATACATGACCTTATTTCATATGATATAGTGTTCTGTTACTCTCGCTGGTATTTTTATCTTTCTATTTATATTACTGTTAGATTCATTATTCATATATTCAAGTGCTTTACTTATATTGCCCCTTTACTTTCATATTTCATATTATTATTTTCTCTATTCGTGTGTGCACTTCCTGGTTCGCTTTGATGGACCTTGATTTTTCAGCATCAAAGTTTGAGACCGATGAGCCACTGTTCGAAGGAACCCAGGGAGATTACCAGGCATGA
Source organism: Agave tequilana (assembly GCA_038442645.1). NCBI lineage: Eukaryota > Viridiplantae > Streptophyta > Magnoliopsida > Asparagales > Asparagaceae > Agave > Agave tequilana. Next base: position 138,033 of record JAVJIF010003091.1, read on the forward strand.
GTTCAAAGTTTCTTGTCTTATGTATTTTGGTATTTTGTCTTATTATGATGACCGATGCGAAAATTGTATCTTTTGTGTTTCTAGTTTGTTATGTTTTCAGTCTTCTATCTGGAAAAAGACTATTGTAGATTTTTGTCTTTTATGTAAAAATAAAACATCTGGTTATCTTTTGTATATGTGTGTAAGAATTTGGCTCCTTTACTATAGGGTAAGGTATTCACGGATGAGATTTTCCTCTTCTTGAGTATCTGCTATCTATTGTCACATACCCGTACTCTGTAATTTGAGAAATGAGGTGTGACACCCACAAAGGAGTAACGGAATGTCACACTTGGAAACAGTTGGTGCAACAAGGCGAGCAGGCAGAGGAAATAGTCATCTGGGTCAAGCTGAAGAGAAAGACCGCAAATCAAGACCGACAAATCGATGCGACACACTCCAGAGTCATCTTCTCAGCCAAAAAGATAAGATACTCTGGCAATGCAAGTTAAATCACCTTCGAAACCCCAGTTAGTCGAAGGGGTTGGAGTTTTCGGCCAAGCACGTGCCAGTAAATCATACTTCTTCAGGGAACACATGGTCTCTCTGTTCAAGTTACTCCAGAAGAGTAACAAACTGAAATTGCCAGAGATCAGACACCTTGATGAAGTCAAGATGACTGATGATCCCAACTAGTGTTTATATCACGGGATATTGGGGCATCCTATGAAGAGCTGCAACATCTTCAAAGATGTTCTTCAAGCTCTAATCGACATGGATGTCCTCAAACTCCGTCCAGAGCAGAAGAAGGTGACGGCTAGCATGATGTCCCTTCAATTTGGCAAAGAATTCCCGTCAGTACCAGCCGGAGCAGTTTCCATCCTGAAAGGGGAATTGAGGGTGATCAATACTGATCCCCACAACAAAAAGAAGAAAGGGCTTGTTCTTATCCCAACTCCTCGAGGAGAGATAATGTGGTTCACCCCGACATTGTCGAAAGCCAACGATGGATAGCTGTTACACACAAAAAATCTAAAGGCAAGGTTAAAGCATCCTCATCAATGTGGTGGGTATCTCTATTAGAGAAACTGAAAAAGATGTTGCGTTTCCTCACCGATTTAGGAGAAGCGGAGTCTTTCTGGCTGTTGATACAGGTACTCTTTCCATGTCAAAGACCCGATCAAGTAAGCAATAAACAGCATGGTCAACTGGTGGCAAGCTCCTCCCAGCCAAGGAAGGAGATAGCTGAGCAGTCCACAAATCAGCTAATGGACAAGCAGAAGGAGCTTTGTTATGCCAAAGCACTTCAAAAAGATAATGTGAGACCATTAACTCCCTTCCGCTGGCCAACATCCTTCTCGGATCACTCTATATGAGTTTCTCAGACTTTCCAAATCCACCAGGGAAGCTCTAAGAGAAGCATTGGCAGATTCTGAGTTTTTCTTAGCTCAGATCCTGCCATCCCAAAGGAAGAAGATGATGGGCACTGTCATCAGGCTTCCAGACATTCTCCATGCAACACATTCTCTCAAAAGGATATACAATAAAGGGATAATAGGCCCCTATATTATACAGGGTACATTGGATCATTTGACGTGAGATGCATTCAGGTTGATCCAGGATCCATGTTGAGCACTATGCCTCGACGGATCATGCAGCACGTGAGGATTCCACCCATCGATTAAGCACTACCATTTATGACTTCAATCCAATGGTACGCGCCTGATGGGAAAAATCAAACTCAAATGCATGATTAGAGATTTGAAGTCTGAAGTGACGTGTTATGTCATTGATGCCGACACGTCTTACAACCTCCTGATGGGACGACCATGGATCCATGGCAACTCCGTCATCCCATCTACCCTTCATCAAGTGATGAAATATGCTGATGAACGGGTAGAGTGAGAACATTAATCACTGAAAAGCATTCGTTCAAGGGTCGAGAATTACTTTGCTGACTCCCTTCTCTATTAAGATTCTTTTGAGACTGATAAGAATATCTAGCTAAGGAACCAAATTCTGGCAATGAAGTGGATATAGAACCAGAGGCAAAAGAAGAATATCTTTGGAAAATAAATCCTTTATAACGAGCGTTGATAAGCTCAATTTCAATACCATTGCCAATGTTGAAGGCGAGTGGTTTATCAATGAAGACTTAGATTTGGTTTAGTTTTCTGCATTTGCTTCTGATTATGTATCGTCAGACACTAGTACTGACGTGGATAATGAAAACTGGTCAGCAATAGATGCTCTTACATCATTGAGTGCACCAATAAAGTCATCCTTCATGGGCAAGAAAAGACAAGTAACGCACAAGGAGCTTTCTTCAAGGTGACAGCTAAACGTAAAGGTCAAAAGCCAATTCTATTCAGGAGAATCGAATCTGAACCAGTGACTCGTGAAAACTCAGAAGACGATCCTGAGTCCCCACAATTCTCTCATTTTGAGCCAAATGCATGTCGTATGATGGAGAATATGAAGTATGATCTGACAAAAATGTCTGGCTTAAACTTTGGCCAAGGAAGATGAACACTGCTCAGATCTTTTATCCCAAAAAAGAAGGCCCCTGACTACTATCATCAAACTCGGAGGGATTTAGGCTACGTATCAACTCCAATCCCATCAGACTCCAAGTCTAAGGAATCATTATATTATGACTACTCGTCAGACACTTTATCATGGGAATCAGATATCAGTGTCGACATTATCTTCAAAGATCTTTCAGTGAATATGGTTTTAACTAGCAATCTGGAGGATGAAGACAAAAAAAAAAAAATGATTCAGTTAGACACTAATCCCTGGATCAAACACCTTAATACTCTCTGGGATATCCGCTTCTAGTAGCGTGAGCCTACCCATAGATGATAAAGTGATTCAGATCAAAATAAGAGATGAGGTTAACCCAAATCCAATTCATAAGTGAGAGCTTACCGCTCTCTGAAAAAGAAGACCTAATATATCTTATACAAGAGTATATAGATGTATTCGATTGGAGCTACAAGGACATGCCCAGACTTGATTTTCAAGTAGCTATGCATCGCCTTAACATTAATCTAGATGTGAAACCAGTCAACCAACATCAACGACAATTCCATCCAGAAATAATAAAGGCAATTGAATCGGAAGTTAAAAAGCTCATAGACTCTGGTTTTACCAGGGAAGAGCAGTGCCCGACTCGGTAGCCAACATCGTGCCCATCATCAAGAAGCATTGGAAGATCTGGATTTGCATTGACTTTCGCATTCAGAACACTATCCCAAAGGCAAATTACCTCTCCCGATCACGGATATTATGATCGATAATACATGCGGTTTCGAGAGGATGTCCTTCATGGATGAATTTTCAGGATACAATCAAATAAGATGTACCCTGAAGATGAAAAGTATACATCTTTCAGAATGCCACCGTAATGCCCTTCGGCTTGAAGAATGCAGGGCGACTATCAACGAGCATATATGCAAGACTGTAAAATGCTACATGGATGATATTGTAGTAAAGAGCTAAAGGTGGTCAAATTGCAGATCTGAAGAAAGTATTCAATATCGTTGTGACATCCAATGGATGCCATCTCGACCCAGAGAAAGTCCGTGCCATCCAGGAGATGCAACCTCCAAGAAATCTCAGGGAACTCAGAGGGTTGTAAGGACAACTGGCTTACATCTGGAGATTCATATCGAATCTTTCAGGACATTTTCAACCCTTCACCAAGCTGATGAAGCAGGGAGTCTCATTTATTTCGGACAATACTTGCCAAGTAGAGTTCAAGGAAATCAAGCAATCCCTCATGCACTCACCCATCCTCGCAGCTCCAGTGTCAGGGAAACCCTTCTGATATACGTTCAACCTATGGATCATTCTCTAGGAACCCTACTAGCCCAGAATAATGATTAGGGATGCGAGTAAGCAATCTACTGTCTAAGTAGAATCATGCTCAGAGTGGAACATCATTACAACCCGGCCGAAAAAGAGTGTCTAGACCTAGTCTTTGCTGTATAGAAAATGCGACACTGCCTGGTAGGCCAGACTATTAACTCCATTTTGAAAGTTAATCCTTTGAGGTTGCTTATGATAAAATTATCATCGCTAAACAGTCGATTGGTGAAATGGACTATATTGCTCTCGCAATACGAGATGCAATTCCTACCACAGAATGCTAGAAAAGGACAAGCAGTGGAAAACTTCTTCCTTGAACAACCAAATTAAAGAGCAGCCAAACTTTACGAAGATCTCCCAGATTAAATCGCTGAAGTCTACATGACCAACGTCTTTTGAAGAGCAAGTCTGGCAATTATTCTTCGATGGCGCTTCAAGGATGGGTCCAGCAGGAAATAATATAGTTGGAGTAGGGATAGTGCTCGTATCCACAAAACTACGTGATCCCTCGTACATTCTCATTAACCGATCCATTTTCCAACAACATTGCAGAATACAATACTCTCTTGATCAGGATGAAACTTGTTGAAGAGATTAGAGTCAAAAATCTCGAAGCATACGGTGATTCAAAGCTCATTGTCAATCTGGTTTGCGGGGAATATGAAGTCCGACATAAAGACGTGGTGCCCTATCACAACGCAACCATTAACATGGAGGAGAAGTTCTAAAAATTCTACATTGACCATGTACCATGTCAGCAAATTACACATGCAGATTCATTGACATCTCTTGCTACTTCGTTCGCCTTTCCAGCCAGAGCCACGGATAAAATACTCGTCTATAACCATGGCTTGTACTGCCTAAAATTCGCCTTTGAAGAAAGTCAAACTCCAAGATAGGACCCTCGAGTCAAAGAGGTTTTGAAGACATCAACAGATTCAGAACTTCGGAATTGGCGATTTCTGTTCATTGACTTTGTTTTATACGATAATTTACCTGATAACCCCAAGGAGGCAACTGTCATCAGAAGAAAGGCTCCTCGATTCTACTATAATGCGATTACATGAACATTATATCACCGATAGTATGATGAAATTATTCTCCGCTGCCTTCATACAAAGAGGTACAAGAGGCAATCAGGGAAGCTTACGGTAGTATATGCAGAGCTCACAAATCCAGACCCAAGCTCAGAGACCAGCTTCGAAGACTTGGCTACTATTGACCGAAGATGATCCCTAACGCTATTTCCTATGCTAAGTGATGCCATGACTGTCAGATCCATGGTGACTTTGTCCATCAAGCACCCGACATCTTCATCCAATGTCTTCTTCATGGCAATTTGAGATGTGGGGAATGGATGTTATCGGACCCATCGGCCCTCCAACATCCAAAGGATATCGCTTTATCTTGGTCATAACTGACTACTTCTCTAAGTTGGTAGAAGTCATTCCTCTGAAGGAAGTAAATACATCAAACGTGATCAAATTCATCAAGCATCAAATGCTATATCACTTAGGAGTACCCCAATGAATTGTCTATGACAATGGACTTCAATTCGTCAGCCAAGCATTTTAGAGATTCTGTAACAAGTTCAGAATATAAAGTGTGTCTATAACAACATACTATCTAGCTGCCAATGGTCTTGTAGAAGACTTTAAAAAAATTATTGGAAAGTTTCACAAGAAGTTAGTCTAAAAAAGCCAACGTGATTGAGACAAAAATTAAGTGAATGCTTCTAGGCCTACCATACAACTGTGATAACCCGATAAAGGCTACGCCATTCTCCTTGGTGTATGGATATGAAGTCGTAATTTTGCTAGAAGTTCAAATTTCATCTTGGTGCATTGCTTTGACAATGGAGATGACAGATGAGGAGAAGCATTGATTGAGACTTCAGGAGTTAGAAGCTTTTGACGACAAATGTCAGAAAACTCAAGAACAAATCGAGCTCTATCAAGCTCAGATTTCTAGAGCCTTCAATAAGAAAGTCAGAGAACATTTTTTCAAGAAAGGTGACCTTGTCATAGTTATCAGAAGACCATTGGTTATGAGATAAGACAAAAGAAAATTTCCAACCAAAATGGGAATGACCATATATAGTAAAGTCAGTCTACTCAAATAGAGCTTACCATATTATAACTCCGGATGGCGATACACTCATGATGCCGGTCAATGGCATATTCTTTAAGAAATACTATTTTTAAAGGGATACTTTTCATGATCAAGTTAACACTACACCTCTGATCAAAGATTCACCTTGATCAGCTAGATGGATTAGGGTTTGAGATCCAAGATGCTTAGGAGAGCGCCAAAAAAAAGCTTCCTCATTCAATGGATCATATCACGGTCGATCGACGCAAGTCGACCGAACATTGGTGACATTATAATGTATGATGTCAACATCGAAGCAATGACAAAGTTGGAAACTCCAGTTTTAGCCTTGTCACTCTTATTAGATCAAGTTAACACTAGACCTCTAATCAAAGATTTACCCTAATTAGTCAGATGGATTAGGGTTTGGGATCCAAGATATTTAGGAGAGCAGTAAAGAAAAGCTCCTTACTTAATAGATCACATCACGGTCTATCAACGCCGAGCTGATCGAACATCAGTGTCTAATGATGCATGATGTAAACATTGTGAAAAAGACAGGCAAAATACTACTCTTAGCCTTGTCACTCTTCCCTAGTATAAAATAATATCTCCTCCTTCAACACGAGTATAGTAGTCTTCATCAATCGATGGCTGCTTATCCAACTTATGCAACACTCGATCAATAACTTTCATCAAGAGATGCCTTTCTTCATCCTCCAAAGTTGGATGTATAAGTAAAGGCAGGGTCTTAGTAAATAGCAGGCTGATCCCAAGCTTCCTAGCCTTATCAGTGAACTGTCGAAGCACTGTCGTTCTCATAGAAGTCCTATTGCCCATCATGAACAACAATTTCATCAAACTATTGCCGATGATTCTCTTTAGGAATAGCACAAAGCAGAGTGTCGTGTTGGCCCAAAAGGTTACACTCTCCATTTATTAGGTTTTGATGATGACAAACCAAATAAGAGCTATTTGGTACTAATAAATTTGCTTAAGATAAGTTTCAGGATAAGTACCATGTTTGGAGGCCATTGCTTGCTATTGCAACAACTTCTAGGTTCATGAAGCTATGAAGGCATATTGCACATCAAGGAAGGATCATAGAAGAAGAAGGCCCTAGCAAGGATAGCATGGCTCAAAGACTTGAAGATTGCTCAAGAAGTTTTTAATTATTTTATTTTTAGTTTTATAGTTTGTTAAAGAATAGTGGATAGGTTTGAAGCTCTATCACACACGTTTTTGCGCACATACTTAATCCAAAATAATTTCTTATAATTTATACAAAAATATTTTGCACACAAGATTTTGCCTACAGATATATATTTATGTCTATGCTAATCCCTGCTCAAAAGTATTTTTGTCAAAATCAAAATTCTTTTTAATTTTCTGTCCAAAACCTGGTTTTTGACCTGAGCCAGTCGACCGGACAGTCGACCGGACCTATGTCAGGTTTGGCCGGTCGACCGGCCCAGTCGACTGTAGTTCTGGGTGTACATATATCAGTGTGCACGTTTTCGCGGTCGATCGCACGGTCGACCGACTGTAACTCAGTCTGCTCTCGGTTAGATTGGGTCGACCGGGCGGTCGACCGCTGGCCTGCAACGGTCAGATTTTTTGTACGTGCGGTCGACCGGCCAGTCGACCGGACTAGCTGTTTGAACAGTAACGGGCATTTTTCTGAGCTGTTTTATTTTGTCCTTTTGTGTTTAAAAATTTGATTTAGGGATATATTTTGAATCTAATATGACTTAATTAGCCTTAAGATTGTTTTATCACTTAACCTAGCCCTCTCCTATAAATAGGGGTGTTTGGGGAGTGATTGTTTAACAACAATTTTTGCAAGAAAAATTCAAAAGTTTAAGGCTTTCAAAAGAGATTTGTTTCTTGATTTTTGTGCTGAAATTCTCTCTCATTTTCTGAAGTGGTTTTTGAAATACTCTCTGATTTAATTTTCTTTCTTCACTTACAACAAGAGCTTCATTCCTACTCATTGTTCTCTAAGGACCTTTTGTAAGGGAAGAGACATTTGAAAGAGAGAGTTTGTGGTCTTTTGACTACTCAGAAATTGCTTGTAATCGAGATTGTGAAGTTGGGTACTCCGGTGTAATTGTGATTTCTTTGAGATAGTGGAAGTAGCTAGAATCCTTCTGGGGAAGGCGGGGAGTAAAGCTGGGTGCTCGAACCTCGATAACATATCCTTGTGTTTGCGATTGGTTTACATTCTTGCACTCATTACTTGCTTATCATCATTATTGCTATATTTACTTGCTTTCATTCATCTTGTGAATCTTGTGTGGTGATTGTTATATCTTAATTTTTTAATTTGTCCATTGATTAGCATTATCACCTATTCACCCCCCCTCTAGGTGATTTTCAATTGGTATCAAAGCTTGGACTCTAGGTTTTGGCTTAACATCCATAGAGAGATCCTTAAAATTTGCTAATCAACATTCTCATTCATACATTCATACACTAGTAAACATGGCCGATAACATTAAAACCCCTCCTAAATTTGATGGACTTAATTTCCCTATTTGGAAGGTTAGGATGACTATATTTTTGCAATCTTTGGGTAGCTTAGTGGCCAAGTCCTTGACCAAACCCTATGTTGCACCCGATGGTGATGAAAGCACTTGGACCGACTTCAACTTTAGAGAATATGAGGCTAACTCCAAGGCCCAAAACTCCCTATTAACCGCCTTGAATGAGGATGACCTTACACGGGTAATTCTTTGCCAATCCGCCTATGAGATTTGGCAACACTTATTGGTCACACACGAAGGGACTTCACAAGTCAAGAGAGCTAAGATAGATCTCTTGAGGTCCCAATATGAGTCATTTAAAATGATTGATGATGAGTCTATTGATAGTATGATTACAAGGTTTACTAAAATCACTAATGGTCTTTCTTCCTTAGGTGATGACATCTCCAACGATCAAAAGGTGCGGAAAGTGATTCGGGCTCTTCCGTCTTCATGGGAGATAAAGGCCACCACCTTAAAAGAATTGAACGACAAGGACGAGATGGACCTCATTAGTCTCATTGGGAACCTAAAGACCCATGAGATGGAGAAGAAGGCAAGAGAAGAGGCCACTACTTCAAAGAAGAAATCCATAGCCTTCAAGACTTCATCCACCAATGATGACGATGAAGAAGACGAAGAAGATAATGAGGAGCTAACTCTACTTGTGTGGAATGTCAAGAGGTTGTACCGGAAGAACAAGCTCAACTTCCGGAGGAAATTTGAAGGCAAAGAGGAGAGAAGGATCATTTGCTACAATTGCCGCAAACCCGGACATATCATGGCGGATTGCCCGGAGTTTAAGAAAAAGATGACTTCCTCCTTCAAGCCAAAGAAGCCGGAGGAAAAGAAAGCATACAAGGCAACGTGGGATTCGGAGAGCGAGTCCGAAGAAGAGGTGGATACGACGAACATGTGTTTCATGGCAAACACTCCTAAGGTAACCCCTCAATCTTATGATGATGAAGATGATGAACTAAGTAAGGAAGTTCTTGTACATGCCTTTGTTGAACTTTCTAAAACTTATGACAATAAAAAAATTGAATGTTTTAAATTACAAAAAGAAGTTGCTTTTCTTAAAAATCAACTTGCTATGGTTTCTAAAGAAAAAGATGATATTTCTTCTAATCTTACTTCTCTTCAAAATGAGTTTAATGCCTACAAGGTTTCTTGTAAGGGAAAATCTCCTATTGTTGATGAAAAAGAAATTTCTTCTTTTAAATCTAAAATAAATGATTTTGAAAAAGTTTTAAATGATTGTGCTTTTAATACAAAGAAACTTGAGAACATGATTTCTAAAAAGCACACCTCACATGTTAAGTCTACTCATGCTCACACCACACATGCTAAATCTTTTCATGCTCACAACTCTCATGCTCACAAATCACACACTCATTATGCTTTCAAATATGGTAGAGTATATAGATGCACATATTGTGGTAAGAATGGACATTTAGCTAAATTTTGCTATGACCAAGTTAATAGATCAAATAATCTTGTTTGGGTTAATGAAACTAACCCCCTAGGACCCAAGAAAATGTGGGTACCAAAATCAAGTCCTAAATTATTTGATGTAGGTACACACCAAGGCTCCAAGACGTAGGGAGCGATGGTACCTTGATAGTGGTTGTTCAAGACATATGACGTGGGATATCAACAACTTTACAACCCTATCAAGGTACATGGAAGGTGGCTCCGTCACCTTCGGGGATGACTCCAAAGGAACTATCATTGGTATAGGTAACATTCAAATTGGTGCATCTCCTATTATAGAGAATGTTGTTTTAGTAGATGGTTTGAAACATAATTTGCTTAGCATTAGTCAACTTTGTGACCGTGGACTTAAAGTTGTTTTTGATGATTCTTCTTGCAAGATTTTTGATGTTAAATCCGATGTTTGTATTCTTACCAGTTTTCGTGATAATAATGTTTACATTATTGACATGCTTAATTTAGATTGTTCTACTAAATGCTTGAATGCTTTTGATGAAAATTCTTGGCTTTGGCATAGAAGATTAGGACATGCATCTTTTGACCATCTTGCTAGAATTAATTCTAAGGATTTAGTAAAGGGTATACCTTGCTTGAAGTTTGAGAAAGACCGCATTTGTGGTGCGTGCCAACTTGGGAAACAAACCAAGTCTTCCTTCAAACCAATTAAGGATATCATGACTACTAGGCCCTTAGAACTAATTCATATGGATCTTTTTGGACCAACACAAACTAAAAGTTTAAATGGTAGTAGATTTGCATTTGTTTTAGTTGATGATTTTTCCCGTTTCACTTGGGTTTTCTTCTTGCAAAGTAAAGATCAAACATTTTCATATTTCAAAATCTTTCGAAAAAGGGTTGAAAAAGAAAAAGGTTTTTCGATTTTGAGAATAAGGAGTGCTAGAGGTGGTGAGTTTGTTAACCAACTCTTCATGACTTATTGTGATGAAAAGGGAATCAAGCATGAAATGTCTTGTCCTAGGACTCCACAACAAAATGGAGTTGTAGAAAGGAAAATAGAACACTTCAAGAGATGGCTAGGACAATGATAAGTGAATATGACCTCCCTCAATATTTATGGGCCGAGGCCGTAAACACCGCATGCTATATTTCAAATCGTATTTATGTGTGTAAGAATTCTTCCAAAACATCTTTTGAAATGTATCATTCTAGAAAACCTAATGTTGCATATTTTAAAGTTTTTGGATGCAAGTGTTTTGTTTTAAATACTAAGGAGAATTTGGGTAAGTTTGATGCTAAGGCTGAAGCTATCTTTGTTGGATATTCTTCTACTAGCAAAGCATATAGAGTTTTTAATAGATCTTCACTTACTATTGAAGAAACCATGCATGTTAAGTTTGAAGAATCTAATGTGGTTGTTGAGAATGTTGTAGAGATTGAACCATTAGGTGAAGACATGGAGAGACTATCCTTGAAGGACTCACCCGCTCAAGAAGATAAGCAAGAACCTATTGGTGATGTTCAAGAGGATAAAGAGGAAAGCTCTCAACCGCTTCCCAAAGCTTGGAGATACGCTACAAATCATCCTAAGGAGCTCATCTTGGGTGATGCATCTAAAGGAGTTACAACTCGCTCCAAACTCCATGACCTATGTGGTAACTTTGCTTTCATTTCTCATTTTGAACCCAAAGGCATTCTCGAAGCCGAGACGGACCCATATTGGTTGCTTGCCATGCAAGAGGAACTCAATCAATTTGAGCACAACCAAGTTTGGCATCTTGTTCCTAAGCCCCACGATAGACCAATAATTGGTACTAAGTGGATCTTTAGAAACAAGATGGATGAGTCCGAAAATGTCATTAGGAATAAAGCTAGGTTAGTGGCCCAAGGTTACACTCAAGTTGAAGGAATTGACTTTGAGGAGACCTTTGCACCCGTAGCAAGGCTTGAAGCCATACGGATGACACTAGCTTTTGCATCTTTCAAAAATTTTAAACTTTTTCAAATGGATGTGAAAAGTGCATTTTTGAATGGTTTTATTAATGAAGAAGTTTATGTTTCTCAACCTCCCGGTTTTGTTGATCATGTTCATCCCGATTTTGTTTTTAAACTTGATAAAGCTTTATATGGATTGAAACAAACTCCTAGAGCTTGGTATGAAAGGCTTTCTAGTTTTCTAATTTCAAATGATTTTGTAAAGGCAAAGTAGACACAACTCTATTTACTAAGCATGTTGATAATGATATATTAATTCTACAAATTTATATAGATGATATAATTTTTGGTTCTACTAATGAGCTTTTATGCAAGGATTTTGAAAAGGTCATGCAACTTGAATTTGAAATGTCTTCAATGGGTGAGCTCAATTTCTTCCTTGGACTCCAAATCAAGCAATTGCAAAACGGGACGTTCATAAGTCAAGCCAAGTGCGCAAAGGAACTTGTAAAGAAGTTTGGACTTGAAGGCTCAAAGACTTGCAACACTCCCATGGCAACTACAACCAAGCTTGATAAAGATGACCAAGGTAAAAATGTTGATATTAAATTATATAGAAGCATGATAGGAAGTCTTTTATATTTAACGGCAAGTAGGCCGGATATCATGTTTAGTGTGTGTCTTTGTGCTAGATTTCAATCGTGTCCTAAAGAGTCCCATCTTATTGCGGTAAAACGCTTTATTCGTTATATTAAGGGCACTATTGGGATGGGTCTATGGTATCCGAAAACTGGAGATTTCTCAATGACGAGTTATTCGGATGCCGACTATGCGGGTTGTAGAGTAGATAGAAAGAGTACTAGTGGGACATGTCAATTTCTTGGTAATTGTCTTGTTTCATGGTCCTCTAGGAAACAAAATTCCGTAGCACTCTCAACCGCCGAGGCGGAGTATGTTGCCGCGGGGGCTTGTTGTGCACAAGTTCTTTGGATGAAACATACTCTCCTTGATTTTGATTTGCATTTTGATCATATAAAAATATTTTGTGATAATACTAGTACTATACACATGACTAAGAATGCAAATCAACATAGTAAGACCAAGCACATTGAGATTAGATATCACTTTCTTAAGATCATTTTGAGAAAGGAGATATAGATATTGATTATGTTTCTACGGATTTACAACTAGCCGATATTTTCACTAAACCACTTGATTTTGCTAGATTCTCGTTTATTTGTGGAGAACTTAATGTTTATGTTATTGAATAGACATGTTTTTCATAACCCTTTTTGATGTATGACAAAAAGGGGGAGAATAAGTTTACATGGACAAAAATAAATTTATATGATCTTGGTTCCATATGAGTTTATATGAGTTTATATATGTTTTTGTTAATAAATTTATATGGTCTTGGTTCCATATGAGTTTATATGAGTTTATATATGTTTTTGTTGTCTTGTTTTGGTTTCATGTTTTCATGCGTTTTTGAGAATTCTTGTGTTTTATTGGTATTATTTCAATTGGTTTCAATTAGTATCAAGAGCATTTTCTTTATTTTGTTGTTTTCAATAAATTCTTGTGTTTTTCATATAGCATAATTTGAGGGGGAGTTTTCTCCTCCCCTATATTTTGTTTATAGCCTATTTGTTTTGTCATCATCAAAAAGGGGGAGATTGTTGGCCCAAAAGGTTACACTCTCCATTTATTGAGTTTTGATGATGACAAACCAAATAAGAGCTATTTGGTACTAATAAATTTGCTTAAGATAAGTTTCAGGATAAGTACCATGTTTGGAGGCCATTGCTTGCTATTGCAACAACTTCTAGGTTCATGAAGCTATGAAGGCATATTGCACATCAAGGAAGGATCATAGAAGAAGAAGGCTCTAGCAAGGATAGCATGGCTCAAAGACTTGAAGATTGCTCAAGAAGTTTTTAATTATTTTTTTTTTAGTTTTATAGTTTGTTAAAGAATAGTGGATAGGTTTGAAGCTCTATCACACACGTTTTTGCGTACATACTTAATCCAAAATAATTTCTTATAATTTATACAAAAATATTTTGCACACAAGATTTTGCCTACAGATATATATTTATGTCTATGCTAATCCCTGCTCAAAAGTATTTTTGTCAAAATCAAAATTCCTTTTAATTTTCTGTCCAAAACCTGGTTTTTGACCTGAGCCAGTCGACCGGACAGTCGACCGGACCTATGTCAGGTTTGGCCGGTCGACCGGCCCAGTCGACTGTAGTTCTGGGTTACATATATCAGTGTGCACGTTTTTGCGGTCGACCGCACGGTCGACCGACTGTAACTCAGTCTGCTCTCGGTTAGATTGGGTCGACCGGGCGGTCGACTGCTGGCCTGCAACGGTCAGATTTTTTGTACGTGCGGTCGACCGGCCAGTCGACCAGACTAGCCGTTTGAACAGTAACGGGCATTTTTCTGAGCTGTTTTATTTTGTCCTTTTGTGTTTAAAAATTTGATTTAGGGATATATTTTGAATCTAATATGACTTAATTATCCTTAAGATTGTTTTATCACTTAACCTAGCCCTCTCCTATAAATAGGGGTGTTTGGGGAGTGATTGTTTAACAACAATTTTTGCAAGAAAAATTCAAAAGTTTAAGGCTTTCAAAAGAGATTTGTTTCTTGATTTTTGTGCTGAAATTCTCTCTCATTTTCTGAAGTGGTTTTTGAAATACTCTCTGATTTAATTTTCTTTCTTCACTTACAACAAGAGCTTCATTCCTACTCATTGTTCTCTAAGGACCTTTTGTAAGGGAAGAGACATTTGAAAGAGAGAGTTTTGTGGTCTTTTGACTACTCAGAAATTGCTTGTAATCGAGATTGTGGAGTTGGGTACTCCGGTGTAATTGTGATTTCTTTGAGATAGTGGAAGTAGCTAGAATCCTTCTGGGGAAGGCGGGGAGTAGAGCTGGGTGCTCGAACCTCGATAACATATCCTTGTGTTTGCGATTGGTTTACATTCTTGCACTCATTACTTGCTTATCATCATTATTGCTATATTTACTTGCTTTCATTCATCTTGTGAATCTTGTGTGGTGATTGTTACATCTTAATTTTTTAATTTGTCCATTGATTAGCATTATCACCTATTCACCCCCCTCTAGGTGATTTTCATGTCGAACTTCCTCGCTGGAGTTATAATCGACAAATAAGAAGCTGATTCAGAGGAAATGGTGCCTTCTTCTATAAAACCCCCATGGAGTTTGTGCTACTTTGATCCTCGACGAGATTTTAGAAGTCATCTATGGAATAAAAACCTAGGAAGTACACAATGGTACTTAAAGTAACAAAAAAAATCCAATGTCTCCAATGGCTAAAGGATATAGAAAAAACTTAGCTTTTAAGCTCAATGAAAAATTCTCGACAACTCATCACGCTGAGGAGAATAGTATGGCTAGCCCAACTCAAACGATAGTTGGTAAAGGCACACCAAATCCGTTGATAGCTGAGGGTTTGCTAAAAATCTTAAAGGACATGATCCCGCCTTCCTCTCCAAAATCACTTACCAATTCTCGTCTATAGAATGGTAGGACCACAAAAAGCTATAATTGTTTCCCTAGTGAAATGATCACAGATTGAACCTGCCACATTAATATTATACCTTTGGCAAAAATCCAACATATCCCCAGTAGGATAGAATTTCAAATTGTCAATTCTCTTTAATAGAATGACGAGTTAAATGCAACACCTCTGACGAAAATTGCACATATCGTAATACAAATCCCTATTAAGTTAATTTTACACCATGATAGTGATTCTCTTGATTTTTAAGATGTTTGATGACAAGTTAAATATCACATCTCTAGCATCCATTTTATTGTTAAGTTAAATACCACACCCATAACAATGATCTTCCCCTGAGCTTTCTCATCGAAACTGAAATGTTAAATGCTAAGTTAATATCATACCTCTAGCATTTATCCATATCAAGTTAATATCTCACATTTGATAATTCAATTTGCTCATGTTTCCATCAAAGATATCGCTATTCGTGGGAAAACTTACAAAAAAGGTAGTGGAGAAAAATTAAAAGTAATCAAAAGAGGAATTACAAGTAGATCTCCTCTGAGATTTCTAAGAAAGTATGTCAGTAGGAATCTGATTAGCGCGCGATCACTTTATCCTTTTAACGATGCAATCAATCAGACGATCAGGTTGCCTTCTAATAGGATTCCCTTCTTGCTTGGTTCTAGAAATTAAGTATTTGGAAGTAGGAGAACACACTCTAGAATCTCCAGTTGAACTTATCTTCTCTCTAGACCGTTAGCCATTTCTTTTTTCCTCTCTATTCGTGCCTCGCTTTAAGTTCAGCAAGGGACTATTTATAGCCAGAATGGGGTCACCCCTTTAAATTCAGCAAGGCTAAATCAGTCTTTAGCTTCACGCTAGACTATAAATGACCTTGCAGCGAAGCTACTTATGACCTTTCAGCGAAGCCAGAGGGTTTGTACGAATGCTTCCCTGCCGTTTGTGGCTTAATCATCTTCACTTAATGGGGGACGAAGTGGACGGGTGTAACCGCCCACTTAAAGTGGTATTAATCCCACTAAGTTAGTGGGGTTCACCCATTAATCCCCAATGTGAAACAGTCAATTGATGACCTAGTAAAGCTTGCTGCGGAGCTAAGTCGTGCGAAGTTAAGCTTTAGCTTAGAGCTTCAGCAAAGTTATCTTCATAGTCCCTTGCGAACGTAAGACTTAGCTCATAGCCTCGGGCAAAGTTACCTTCAAGGCTTTGTGCGAAGTTAAGACTCAGCCCATAGCAGAGCTAAACCCTTTTCCCTTCCAGCGAAGCTACGGGTAAAGCTTCTAGCGTGAATCTCTTAGATCATCCTCTAGCGGGGTTAATTAGGGAGCTTCGAGTGAAGCTAATGATTAGCCTCAAAGTGAAGCTACCAAGAAAGCTTTGGGCAAAGCTGTAAGTTAGCTCTATTTGGAGCCATAGCGAGGCCAGAGGCTATCCCCTTGGGTTCATACATGTCTAAGTGTTGAGCTAACTTGGCATCTTAGGCCCGCTTGGATCTCTTCAAAGAACTTTGGCTTACTGTCTGCTTCACTGGATCAGTAAAGTCCAAGTCGCTGCCTTGTCCCTGGTCGTCAGCTTGTCTTTTACTTATCTTTTGTAAAATTAATAAGTTATACATCGTTCAGATAAATATGAGAGTTTTGTCTTTTAAGAGTATCAACAAGACCCCCTTCAAAGTTTTTGTAAGTCTGCAATGGATTGGTTCAGATTTCAAAATACTTTGAACTACTTCAGAATAGGTTTGTCGAGGAACTGTAATAATCACTTCCGTGCAGTTTCTCACTTCTAAGTAGCTTTGTCTTTGGGCTTCTTGAAGTAGCTTCTCTTCCAAACAAGGTTGAATTATCAGTACTAGCCTCACGCTCACTGTGATGGAACGACGTTCCATTCCCCAAGGCTAATCGCTTTTGTGAGTTACGAGAAGGATTGCTCCCTCTTCCAAGGTTTGAACAACGTCACCTGCATTTATGAGGGACATTATTGTCTTTTTCAAAGTTCAATTAACTTCATGCGTATTCACGAGGGTGACTTTTCCCTTTCTAGAGGCTAAGCATTTAAATGCTTTAACTTCGCCCGTGCTTCTAGGCTTGAAGTGGTAGCGGCGTGGTCAAGCCATGAGGCCTATAAATAGGACTCTTATAGTTCTTTTCAGAGAAATATACTTTTGAAAAGTTTGTTCATGATATCTACCCATTGCTCAGGCAAGGAGACTGAGGTCCGGGAAGTAGTGGGGACTCTCACTCTGATTATTACCCGACCAAGAGCTAGTGAGTCTCGGCCATCCAGAGACTTTACCAATAAACTAGTGACTTTAGGGAGTTTATCTCCTTAATTTTCTCAGCTTTACCAGCTATTTTAGGGATTGAATTCCCTTAGTCTTTGCATTTGGCTGATATTTGGAGAAGGGTTTTCCTAGGCGAAGCTCCTGCCTTGGCCTGCTAAACCTGTCATATAGGTGAGGGTTAGGCCTTACCTTTTCTAGACTAGTTTTAGCTTCTCCATACGGGCGAGGCTAGGACTTGGCCTTTTCAAGGTTGAGCCAGTCTTGCCATATAGGTGGGGCTAAGATTGTGCCTTTCCGGGCTAGTCTAGCCTTGCCATATGGGCGATGCTAAGACTTAGCCCTTTTTAAGTCTTGTCCAGCCTAACTATCTAGACAGAGCTAAGCCCTGGCTTCTGCTAGGCCAATCTAACGTTACTGTGCAAGCGAGGCTATCCTTTGCTCATCTGAAATTTATCCTTAGGGCATAACAGGGCTGGATCTGGATTAGCTTCGCTTAAAGAACAAAACCTTGACTTAGCATTTCACCCTCTTTTTAATTTAATGCTAACTCATTTCCTGTTTGCATTGCAGTATACTTTGCTCCCAATTCTTTCGATCTGATGAAGCAGAATAAAAGCATGCCCCTTGATTTTCAAGTTGAAGCTTTGATCATAAGTTAGAGGAACATACTGGAACAGCTAATGCGCATTCCGAGAAAAGGCCAACTGTTTCTTATCAGAGATGATCTACTTCAGCAAGAGGCAGGTAGTTGCTTATCTAAGATGATCACTTCAGGAAGAGGCTGGTAGTCACTTATCCGAGATGATCTACATCAGGAAGGCGGATGTCACCAGTGAGGTGTTGGATCCTTCCTTTGCCAATTTTGATTAAGGATGATCCAGCTTTCTAGTGCCAATTTTGATTAAGAAAGATCTAGCTTCTGGTGGCAAAATTTGCCATTAAGTGAAGGATTACGACCCTATGAAGGAGGAAAATCTTTCGTGTCCAGTTGGTCTGGTAACCTTGGGATGACTTATAATCCTGAAAGTAGATAGGACAACTTGTATGCCTTTGGAGGAAGGACTCTATTTTATGAAAGACAATCTTGATGTATTATCAATGTATCTTCCCTTTTGAATCAATAAAATTTTTACCTTTTGCTCATTTACTTTGCTCCATGTCTTTCTTCCTGAACTTTGGAAGAATCCAGAATGGACTGGCTTAGGTTGGGAGAAATCCATCTGGTGCAGCCGTACACTAAGTGATCCCACTCGATTTTCTCCATATTCCTTTTCCCATAGAAGGAAAGAAAATCTCTTATTGGAGCTAAGCTTCCAGTGGAGTTAAAGATGGGTTTCTAGCTAAGTCAGAAACGAGCTCCCAACAGAGCTAGCGCAAAATTTCCACGAAGTTAAAGATGAGCTCTCAGCGGAGCTAAAGCTCAGCTTTCAGCGAAGTTAACCAAGCGTCACGCGAAGTCAACACTGAACTCACAGCGGAGCTAGCCCTCGGTGGAGCTAAAGTAAGGCTTCTCGGAGAAGACACTTGGGCGCTGTTTCAAATTACTTTGAAATGACCGCTTGCGTTCCTTTTGAGGAGGTGAAGCTAGACAATTTCATGTCTATAAAAGCCTCATGGGCTGAAAGAGAGAATTACCTTCTCTTAAAAAAATGCTTTGAATTTTTAGAGAGCAAATCTTTCTTCTTTCTTCTTCCTCGTTCATACTTTTAGAACATCTCAGTTCTTCATGGCCCCCAAATGACGCACAGGCAAAGAGGCAGCGACCTCTCTACGAAGGCGCCATCTCCGCCTCTGATCATCAAATGCCCTATAGCGGGTAGGGAGTTTTCTCTTTTTTCAGAGACTTTCATCTCCTTTTAAAGCCGATTCCTGGCTATTTCATGGTGAATCCGGAGTTATTCATCGTGATTCAGTGATCTTAGGGAGTTACACTCCCTTAATTTAATCCCACCGAATTTTTAGGGGATTTAATTCCCCCTTAATTTCGTGATTTGGAATTTAGAAAATGAATGCTTCTTTTCCAAGCTTCTATGCGAAGCAAACCCTTAGGGCTATTCACATTCTGTCAATGACAGGATGCGAAGCAAGCTCTAGAAATGTAGCTAGAAAGATGACTTTAAAGTCCTTTGAATAAATTTAGGCACAAGTGCCTTTCCAGCTAAGTTAGCCTTGGGGCTTTTTGCATTCTATTTAGCGATAGAATGTGAGCCTAAGCTTCTGGAGCGAAGCTAATTACTTGGTGATTTTCTGTACTCTGCCTTCATGAAGAGTGCGAAGCTAATGTTAGGCTAGCTTTGCTCGGAGAGCGAAATTATGCCTTAGCAATTTTCGTTTGCTTTAGCTTCTTTTTTCTTTGGCCAATGAACTAATATAGTTTCTTCTTTCTTGTTTTTGCAGTCCATTATACTCCGGGACCCTTGAACTGCCTCTTCGGATCAACCAGGAGACTGGATGAAAATGTCAGGATACAATTCTAGGGGCAAGCTTTGTTCTTCAGTGAGCGGAGCACTCCTGGCCGCGATGCCCTGATCCACATCAAGGATCAGCATACAATGAGGAATATTCTGACTACTACTCCTCTAGAAGACTACGATCAACAGATTTACTGGAAGCCCACCTTTATGTTTGGAGACGCAACACCTGACACAGTCATCAGCTGCTAGCCGGGGAAGGGCAGTGGATCTTTAATATGAATGACAAAAATTACTACCTCCCATCCAGCAAGCGTCATTTCTCGCTATCCTTCTTCCAATGCGTGACGAGTCCTCGAAAGATGAAGTGGCAGGTAATCCGGACCACTAACTCAGTCCATGTGGGTATTTTGATAGCTACATCTCCTAGTTATACAATGGCAGGTCCCCTTCGCTGCATATTGGGTCTTCAATCCGGAAATGTTCTCCCGACACCCCTGTGGGTTAAAATTCAGCTATGACTCAGACCTTTGAAAATCAGTTCTTTAGAGTCCACAACAACTACCTGGCAACTGATTTCAAGACCCCAGGCTGGATTCATCCTCCTAAGGCCTGGTGGAGGGATTTGACCCTATATGTCCTGGCCTATTTCGAGGAGGATTTGGAGAGGCTGGGACTCTATGAGACTGTCAGAGCAACCTGCTATGGCATCTAGATGAGCGTAGCGAATTTCTACGCTATCTTTGAGTTATATTGCCCAGCTAAAGGGACTTTCTTTACCCCCTTAGGCAAATTAGGCGTGGCTCTGCGTGAGATTTGGGGGATCTCTGCGTTGCCAATGGGACATCTCCCTTATGAAGAATATTTTCAATATGAAGCGGAATTGGCGCTTTTGGAAAAGTAGGAGCCCGCTTTGTTCGAGACTTATCGAGAATTGATGTACTATTTCTACATTTGCTCAAGCATGCATGGCAATCATAAGGGAGCCTCAAGCATTTCGAAGAGTTGGGAGAATTATCTGTTCCCTAACCTAGAGGATGCCCTTAAAGCGGCTCATTACGGTGTTGCGAACAAAGATATCTTCAGGAAAATGAAGGAGCATGCTCAAGGAGACATTGTTCTTGAGAAAGATGACGGCATCTATGAGAAGGGCGACATTCTTAAGAGCTTTCATCATCAGGCCGGCCAACCAATGTCCCAGAAAAGCGTTTTTGGTCGAGTTTTTATCAGTTTGGCATAAGAGATGTGTGGTGTCATCTCCTTCTAGTAATGTCATCGTCCCCACTGTCTTATTGTCGACCGTTCATCTAATACACGGTCGCTCTCTTGGACTTCTTTCAGTGATGGTGTGCTGTATTTAGTAAGGTCTTCATGCATTGACGGAGGATTTCTACAGACCACGGCAACAAAGAGGGGAAATGGGAAGATCTTACCCCGTGACGGACCGAACCCCATGGTCAGATTGTCATATACTTTCTTGATGACATGGTTTGCTCTCCATTGTCCAGCTATAATTCATGTTGGTAAAGAGCCTCCAGAAGGTGTTTGGGTAGCGCACCTTCACCGATTTGAGGGATCCTTGTGGTCATAGACCTTCGTGGTTGCAGTACGTAAGCTGTTTTGCTGGTACGACGTGTATAGTCTCTTCTGATGCTTCCCCAACATCCGTGATGCGGGATATGGCGAGGAATTCAAGGATGTCAGAGACAGTAAGGCATCATTGAGCACAAAAATCTTCGAATGGCTGGTTAGCATCCAGCCTTCTTACTTGATGTACAGGAGCGGAGAAACCTGCTATTTGGAGCCATACATCCCCAGCCGATTTGCTCGTCAATTTGGATATGACCAACTCTATGTCGGCAATCTGAACACTAACCTGGCCTTTATGGGGAGCCTAATTGATAGTGCTCATGCCTGGCGATAATTTATTGCCGGTTGTACCGAGGCGCGGCATGCATGCAGTTAAGGACCCCAAACCTACTGATGACTTTGGGGTTCTGCCAATGGTACAGAACTTCAAGCTCTGCGCCAACTAGATTTTCTATTAATTCTTTTGGTTTGAAGTGGATCTCCTAGTGACTGAAGCAGAAAGTCATCGAGAAGGGTGAGGACAAAAATGTCTAGGTGCCAGGCATTCCGGAGTTTATTGCCCCGCCGACAGTGAGGCTTCGGATGCCGAAAGCCCTCACTTTGAAGAAGTTACAGGTACTGAGGCTCCAATAGATGCTCCTGGAGGGTAGGAATGGCCCCTATGGAAGACGTGGAAGTGGAAGAGGTGGAAGAAGATAATCCTAACGTCCACTTCAAGCGTAAGCAGCAAGGTGGATCCCGCAGAAAGAGGGTGGTAAAGAAGCCTTGTCGCCACACTCCCACTATTATTACAGAGGGTGAATCAGCTGCAGTTGCTCCTCCTCCTGTCCCATTAGTTATCAAGCTATCGGTACAGAAATAAGCAACTGACAAAGCTGTTTCTGGCCTGGGTAAGACCAGTTCCATTTTTCTAACATGTATAAATACACATGTATACATATATATATATATATATATATATATATATACACATACATACATACATATATATGTATATTTCTTCTTATCTTATGGAGTTCACTCGTTTAACTTGTGATTCTGGAGTCGAAGCTGGTGGAGAATAGGGGAATTATTATGATCCTCTGTTTACTTATAAGGAGGGCGACGAGGCTAGCTGCTTCATCATTTCTGAGGATTCCGAGGGTGACGCAGTTGGTGTCGGTCCTTCGACTGTCGGTGCCTCGAAAGAGAGCCCAATGACCTCAAGCTCCAGAGGATGGTTTACAAATCCCTCGGCGAGCGAAGGCGAGCCGGACATCCCGGTTATGGAAGCCGTCAGGACGAATGAAGTTCTTCCTGAGGTTGCTTCTAGAGCTTCTCCCACTACTGCCAAGGTTTCTTCCACAGAGCCTGCCAGAATTAGCACTGCTGTTGAGGGAATCTTTGGGGACACTGTTGCTGAGGCGGTTGAGGCGGTATCACTTCTTAGTAATACTCTGACCATTTGTAAGCAGTCCTTCCCTGATATTATTATATCTTATTTCAATAAAATACTTTTGCAGGTGTTTCACCTTTGGGCGCATCGACTTCAAGGGACCAATGAGTCTTCCCAGGGAATTTAGGGAAGAGACAAGTACTTCAGCTTCTGCGAATGCTGTAGAGCTGGACGTCTTGTATCGTAACTTGCCCTCTTACCAGCTTGAGCATACTAAGGTAGCCGAGGAGACGATGGCTGCGGAACCAATTATAATCCAAGCTAAATCAGCTGGTGAGATGCCGGTGGCTTCTTTGACGCTGCCAGTCCTGGCAACCACCGAGCGAAGGATAATTATCAGCCCTACATCTCCAACACTGGTTGTCAAACCAGTTCTTCCTGAAATAGTTACCAGCCTTACTTCCATTATGGCTAGTGTATTAGTTTCAATGAAGACTCCTTCCTGATCACCAGCGATCTTTCGTCTTTCTCTAGCTAGTGCTTCTACCATTTCCTCCACCGTTATTACAGTGAAACTGGTAGAAGCTTCATCTTTTGGGACTACTCGCTCACCAGGAGTAGTTGAAGCTGAGAAATAATTTGTGGCTGAGATGGTTGATAGCTTTTATAAGAGCCTAAAGTGATCTGTTGCTTCGGTCATGAAGGGCTCAACCACCTCATTTTTTGCTCTAAAGGTGTTCCTCTCTTAAAATATTGAAAGCATTCGAGAGTTCAGAGGGGATGACAAGGCTGCCGTGTTAGAGCTTCTAGTGGAGAGGCTTGAGAAGGACGTGGGCGAGTGGCACCACCTCAGCAGTTCAGACTTGGATTCCTCAGTTAATGAGGGGCTTGAACGCCTCGTAGCTCAAATGCGTGAGGCTCACCTTGTAGCACAGGGAGCAGCCAAGACAATATCTTCAGATTTAAAATCTTTGGAAATAAAGAAAGTAGAAATCGGAGATGCCATTAATGCTTCCAATAGCGCTCTTTTTGATGCTGAGGATAAAATTGAGAAGGCCAAGGAGTTGATCAAGAGGGCCAATCTTCTTCCGTCCAAGGCTGAACCGGTGCGTCTTGAGGAGATAGCTCGGCTGGAGCAGCTCAAAGCCTAAAATGATGAAGCCCTACAACAGGAGATAGCACAGAGGGCAACTTTGGCTGAAATTGAGAATCGTTTATCCCAGATGGCGTACTTTAATAAAGTGAGTTAAGATCACAGGCATTCATCAGAGCTGCTGAAGAGAGGAAGAACAAGCTGGCCACCTTCGAAGAATGGATCAAGTCCTACGAAGCACAATCTTATCTTGTAATCCATGTATGTCCTTCTCTTTTTTTCCTTTCTTGAATCAATAAAACATAATTTTATTTGAATCTTCTGTTGTATTTCCTATTTGTTTCATCTTTAGAGTTTGCAATACTTTATATTATAACTCTTAAAAGAAAAGAAATAATAGTTTAACTAATCTATTCAGGGGTCGACGACATAATAGAATTAGTTATTTGATAAATTATCACCAATAAATTTGAGAAATGACTCGACTCAAGTTTTGTTAGGATAAGAATGGGAGAGAGTGAACTTGATGATCTTTACTATTCAGAGGTAAATATTAATATAACAGATTAAAGACCATCGGATTTATGAATAGGTTATGATGAATTAGATACCACAACCAGTGATAGTTCCCACTAAACTAAAACAAATGAAGTCTAGAATTTGCCAGTTAAAATGACAAACTAGGTATGATTGGTCAAAATTTTGCCATTCAGAGGTGATGATTTGGATATGATGACAAAATGGAGGTGAACCCGAATTTAGGGACCTGTCTATTCAGAGGTGATAAACTGCACATGATAGACTAAGCCACACTAACCTTCGAATTCACTGCCAGAGGTAGTTGTATTAACTTGGAAGCTAGTCCACAAGAAACTGCTAAGATGGATTGAATCTGGGCTCCTGCTGGTTCAGAGGTGGTTGACTGGACATAATCAACTAAAGGGTCTTAGACTTCAATCCACAGTTCAGCGGTTTAATGTTAACATGACAGCAAGAACTTCCAGCCTTGATAGAGGAAAGGAGAACAAAGTTATGGACTCATATATTCAGATGTGGTGAACTGGACATGACAGTTAGAGTACTATAAAAGAGAGAGACCAGGTATCCGACAGTTCAGAGGTAATATGGACATAACTGATTGGAAGTTGCTTGACTCTGAGCCTTGCCGTTCAGAGGTGGCGAACTGGACATAACGGCAAAGCTAGCACGGTTTGATTCAAGAGCTTGTGCATCACGACCACATCAAGTACTCAAGAGGAGTCTAGCTCTTTAGGTTAAGTTTGGACCAAGTCAAAAAGATCATAAGACTTCAAGTGAAGACCTTCAAGATCAAGACTTGAGTTTAGGTTTGTTTCTATAAGACTTTGTTTTTAGATAAAATGTAAAGGATAGAATAGTTGGTGGATTGCTCAAGTTACCATACACACACACTCTCTTGATTTAGATGTGTTTTCATAAAAGAATTTTTATTTTGAAAAAAATAAAAGAGTTTTCATTATGAAAAAAATACCGGTTTGATTTTTGGTATTCAAAGTTTACATGTCTTTAACCAAAACCATGTTTAGTGCTTATTGTCAAAAACATAGATATTTCACCATGTATGTGTAGTGGATCATATCCATACACCCTATGCTTCCAAAGTGTTTAAAATATCTTTTTTTATATTTGGAGAAGTTTTGGAAAATAAAGTTTTGGAAAACCAATTTGGAAAATTACGGTTTCCGTTTTTAGCCAAAATTTCCAAGTTACAAAAATAGTTCAAATTATTTGTAACATGTTTTGATTTTGTACAGACATGTTTGATTATCAAAGTATAATATTGAAACTATTTTGTAGATTTTTCGTGATTTTATGGGATTTTATTTAAGCTAAAAAGTCAACATTTTAAATCCCTTAACTGACCTGTCTGGCTTCTGTCCGTCGACCGGACCGGTCGACCGAGCTAGGAGTCGGTCGACCGGGACGGTCGACCGACGTGTACAGAACGTGCATGCCAGATTGCTGGAGGTCCGGTCGACCGACCCGGTCGACCGCAGAGAGCTTCTGCTCTCTGGAAAGCCCCGGTGGACCGGGCCGGTCGACCGTCAGAGAGCTCTGCCTCTGTTCCAGGTAGCGATCGATAGGACTGGTCGACTGACGCCCCAATGGTCAAAAATCTGACCGTTGGTGGTCGACCGGGCCAGTCGACCGTCAGCCGCCAGGGCTGAAAAATGCCCCAACGGCTAGTTTTTTTCTAGCCCTATAAAATGGGACTTTTGGGGGCTGTTTTAGTTAAGATTTTCAAGTGAGTTTTGCACCAGTTTTTTCAACTCTTTTAAGAGGTTTTCTCCACTTGTATTTGTGCCAAATACTTTCATTCAAAAGGAGAGTTTATCAAGAGTTTTTAAAAGTGATTTTCTTAAGTTTTCCTCCACCATTTCAATCTTAGTTTTCTCACACAAACACTTGAGCTATCCATAGCTATATCTACCTATAGGGTTATTTGTTGTGAGAGGATTTTAGGTGATCAAAGTGTTGTGATCACCAAAGTTCTTCTTTGTACTTTAAGGAGGCGGACTTATGGGTTCGCGGTGTTTCGAGTTCGCGTGTGAACTCGGTGTTTGAGGTGCGGCCTTGGCGAGCTTGTGGGCTTGCAGTGTGTTCGGGACTAGAGAGTCCAAGAGTTCTAGTGGGAACTCTTTGTAGGTGTTATGGCACCGAGTGATCCGGTGGGATCAATTTTAGTGAAAATCCTTCATAGTGTTGAAGACGGGGACGTAGAGCAAGTGTGCTCGAACCTCGAAACAAATCTCCCGTGTTTGCAGTTGCTCTCTCTATCTCTTGCTTGTTTATATCTTGCATGCTTATATTGCTTTCATCTTTATATGCTTGATATATATTGAGAGCTTAATTGTTATATGCTTGGGGATTGTTTGCTAACACTTGTATTCAACCAAGAAAGCCAATGCGGCACCTCAACTCTTATTTAGAGGAATCTTGTGGAGTTAGTTCAGAGCCCTTCATGGGGAATCCGGCTGTTATACGTGGTGTTTAGTTTAAGAAGTTTTTAATTCCGCATTAATTGACCATTAGATTAGTTCATCACCTATTCACCCCCCACTAGGTGATTTACAATTGGTATCAGAGCTAAATGCTCTTGATTTGGTTCTTACAACCTAGAATTAATGATTCTCATTTTATAATTAATCACAATATTTGTACACACACCATGGATTTCTTGTCATCTCCTACCTTTGACATTCTTAGTATCTAAACTTGGAAGGTTAAGATGTCCTTATTCCTCAAAGCCCTAGGTATTAATATTTATTTTGCCACTATTAAAGACTCTTATTGTTTAAATGGCAAAAATATTGAGGCTAATGCAAAAGCCCTACATGCTTTAAAGTCAACCCTAAATGATGAATATTTATCTAGGGTTTATAACATTGATTTGGCTTTTGTAGTGTGGAACACCTTGATCTCCCTTAGAGAAAAAGAACAATATTATGTGGAGAGCGACTCGGATGTTGGAAGTGACGCTTCCAACGTGTGCTACATGGTCCAAGGGGATAACCCACTTGAGGTAAACACCAAATCCGAGCTAGAAGAGGATGTTGAAATGCCATATAATGAACTAGCATCATTTTGTCAACAACTCTTAGAAAAATATGACATGCTCAAAAAGGATCATAAGAAATTGAAAAATAAATATGATTCCATTTTGGTAGAAAAAGATTCATTTCAAAATAAAGTTGCATGCATTTCAAAAGAAAATGAAAATTTGAAAAATAAAAATATTTCCTTGCTTTCTAAATTGAATGATCTTTGTGAAGGAAACACTACTTTGAAAAATAAGATTGTTTTGGTGGAAAAACAAAAAGAGATTGCTTTAATTGAAAACAACTCTTTAAAAAGAAAAAATGGTAGAAAAAGAAAAACTAAATGTTTCTAAAAAGAATAAGAAAAATGATTCTCAATCTCACCATGCTTTACATGCCACTATTAATCAAAATGAGATTAAATTTTTGAAAAATAAAATAAATTGTTTGAGCTCAACTTTAAGCACATGTGCATTTAATCATAAGCAATAAGAATCCTTGTTTCAAAAGAAGCAAGTTCCCCATGTTCATGAATAACACCCTCATCATGCATATGCACACTTTGCATGCCACGATTACCCTCATACACATGTGCTTAGTAGAGTGTACAAATGTACACATTGTGGCCGCAAAGGCCATTTAGCAAAGTATTGTTTTGATAAGATGCATCATATTAATTTTGCTAAGAAAAATGTTTGGGTTCCTTACAATACTAACCCTCAAGGACCCAAAAGAAAATGGGTACCAAAATCCCCACCTTGTGTATTTGATGTAGGTGCGAGCTCTCACACGACGTGAGAGGATTGGTGCCTTGATGGTGGATGCACATGGACATGATGGACACATATTGATGCACCGCTATCAAGGAAGTTTGGTGGGACAACCACCATATTTTGGAGAATTAGAGCATAGTTCTTTATTTTGGTAACTATCTCTAAAACTCCTACTTTAGTTTACATGCTTTTCATTGATAATTTCTTTAGCATGTTCATGTTATTGTGCTTCATGTGGTAAATACTAGTTTAAATGTAGTTTTTATCAAAACTTGTATATATACTTGTACAAGTAGTGAGCAACAAATTGATATATGTTTGCACTTTCTTGTTCATTTATACTCACTACATGCACATGTATAGGCTAATTTTGATGATTTTCTCATTTACACTTGTTTTGCCTATTTTCATGTTTTACTTCATGTATATGGTATTTTTTGTCAAAACTAATAAATATACATGTATGCCCTTTCAGTCATTTGCCTTCATACAATTTACTTTATGGACTCTTTTTATGTTGGGGATATGCATGCATATTGTTAGTAAACATACATATACCTAGAAGTTTGTTTTTAAGATGAAAAAATGAATTTTTATGTTTTTCATCTTTAATTGAAAAATGAATTTTCATGATTTTTGTTTGATAAAATGATATTCATGTTTGTTTTGAGCTTTAATTATTACCTTCATGGAAAATGCTAATTACATGATTTTTGTACACTCACACTTTATTTGTTTATTCATGACTTTGTTTCATGATTATTTTTGAGTTTTATAGATCTTGAGTGACAACTTTATGTATTTAGTATGTTTCATGATTTGGTTTCATGTTTTGAAGGATCTTTAAGTAGTTTTTAAAAATTATTTTAACTAGTTATTATTCTTCATCTGGTAGTGATTTTCACTATAAAAATATTTTCAAAATCATTTTTGAAAACGCCTACCAACACCGTTATGGGTGGACGGATGGGCGAGTATGCCTTGTAAGCTTTATTGAAAATTTTTTTATCTTGAGCATATAAAAGGTGGTAGTTATGAGTTATATACTTGATTTACATTGTTATTTTCAATTGGTATCTCAATTGATATTTTTTTGTATATAGTCATATTTTGTTTTCTATATAAGTATGCTTCATAATTTCCATAATATCAATTCCTATTGGTATTATCTTTTTCATATATATATGTTTTGAAAATCAAGCACCATCAAATACATATATTTATACTTGATTTTCAAGATATTTACATGTTTTAAGTACAAAGTTGTTTATGCTAAGCTTACTTCAAATCTTAATTTTCAATTGATTTCTCAATTGATATTTTTATATAAGCTTATGCATTATCTTCAATGGTATTTTTTTACAATTATTATTTTTATTGATATCAAAATGTTCAATATGTTTCAATTGGTATCTATTGATCTATTTATTTAATTTGGTATCATTGAAAATTTACATTAGTATTAAGATATAAAATTCTTTCCTTCATTGGTATCAAGATTACTATTTGTATCAAAATTTCATTGTCAATATGAATTGATAAAATGTTTCAATTACAATTAAAATTCAAAATTTGTAATGTTTATTTACAATTAATATCTTAAAATGTGATTTACTATGATATCTCAAAATTTGTTTTATTGAGAAAATTCAAAATAATGTTTTAATAAGAAATATTAAAAATGTTTTGATTTATATTGCCTATATGCAAGGGGAGCTTAACATCTCTTCTACATATAGATTCATGTTGAGTGTATCTTATTTTGAAGAGCTTGACAACTCTTCTTTATATGGTACACGTGTGTAAGCGGAGCTTTACATCTCCTCTTATGCATTGCATATTATGTGTTATGTGAACTAGGGCTTGTCATCCCTTCTTACTATAATGCATGTATGTAGGGAAGCTAACTTAGCGTCTCCTCTTCATGAATGTATATCGCATATATCTTTTTTTGATTGATTTGAGTTCATCTCTTTAAGGGGGAGAACATTGTTTTATGTGTCACGCCCCGCTTCCCAAAATACGGAATACAGGTACGTGACAATGGCCAGCAGATACTCATGAAGAGTGAAATCTCTTCCATGAGTATCTTAGGCTGTCAATAACAAGCAGGATAGCCCACATATATGCACATACAACCAAGCACAGGGATAAAATCATATATATAAAAAACTGAATCATAAACAATATCATCCACTATATCCGAATAAAACAAGTCAAGAAGAAAACTGAACTCACCGGAGAACAACGAAACCAGAATATGATCTATGAACAACTCTCTATACCAGCTTCCTAATCTAAATACTGAAAAATAATATAAAGATCAGTCAGAAGCGGACTAGCAAGAGTACACGAAGCAGGAAGGAGAGAATATGAAAATGTAGTAACAGTAAGTAGGATATAAGAACAATATGTTTGGAAATATCAAGAACTGAATGTAATAACAGTAACAGGAATAATCAGAAGATAGATCATGTACAATAAGATCGTGCATGCATGGTGTGACATGTATATACTAAACATGAGACGTCCTGGACAAGTAACTGTCATGTAACATAATCACAAGATCACAAGAACTCGAGATCACAAGATAAAATAACATGGTATATCCAGGAATGTAATGTAGTCAAGACTATGCATGTCAATGAGTCAAGTGTCAGTATCTTAAAAATACATGTCAGGTACTAGATCATTGAAGGCAATGAAGGATATGATGCAAGTGCATATGTTTAGCATATTTTATTATCCTAACTAATGCAACCATCCTGTGCCCCATCCCACAGGACAACTGCATATCAAACAAGTGATGCGTTAGTGGATCCTGATAGCAGGGAGCAACAGTTCACTGTACTCAGGTATCATGTAACATGTAATAATAGGAGCGCGCATAAATAACAAGATCACGTGTGGCATCCAAACCCATAAGGGTCGCCCTTCCAAGCACACTTCCCTGGATTTCCCCTGCTACAGTCTCCCCCAATAACCCCGGCTTGGTTAATTTTATTAATTAAATGCAAATGCAAACGGTGTGTTACTCAGTGTTACAGAATCATAAATCGGTATCAAGAATATCAATATTAGATAGTGAACACAATGTACCAAAATCACGGGACGATGTAGACAGTGACAATATCATGTGACAGATATATGGTAATGCAAGTGATACCAGATGCATGCAAAATAGTGCAAGTAATGTCAGTGACATGTAATCTAAATGTCAAAGTAAAATGGTCAGGATCATGTGTCCATAATCCAATTAGTATCCTCGAATAATTACTCAGAATATAATGGTCAATTTCCTTGATTAATTTTCAGTAATATCAGGATCACAATATCAATCGATATTCAATCTTTAACTGTCAATCTTTCTTCATTATTATCCAGTTATCCTCAAAATCCAGTTCAAGATATTTATCATGATCAGTGTAGATTTCATTGATCTTCACATCAGTCTATCACATACAAGCAATCATGCAACTGAATGCATTATGTACAGGAACGAGATACAAATACGATATGTAAGGCAATGTAGCATGATCACGAGACGGTACAGGTAATAATATCAAGAATAGAATAATTAGTCATATAATCGGAAGAGAAAAGCTGATATGTAAATATGATCACAGGATAGTGTTGCCGATCATGCGATATGATAATCAGAATTCATAATTAAGAGGTAGAATTAAGATCAAGATGAAAGTCAACGAGAGGAGAATCGTGTACACTTGCCTGATGTCGTTGGAGTCTGAATTCCCGTAACTGCAACCGGCTCTGGGTAAAATTCGCGGCCTAAATATTGCGTGAATTAATTAGAGACTTAACATATTCTTATTCAGTGATAAGTTAAATAAGAAAGTGATTTTTTTACTATTTATTATAATTTTGGTTAATTAATATTTCCAAATAATTCAATTTCTAGATTTATAGCAACTATTTAAAAATATATATCATGATAAAATATATGCATAAAATAATAAATTGATGTATAATATTTACATTTTACTTTCATATTTTTTTGTGCTATTTAGTAATTTATTGGTCATTTTTAAATAAATTATCATTGAATAGTAATTACAAAAATATTTAATTTCATGTTATTCTAAGTAATATTATATCAAAATAATTTTATACGGTTTCAAATTTAGTTTGTGATTTTCTGTGAATTTTCTGGAATTTTCTGTGAATTTTATGGAATTTTCTGAATTAAAATAAACCTAAAAAACAATAAAAAAAATAAAAAGCTTAACGGGTCTGTTGCTACAGTAATGGGTTTGGGTCTAGTTTGCTACAGTAAATACTACAATAATTTTTCTACTTATTTTTATTTTATTTATTCCCTTTTTTCTTTTTCTTTTTCTCTTTTTCTTTTTTTTTATTAATGGGGTCGGGTCGGGTCTGAAAACAGACCCAAACCCGGGTCTGTTGGCCAGACCCGCTGGCCTGACCAGACCTGGCCTGGGCCAGGTCTGGCTGGGCTGGCCAGACCAGGCCAGGTCTTGGCCTGGCCTGGCTCGGCCACGCCCTGGCCTGGCTCGGCCAGGTCCTGGCCGAGAGCAGCAGCAGCTGCTGCTGCTGCTCTCGGCCAAAGGCCGAGGGCAGAGCAAGTTTTTTTTGATTAAACTAAATTTATAAAATCTATTAAAAATTATGACAATTAGGAGACAGGTATTGGGTGTCCCTATATATTTTTATTAGAATTTTAAAATAAGATTATCATAGTGAAATTAGTGATTTAGTAATGCATACTACGTGTTCGACGAAATGCCAACAATAATTAACATCGACGACAACAGAAATTAACTTACCCGGAATGCTTCTCTTCAGTCTGAATCTTCTTCCAGCACCTTAGAGTCTTGGGAGAGAAGGTACGCATTCTCACGCAAGGTGTGTGATCCGCCATGGGGTCATGCGCGGCCGGCGACGGCGGATCTCGTTGACGACGATGGAGGCTCGCCGGAGATGGACGCGCGTAGGGGAAGCCGATAGAGATGTTGTGTGCGCTGCCGAGGGCTTGGATTCATGCTTCAACCACGGCCCGACGTCGATGGAGGAGAGGAGGGCGCCATGAAGAGGTGCGTGACCTGAGATGGAGAGGGACGAGCGAGGGCTTGCCGTGGCATGCGTATGGACTATGGCACACGCCAAGAGGGAGAGGACGGCCCTCGGCTGCAAGGGTGATGGAATGACGGGTGTCTCACCGGTGTGCACACGCCTGCTGGAGTGCTATGCGCGAGGAGGAAGGCTGCACTCGTCCTGGGCTCGAAGAGGCGAGAAAGGAAGGAATATATAGAGGTAGGGGAAGAGAGAGAGTGTACGGGTGAGAGGGTGTGTGGGATCGTGAGAGAGGACGCGAGAGAGGAGGAGAGAGTGGGCGATGTGGGATAGAGCGAAGGAAAAATCGTGGGAGAGAAATCGGGGAAGCAGGTGGAGAACGTGTGATTGCGGGGAGAAAGAAGAGGGAGCAGGTCGTGTGTTTGTTGGGAAGAAGAAGATGAAGTGTTTAATGGTTAAATATAATATGGGCTTTCCTCATCCCACACGCCAATGTGGCATGGTGGTCTGGTCGCTAGAATGCTTGGGAGAGGGTCACGTTTTTGAAACTTGGGGCAAGCAGTAATAAGAGTTTGGTTTTCTTTAATTTGAATTGAATAAAGGGTAAAGGAATGAAGGTTTAAATAAAATGACTACCCTTTTATATTAAAAGCCAAAATGGCTAGGTGGTTACAGCTTCAAACTTTTATATGCCATTAAGATTGGGTTCGAAACCTGCTGTACACATGCGGGGGGTTTTTTTTTTAATTCTTTTATTTTATTTTACATTTTATTTTTATTTCATTTTCTTTTGAATATCATTTAAACATTATTTTATTGGAATAAACTCTATTAATTCAGGAAAATCCTAAAAATTCTCAAAAATAGAAGATGACATCCTGAACATTGTTGTGAAGTCAGATTTCTAAAATTCATCCCCGATTGTTAATTAAAAATCCTAGAGTCAGCCTATGTCACCGATAGACCCCAAATTGAGATTCTTTTCCAATAATTCCCAAAAAAATTCTAAAATTCTAGAAAAATTATAAATAATGGGAAATAATATCTTGAGTTGAAATGATCTCAATCCGACTATCAGGATAATTAAATCATCACCAGATACCAGTATTGACATACGTATATTGGGAACCGAGGGTTACAGTTTACTTTAACCCCTTTGTTGATGATTGACAAAAAGGAAGAGAAGTATTTTAATATATATGCATGTTTTCCTTACTTTATACATAAAGGAGGAGAAGAATTTTTGTTTATGCATATTACTTTGTTTTGCAAATAGGAGAAAAAGAATTTGATGTGTTTCATGCTTGTTTATGCATATTTATCTCCTTGTATCTGCATACCTGTTTATGAGCTTTCATTGCATATTTATTTGTTTATTGTTTTGCATGAGTCAAGGGGAGCTTCTTTGAAGCTTTACTTTAATCCATGTTATATAACTCCATGAGTTTTCTCATCATCAAAAAGGGGGAGATTGTTGCCCTAAAGGCCTATCACTCTAGTTTTGATGATGATCAACTCATGTAGTTATAGTACTAATGATCTTGTGTTTAATTAGTTTTAGATTTGTAATAAGATCTTAGTAGGTGTGTAGCTTCAACAGAAAATTTAAAGTCAAGTTTTAGAGCTAGCACGGTTTGATTCAAGAGCTTGTGCATCAAGACCACATCAAGTACTCAAGAGGAGTCTAGCTCTTTGGATCAAGTTTGGACCAAGTCAAGAAGATGAAAAGACTTCAAGTGAAGACCTTCAAGATCAAGACTTGAGTCTAGATTTGTTTTTATAAGATTTTATTTTTAGATAAAATGTAAAGGATAGAATAGTTGATGGATTGCTCAAGTTACCATATACACACACGCTCTTGATTTAGATGTGTTTTCATAAAAAAAAAATTATTTTGAAAAATACAAAAGAGTTTTCATTTTGGAAAAATACCGGTTTGGTTTTTGGTATTCAAAGTTTACATATCTTTAACCAAAATCATGTTTAGTGCTTACTGTCAAAAACATAGATATTTCACCATGTATGTGTAGTGGATCATATCCATACACCCTATGCTTTTAAAGTGTTTAAAATATCTTATTTTTATATTTCGAGATGTTTTGGAAAAATTAGTTTTGAAAACCCAATTTGGAAAAATACGGTTTTCGTTTTTAGCCAAAATTTCTAAGTTACAAAAATAGTTCAAATTGTTTGGAACATGTCTTGATTTTGCTCAAACATGTTTGATTATCAAAGTATAATATTGAAACTATTTTTGTAGATTTTTTGTGATTTTATGAGATTTTATTTAAGCTAAAAAGTCAATATTTTAAATCCTTAACTGACCTGTCTGGCTTCTGTCGGTCGACCGGACCGGTCGACCGAGCTAGGAGTCGGTCGACCGGGACGGTCGACCGACATGCACAAAACATGCACACCATATCTGCTGGAGAGCCGGTCGACCGACCCGGTCGACCGTAGAGAGTTTCTGCTCTCTAGAAAGCCCCGGTCGATAGTCAAAGAACTCTGTTCTCTGTTCCAGTTAGCGGTTGACCGGGCCGGTCGACCGACACCCCAACGGTCAGATATCTGACCGTTGGCGGTCGACCGGGCCGGTCGACCGTCAGCCGCCAGGGTTGAAAAATGCCCCAACGGCTAGTTTTTTCTAGCCCTATAAAATGGGACTTTTGGGGGCTGTTTTAGTTAAGATTTTCATGTGGGTTTTGCACCAGTTTTTTTAATTCTTTTAAGAGGTTTTCTCCACTTGTATTTGAGCCAAATACTTCCATTTAAAAGGAGAGTTTATCAAGAGTTTTTAAAAGTGATTTTCTTAAGTTTTTCTCCACCATTTCAATCCTAGTTTTCTCACACAAACACTTGAGCTATCCATTGCTATAGCTACCTATAGGGTTATTTGTTGTGAGAGGATTTTAGGTGATCAAAGTGTTGTGATCACAAAAGTTCTACTTTGTACTTTAAGGAGGCGGACTTGCGGGTTGTGTGAACTCGGTGTTTATGGTGCAGCCTCGGCGAGCTTGTGGGCTTGTGGTGTATTTGGGACTAGAGAGTCCAAGAGTTCTAGTGGGAACTCTTTGTAGGTGTTGCATCACCGAGTGACCCGATGGGATCGATTTTAGTGGAAATCCTTCATAGTGTTAATGGCGGGGACGTAGAGCAAGTGTGCTCGAATCTCGAAACAAATCTCCTGCATTTGCGATTGCTCTCCTCTATCTCTTACTTGTTTATATCTTGCATACTTACATTGCTTTCATCTTTACATGCTATATATATATTGAGAGCTTAATTGTTATATGCTTGGGGATTGTTTGCTAACACTTGTATTCAACCAAGAGAGCCAACGCGGCAACCTCAACTCTTATTTAGAGGAATCTTGAGGAGTTAGTCCAGAGCCCTTCACGGGGAATCTGGCTACACTCTTGTGTTATACGTGGTGTTTAGTTTAAGAAGTTTTTAATTCTGCATTAATTGACCATTAGATTAGCTCATCACCTATTCACCCCCCTCTAGTAATTTACAATATCACCTTTGGATTTTATTTAGATGAAATTCTCAGAGGTATGTTATTAACGTGGCAACAAAGAAAGCCTGTTGGGGAATCGGAAGGGAGATAATAGACTTTGAAGAAAGTCTACTGGAAACTCGCCGGGGAGTTAAGAAATCTGAATCCCATTATATGTCAGAGGTAAAGCAGCCTATCAGAGGTGTTTAGAATATAACATCAATTTAAATGTACCTGTCATTCTATTAAGAGAACGACATGTGGAATTTTGATCTGTTGGGGATATTGATTGTATCCGCCGGGAAAAATGTTTGAGTCTCACTACCAGAGGTTTAGTATTAACATGATAGGTTTGACTTGTAATTCATTTTGCAAGGAAAATGAGTATTATTTTATGTGGTCCTACCATTCCATGGATGGGATTGGTAAGCGATTTTGGAGAGGAATCAAATGGGATCAGGTCCTTTAGGGTTTTTAACAAACACTCAGCTGTCAACGGGTTTGGTATGCCTTTATCAACTACCGTTTGAGTTGGTCTAGCCATGCTATTCTCCTCAGCATGAGTTGTCAAGGACTTATGTTGGTCTTAAGAGCTAACATTTTTCTCCATCCTTAGCCATTAGAAGCGTTGGATCATTTTGTTACTTTAAGTAACGTAATGTATCTCCTGGGTTTTTACTCTGTAGATGAGCTGGGGATTAAAGGAGTGGGCACGAATTGCACGAGAACATTATCTAGAGATTATCCTTCCTTGTGGAGTCTTTGTTGATCCTTATTTTGTTTCCATGTTGGAAAGATTCTGCAGAAGGATGTGTCACGAACCTTCTTCAATGAGTTTGATTTGATAAGTCATCAGATAAACTCACTTGATCTTTCATTCGATCGGTTACCACATTTTGATATCACCGTAGAAACAGTGAAAAGGTTCTGCAAAAGGATGCGTCACGAACCTTCTTTAGTGAGTTTGGCTTGATAAGCTATCAAATAAAACCCACTTGATCTTTTACTCGATCATTCGGACCTTTTGTCGTTGGGTCGAGTTTCGATCGATCGAACAGGAGCAAGGAGGTATACCATCACTGTATATAGAAAAGTCTGGCTAGATAACCATCCTTCTGATTATAAAGAAGAACACCTGAGACTATTTCTTAGGCATGATTGACTTCAAAATATAACCTATTCTTCTAAGTTGAAGATAGATGCATATTTGTATGCTAGAGAAGAATGACAAGGCTAAAAATTTGACATTTTGCCTTTATCGTTTCTTTGATGTTTACATCATGCATCATAATATTGCCATGTTCGGTTGACTCAGCGTGATTCGACCATGATGTGATTCATTGAATGAGGAGAGAAGCTTTTTTTTAGCACTCCTTCAAACATCTTGAATCCCAAACCCTAATCCATCTTTGTCATCGCCTCAATGTTGACGTCATGCATCATCAATGTTCCATTGGTTCGGTGTCGATCGATTGTGATGTGGTCTGTCAATAGGACAACTCTTGATAAGTCATAACTAAACTAGAGAAGAGTGACAAGGCTAAAATTAAAGTTTCATAACCTTGTTTCTTCTTCAATGTAACCGGTGTTCGATCAGCTCGACATTGGTCGACAATGAATTAGAGAAGTGTGATAAGGCTAAAACTGAAGTTCATAACCTTGTTTCTTCTTCAATGCAACCGGTGTTCGATCGGCTCAACACTGGTTTATAGTGAGTTGGAGAAGAGTGACAAGGCTAAAACCGAAGTTCATAA
The DNA here is from genome assembly GCA_038442645.1 of Agave tequilana. NCBI lineage: Eukaryota > Viridiplantae > Streptophyta > Magnoliopsida > Asparagales > Asparagaceae > Agave > Agave tequilana. Next base: position 176,855 of record JAVJIF010003091.1, read on the forward strand.
CCTTGTCTCTTCTTCAATGCAACCGATGTTCGACCGACTCGATACTGGTTGATGGGAATATGATCCTGTTAGAGAAAGAAAGAAGCTTTTCCTTGGCGTTCGTCCGAAACATCTTGGATCTGAAAGTTCTTATTAGAGGTGTAAAGTTAACCACCTGATCATAAGAAGGATCCTATCAAGGATAATATTTCTTAAAGAACCTACCATTGATCGGCATCATGAATGTATCACCGTCTAGGGTTATAAGGCGATATGCTCCATTTGAGTAGACTATTTCTATTACGAATGGCCCTTCCCATTTAGAATGAAATTTGCCTTTGGTTTTACGCGTCATGATCATGGGTCGTCTGACAACTAAAATCAAATCTCCTTTCTGGAATACCCTTTGCTTAACCTTCTTATTGAAGGCTTTCGAGATTCGAGCTTGGTACAACTTAATATGTTGTTGAGCTTGTAGTCATTTTTCATCTAGGGCTTCGAGTTCTTGAAGACGTAGCCGATCATTGTCTTCCTTAGTCATCTTGGTCGCTAAGGCGACCCATAATGACGGAATCTAGATTTCTAGCTATATGACTGCTTCGCACCCGCATACCAGAGGAAAAGGCATATTGTCTGTGGGGGTTCGAACCGTGATTCGGTAGGCCTAAAGACATTCATTGAGCTTCTTATTCTAGTCTCGCTTGCTTGATGAAACGAATTTCTTGAGTAGCTTGATAATTCTTATTGAATACTTCTGCTAAGCCATTAGCAGTAGTGTTATAAGCAGTTGATGCCACATTCTAAATCCAGTACTTATCGCAGACCGATAGAATACTTGGCTAGCAATTTGGGGACCATTATCATGAATAATCTGCCTAGGGACACCAAACTGATGAATAACATGGTGTTTGATAAAGTTGACCACGTTGGAGGTTTTAACTTCAATAAGTGGTATAGTCTCCGTCCACTTTGAAAAATAATCTGTTATCGTTAAGATGAACCGATGACCTTTTGTTAACGAGGGACTGATTGGTCCTATGACATCGAGCCCATGCTTTGAATGGCTACAAAGCAATAGTCGGATGAAGTAACTCTTGAGGTTGATGTATAAAGTCTACATGGATTTTGCAGGCTTTAAACCTCTGTGCATATTTGATGGCATCGTCTATCATGGTTGGCCAATAGTAACCAAGTATGTGCAATCGATCCTTGAATTTCAGACCTAGTCGATGAGCTCCGCATATACCGTCGTGCGCCTCTTTGAGTACTTCATGTGCTTCTGTATTAGAGAGACAATGGAGCAGGATACCATCATATGAACGACAATAGAGTGTTTTTACTATCGGGTCACAGTAGAAGCAGAGAGACCTTCGTCGAACAGAAGCTGCTTCTTTAAGGTCATCCGGCTATATATCATGCAAAGCATAGTCAAAAAGGGAAAACCGTCAATCTTTTTGTTTGAAATCCATTGAAGTTACATGGACTTCCGTAGTTTCCAACACATGCTTAGACAAACAAGGTGTCTAGCAGCCACTGTAAGATGATACATTGTGTCGATCGGTAAGGCCAATGTAGCCGCTAGTGCAGCCAAAGCATCAGCCCTAGTATTTTGGGATTGGGACACATGATCGATGTAAAAGCCACCAAATAAATTAGCCATTTTTATGACTGCATGGTAATAAGGTAACAAGTCTTCGTGGCGAACCTTGTATTCTCCTTAAACTTGATTGCCGGTCAGTTTTGAAACACCATAAGATTCAACGTCGCGTACCCTATTTCATGGGCAAGCTGAAGGCTGAAGAGTAGAATATTATATTCTGTCACATTATTGGAATATGGTTCCGTCAATAAAAATGCCCTGGGAAGAACATAGTTTTGTGGTGAGATAAATACAATCCCCACACCAGCAATGATCTTGGCTTTAGGGCCTATTCTTGATGCTCCATCAAAGAACATTTGCCACACTTCGTCCTCTGAAATCATATTAGATTCAAAAATCTCATCTGGAATATCTTCATGAAGCTTTGAAATTTCCGAAACCGGATGAGCCGCTAGAAAGTCTGCAAGTGTTTGACCTTTGACTGCCCTCTGAGGGACAAAGAATATGTCATATTGAGACAAAAGGATGGCCCACTTAGCTAATCTTAAATTCTGCGATCCTAGTTTCATCATGAGGAGATGAAAAAGATTAACTTTGGAAATGACATGTATGGTTCGGCCAACCAAGTAATGCCAAATCTTATGAATAGCAAAGATAAGAGCTAAACATTCCTTCTCAATAGGGTTATAGTAAGATTCAGCCCCTACCAAAGTCCTGCTCAGATAGTAAATGGTCTGTTCGTGGCCGTAATCGTTCTTTTGAGCAAGCAGAGCACCAAGAAAATGGTCTATAGCATTCACAGAAAACAGGAATGATTTTCCTAATGTGGGAGCCACTATGACTAGATGTTTAGTGAGGTATCTTCTGATATCCTCGAAAGCTTCTTGATAGGCTTTATCCCACACAAAAGAAAAACCCTTTTTCATAAGCCAGGTGAATGGTTGACAACGGCCTGAGAGATTTGCGATTAATCTTCTGATATAAGGCAATCTACCTTGCAGACCCCTAAGCTTTTTGAGATTCTTAGGTGAATGCATGCTTTGAATAGCTTTTATTTTGTCTGGGTCAAGACGAATTCCATTTGATGTAACAATGAATCCTAGAAACTTGCCACTTGAAACCCCCAAGAAGGGTTTTGTTGGATTCATTCTCAGTTGATGGGCTCGCATTATATTGAACATTATTTTTAGGTCATGAAAATGATCATCCTTATCACGTCTCTTAACAGCAATGTCGTCGATAAAGTTGATAAGTTGCGCCTGCGTTCTTTACTCCAAAGGGCATCACGATATAGCAAAATACCCCTACGGTGTCCGAAATGAAGTATGCTTCTCATCTTCTAGATACATCTTAATTTGATTGTACCCTGAGAAGCCATCCATAAAAGACATTCTCTCAAAGCCGCAGGTATTGTCTATCATGACGTAAGTGATGGGCAGTGGGAACTCATCTTTAGGACAGGCTGCATTGAGATCACGGTAGTCAATACAGACCTAGATTTTTTCATTCTTTTTATGAATGGGGACAATGTTGGCAACCCAATCCGGGTGCTGCTCTTCCCATATGAAACCACATGCGATGAGTTTATTAACTTCACTTCAAGGGCTCCCATAATATCTAGGCAAAATCGTCGCTGTTGTTGCTTCACTGGCTTGAGTCAGGCTTAATGTTCAGTCGATGCATGGCTATCTGCGGATCATGTCCGGGCATATCTTTGTAATTCTATGCAAAGACATAGATATACTCCCGTACGAGTGCTATAAATTCTTCTCTCTCTTTAAGTGATAGACTCTCACTTATAGAGATGGATTTAGGGTGATCTTGACTACCCAAATTAACCTGAATCCCTTTGTCCTCAGTAGGCGGTTCGCATTATTCAAATCACTTTTCCCACTCAAAATCCAGTTGATGAGCCCATGGTTTAGCATCAAATATTTCAATAGCCTCCCCAGGCTCCAATTGAGTGATCAAAGTGATATTAACGGAGTAAATCTTGAAAAGCATTCCTGTACTAACATCTGACTCTGACTCGGATAAAGAAGCAGAGCGTGATGGGATCGGTTTATTATCTTCAGATTGAAACGATGTAGGAGGTGGAGGTGTAACATATCCCAACCCCCTGTGTGTTTTATCATAGTAATTTGTCAGTTTTCCCTTTGGCACGAAGTTACGTTGAAAACCACGTCGTCCTTATCTGAAATTCAGGCCACTCCTACGCTGCAGGTTGTATCCTATTTTTCTCATCATATGCTGTGCTGGTCGTGCATAATAGAAAAATTAATGGGCTTCCGAGTCTGAACTGGAATTTATTACTGCGGACCTTAGCAATTGGGGCGTACCGAATACTATCGGTGATTGACTCCTTTTGGATGGAGGGACCACAAAGACGGACCCTTCCACACACTCCATAGATGTACTTGTCATGCTTGGTTTGTTCAAAGGCATGTGTAGAGAGTTATTGTAGACAGATTCAAGCAATTCGACACTTGCAGAATAATCAAAGGTAACATTCTCATTAATTACCCATTCATCATCATCCCCAAAGGGATTATTACATGGAGGGTCATTGAAATATGCTACAATTGGTTCACAGCCCAAAGTAGCTGGTGTGTCTCCTTCAGACTCTGAATCTGCCTCGTTGCCACTGTCGTTATCATCAGGCAATAGTTCTTTTGATGCTTTACTAGCTTCCTTATATAGGAAAGCATCAGTAAAGTAATTTTTCACCCCTTTGAACGGTTGTTTTTCAGTGAACACGTTCGTACTGTTGCATCATCTTATATGTACCTGAAGCATTGATGCAGTGTAGAAGGAACGATCCAATTAGCATGGATCCAAGATCGTCCTAGCAACAAGTTGTATAACGTGTCAGCGTCAATGTGTAACACATCACTTCTGATTTCTGGTCTCCGATTTGACAACAGAGTCAAAGTTTTTTAAGTGGGTGAGTACTCTCGGCGTTAGAACCATTTATCGTAGTTGTCGTTGCAGATAGTAATAAAGCGGTATCCCAAGGAAGTAGAGGAGCTTTTTGGGAATAATGTTGAGTGCGGACCCTGGATCAGCCTGTATCCTATTAATGCATGTCGAGCCGATGTATCAAGTATAGTATAAAGGTGGATCGTGTTTGTTATCCTTGAGGAGCATGTCCTCAGCTATGAAAGTGATAGCAGGTACATTCGACTGTACATGATAACATTTAGAACACAAGGGTTAAGTGTCATCTCCAGGGGTTTCTGGCATATGTGTCAGAAATGGCTCTAAATTAGCCAGTGCATCCCTGAATGCTTCTCTTGTCTCTTTTGAGAGGTGAAAGCTCGTGTATGGTGATACGAACTGGAATATTGGCCAGCTAGGCTAATATATCAAAGCGGAAAGGAACGTCAACTCCCGGGCCTGAAGGTTTCTTCAAAACATAGTTAAACTGGACTTCTTTCTGCTTCTCTTTCCCTGAAGTCGAGACTGGAGCTGGAACAGGTACTTCTACTGACATCAATTGCTATTGTGTCTCGTCAGTAATTTTGTCATACTATTTCAAGTACGATTTTCCCGACTAAGTGCCCGTTGGCTGGGGTACATCGGCCTTTGCTATGAAAGCATGTCTCTCATTTTCAAAATCGCTAAGAGAAGCTATTGTCATATTGTTATCATCTGGCAAGACAAAAACAACGTTACAGGATCTCCCCTTTGACTTGGATTACTTTGAATCCCACTATTCATCTTGGGCGAGGTCTGGATGCACCCACATGATTTTCCCTATTTTCAATGTCAAGGAAATAAGACCTTTAGTCTCTTGCTATTTAGCTGAAAGATGATTTATCTTCAGTAGTGCTTTAGGGATCAGAAAAGATCCATCAGGGACTGTGATCTTTGGCATAGTGTCAAATTCGAGAGTTACCATATTTACAGTGACTTTCTTCTATTCTAACTTTAAAGTTAGAACTCCGGCATCCACTAAAGACTGAATCTTGTCCTTGAGAACAAAATACTTGTTAGTAGGAGTGATGAACCATCTTATGAAAAAGACAATAATTGGGATCGTTTGTGCATCCCACTTCATTAGGGCGTTAAGCCTCTGACAGCTTCAACTTATTTCGTTTCTGTAGTAGATGGAATATTATGACCACTTGTTTATCTTTGAAGGAGTACTATTTTGAAGGAAACTTAAACTTCTGACTATTGACGCCACTTTTCTTGGTCTTCGGAGAAGCCTCCCCTGATAACTCAATAGACATAGTCTGTTTCCCTTTGGCTTGGAAAGATTGTGCTATCTCCCGCGCCCTTTATTGTTCATACCCCATTTACCTTTGGTGGTAGATGATTCAAACTTTTTAGCCGACTTCTCGGCTATCTCAGCTTGTTTGAATAATTCTTTTCAGGTATAAGCCTTGACAGCTCCCATATGAATCTCCACTTGGTCCAGAAAGTTATGCCTACATGTCTGCAATAACATTGGCAATGGCATCCCTGGTGGATACATCAGAAATAAGTTTCTGAACTACTCAATATAATCCCAGATGGATTCTCCTTTCCTCTGCACAGTGGAGAGGAGTTTATCCATGGTCACCTCAGTGTTATCCTCGTAAAAATGAGAAAGGAACCGAGTCTCCAAGTTGATCCATGAATTGATAGAGCCTAGTGGAAGGCTTCTGAACCAGTCGAAGGTCCATCCTTTGAGAGTACCAACAAATAGTCTAGCCATAATAGCATTGTTATCTTTAATGTTACCGGTTTGAGACCGAAAGTAATAGTTATCCTGGTTTGGCGAGCTTTTACCATGATACGTATGTAACGTAGGTGGTTTAAACTTTGGAGGATATGGCACTGAGTCCCATTCAACTGGATAAGGAGAGTCATGCCTGCCTTCTTTAATTCAACCCTCTGAGTTAGGGATGCGATCTGAGCTTGAATGCCTTTAAGAACATCAGCATCGATGGAAGAGCTTTCCTTTGACTTCTCAATCTTAGGTTACTCATCATTATTATGCTCCTCCTCATTATGATTGCCTCGACATCATTGTTATTTCGGTTGATAAGGAGTTGAGCGAGCATTTGTTGGATGTTGTCTAAGGCTTCTTGCTGGGCCTTAGAGGTTTGCTCTTGAGCTTCATCCATCGGCGGAGTCATCATTGCTATTATCGGCCATATGCACCGATACTTTGCCCGTTCGCACCGAGCTGACAGTTGTTGAATAGGCATACCCACTAGCTTCTCCTTCATCGTCCGACCATTGGAATAAACTTTTCAATGGTTCTGGTGATATTACTCCAGTCGAAGAGGATGGCTGCTCATAGTTGTAGGGTATTGCCAACCTAGATCTGGTACTTCGGAACACACCTTCCTCTCCTACTAAGACTTGGCCTAAGCCAGGGCTATAGTCCAGGTCCAAAGAACTGAACGAAGGGCAATTAGCATCACACCGCCCTCATCTGCTCCTAAGCAATTCACATCCTCTTCCTATCATGTTGGCGGATGTAGAGGGTAGATGTGGTAGATTTCACGATTTGTACTTTTTGTGATGCTTGACAGGAGCTCAAACTGATAGACGATTAAAACTGACTGTCAGACTGGAAGAGTGGCGGACACTGGTCATAGTCAGCAATGGACTGAATGAACCATTACCAACTGACATCCCACTTGTTCACAATAAGAGGGGGAAGTATGGAGTAATTTTAAATTCCGCTTGCTAGTTAGAAACTCTCGTAGATCAGTTTTAACCAAGCTTACATGAGGTTGTTTGAGCTGGAGACTTCTAGCTTTGAGGCTTCTATTTTTAGGCAATTTGGAAATTCACCTTATTAGTAATATTAACTTCGCTTGGCGAAGTTAGACGTGCAGCTCCGCCGCAAGGCGCGAACTTAGCACTGGGGGATTTTTAGAGCGAAGTCATGGTAACTTCGCTTTTAGCACGATGTGGTGCTTTGTTCTTGGCCTTGTAGTGAAGGTAGCTAGCACTACTGAGTGCTTCAGTTCCAGCCTTACGACTGAGAACTTTGTTAGTACCCTTAGGTACTGGCACTGTATTAGCCATGCCATCAGTAACATCGCTCGTAAGAACGAGGTTGGTGCAAGGGGTCACTGCTCCTAGATTAGGCGAAGGCAGAGATACCAGCTTAGCCTCGCGGCTAATAATATTAGCAATGCTGCCAAACTATATAGGCATTTTGCCTTTGTCTTCGCGTGATAGGCAAAGTTGTACTGGAACTTCGAACGGAGCTTTCTGCTCCCCCCCCTCACACCTGCTTGGAAAGCGAAGTTTAAGGTTCGCAGGGAACCTGTCTAGCCTCGCGTGAGTCACTTTTAGCCTCGGTTGAGGCTGAGAGGAGCTGGTATAAGGTCCGTCCAGTTGCTTGCCCGGTTAAGGCTGGTTTCTTTTCTATAGCCACTGAAGCCTTAGCCATAGAAACCTTCTTGTGCTTCTGCGCGTGGAGCACTGGGCTACCCCCAGAGAGTATTTCTTCGAATCTTTCTTGGTCAAAATGAATAACCAAGTTTTCGATGATGACGGGCTCAGGACATTGACTGTTGCATTGCGACATGATCTCCTAGTTTTGAAGAAGACCTTATTCCCTAGCAAAGTCGCCAACTTGTTTTCCATCAAAGATAATGCTATTCATGGGAAAACTTACAAAAAGGGTAGAAAAGCGAAATTACAAGTAACCAAAAGAATAATTACAAGTAGATCTCCTCTAAGATTTCTGGGGAAGTATATCGATAGGAATCTGATTAGCGCATGATCACTTTATCCCTTTGACGATGCAATCGATCAGACAATCAAGCTGCCTACTAATACGATTCCCTTCTCGCTTGGCTCTAAAAATCGAGTATTTGGAAGAATGAGAACAAGAAAACACTCTCTGGAATCTCCGGTTGAATTTCTCTTCTCTCTAGCCTGTTAGCCCTTTATTTTTTCCTCTTTACTCGTGCCTCCCTCTCTGCTCAGCAAGGGACTATTTATAGCCAGAATGGGGTGTAGCCGCCCCCTGGAATTCAGCAAGGCTGAATTAGTCTTTAATTTCATGCAAGACTGTAAATGACCTTGCAACAAAGCTACTTACGATCTTTCAGCGAAGCTAGAGGGTTCGTGTGAATGCCTCCCTGCTGTTTATGGCTTAATTGTCTCCACTTAATGTGGGACGAAATGGGTGGGTGTAACCGTCCACTTAATTATTGGGGTTCACCTATTAATCCCCCATGTGAAATGATCAATTGATGACCTGGTAAAGCTCATTGCGGAGCTAAGTCATGTGAAGTTAAGCTTTAGCTTAGAGCTTCAGCGAAGTTATCTTCATAATCCCCTTCGAAGGTAAGACTTAGCTCATAGCCTCGGGGAAGTTACCTTTAAGGCTTCGTGCGAAGTTAAGACTCAGCCCATAGCGGAGCTAAACCCTTTTCCCTTCATGCAAAGTTAGGGGTAAAGCTTCTAGCGTGAAGCTCATTGATAAGCCTCTGGCGGGGCTAAATGGGGAGTTTCAAGTGAAGCTAATGATTATCCTCATAGTGAAGCTACCAAGAAAGCTTTGGGCGAAGCTATAAGTTAGCTCTATTTGGAGCCATAGTGAGGCCAGAGGCTATCCCCTTGGGCTCATGCAAGGTTAAGTGTTGAGCTAACTTAGCATGTTAGGCCTACTTGGATCTCTTCAAAGACAACTATGGCTTACTGTCTGCTTCACTGGATCAGTAAAGTCCAAGTCGCTGCCTTGTCCCTGGTCGTCAGCTTGTCTTCTACTTATATTTTGTAAATGTCAATAAGTTAGACATCGTTCAGATAAATGTCAGAGTTTTGTTATTTTAGAGTGTCAACAGCTCAGACTACAAATCTAAACCCGTCACGTTAATATTACACTTCTGACGGTAAAAATTTCCATAAATCCTCAGTTGAGTCGCCATCTTTTGTAATCGATTGCATCCACTATAATTTTTTTTTGCAATTAATAAGAATTTTACTTCGCATTTTTCTGACCAAACACCACTCAGGGTGTTGACAACCATGGCACTTCGGGTCTTGGAAGTCGGGTGAGAAACAGATCCACGGTATTAGACTTATTGAAGAGCAATGGTTTTCTTAGATGACTCTGACTTCGACACTTGGAGAAAGGTCTCGACCCAGGTCTCGGGGAGGAGCCCAAATCTTTGCTTGACTTCTTATGTGCTTGATGTGAGAGAGTGAGAGTTAGGATGTGGGGTTGACAATTTTTGGAGTGACTTCACAGTTGTTGAAGCCCCATCCTCCGGCGTGACTCTTCACCGAGTAGTCAGAGCATTTTCTTGTACTCTGATGGAGTGAGAATTAGGATAAAGAGTCGACAATTATCGAAGTAACCTGACAGTTGTCGGAGCCCCATCCTGCAGCGTGACTGTTCATCGAGTAGTCAAAGCATCTTCTTGTACTCCGAGGGAGTGAGAGTTAGGACGCGGAATCAACAATTTTTGGAGTGATTTGACAGTTGTCAGAGCCGCATCCTCTAGCATGACCCTTCACTGAGTAGTCAGAGCATCTTCTTGTACTCCAAGAGAGTAAGGAGTCAACAGTTGTCGAAGTGACTTGACAGTTGTTGGAGCCCCAGCCTCCGGTGTGACCCTTTACCGAGTAGTCAGAGGATCTTCTTATCCTCTGAGAGAGTGATAGTTGGGAAGTTGAGTTGATAGTTGTCAGAGTGACCAGACAGTTGTTGAAGCCCTATCCTCCAGCGCGACCATTCATCGAGTAGTCGGAGCATCTTCTTGTACTCTGAGGGAGTGAGAGTTAGGATACTTATTTGACAGTTGTTAGAGTAACCTGCCAGTTGTCATTGTGACCTGATAGTTGACCTAACCTTCTTTTCTCTCTCCTCCCCTCGTGCACTAATGTAGCCTAATTTGCTCCCTTTCGTTCTTTCTTCATCGCCGCCACAAAAGAACCGCCTCCACAAAAGAACCCATCTCATACCTCCTGGCATCAAAACCTGATGCCACAAGTATGCCAACCCTCTCCTTTCATTATCAATAGTCGTCATACCCTCCTTCTTGCGTCTACGACCATCTGCAACATCCTGTTGTCTAGCCCCGCGAGCCCAAGCACAGGCCGCCAGCAGCGCGTCACCTTCGATAGCCCCTCAGCCTCAGCAGCCATTCACGCCTCAAGCACAGACCGCCAGCTGCCACAGGCAGCCCCTCACTGCTCTACATCAAACACTAGTCCCGACTCATCCTCATCCTCATGCCATCCTCGATGACAACCGACTACTTTGTTCTCTTGGTCAAGACCTCCCTCGATAACTTCTTGCGACCACACAGCTACTACCTCGAGATCTGTTCATCATCATCGGGTTTCACCTCCCCTCCACTCCACCGACGTGTGAGGTGAAGCCAAGCCATGTCCTCTCGATCTCACTGAACAAACCAAAACTCAACTATTGTGAGGCGTGCAGACTGGTAAGCTACTCCTGCAATCACAGCAATACAAACAACAACTTCAGAACTAATATAAGATCAAATCAAATCAACATCAATATAAAATAAACATCAATAGCGGATACCTGAGAAAAAGCTTCTCTATAGTTAATTTTGATTTTCAACATCAGATTACTAGTTGGATTACATCACAAATTTTATTTCTAAAATATTATCAATATTTCATGTTGACCATAAATACTGTAAGAGTTATGTGATTTTGTTACACTTATGATCTTCCTGATCTTAATATTGATCATAGAACTATTTCAAACTTTAACTGAATATTGTGATTGCATTTGTCAAGGCTAAAAATATCTACAGTACAATTGCAAACATTGCTAAAATCTATATTGATGCATTGCAAGCTTTAGATTTTTTTTCCTATCGAAGATCATAGATTTTGGTGAAATAATGTGAATTCCAACTTAAAACTGATATACCACACTATAGGGTCCTCATTTCACATCACCTCTACATTCCTATCACTCAGCTTCATCTGTGTGAGCACCAAGAATTCTCGAAAACCCTGTTTCCGTCGGCTGTATATGTTCTCATTTGCATGAGTTCAGCGATCAACTATAACGATCAACAATCCAGTTAAGATCAAATTTACAATAATCTTAAGTACTTTTCTTAATTACTAGTCTAGATATACATCATCGAGTGTGTTATTAATTATTATATTCGTCGATATTAAAATGAGCGAGCGATTCTTCTTCTTCCTTGTGCTTGACTCCTTATTGTGTGAAGAACTTGATTTTCTGTATAAGCAATAGTTTCTAATTAGTTACTTAAGCATTTAAATCGATTAAACACTTGCATGATCAATATAGCATAAACTGATATTATCTGTTTTTAATTCCTAGCAACGGTATTTCTTTTGGTGAAGTGTATCTTTGAGTTATTTTATCTTTTGCTTCTGCCCCATATACATTTCACATTATCTTGGCATTAGAGTATAGCTTTCCTATTTTGAAGTTGGATGATCTGTTGGATATGATGTCTAGTGTCACAACCTTTTTAAGATAGATCTTAAGAGTGGTTATCACCAAGTCTGTATTCATCCAGGAGATGAATGAAAGTCTGCCTTCAGGACGAAAAATGGATTATATAGATGGATAGTTATTCCTTTTGGGTTGACCAACGCTTTAAGTATATTTATGCGAGTAATGATTCAAGTGCTATGACTTTTTACAGAAAAATTTCTTATGCTCTAGTTTGATGATTTCCTCATTTATAGCCTCTCATGAGCAACATTTAAACCACTTATGTCAAGTTTGTATTGTGTTGAGAAAGAAAATATTGTATGCTAACCCGAAGAAGTGTGCCTTCTTGTAACACATGTTTACTTTCTAGTATTTGTAGTTCCTTCGAACGGAGATTCTATGAATCTCAAAAAAGTGAGAGTCATTGAGGAATGGCCAGAACCAAAGACCATCCGTGACATAAGAAGTTTTTACAGACCTGCAACCTTCTACCGACGATTTTTTTAAAAAGGTCCAGCACTGGCATGGTCCCTATTACAGACTATCTAAAGAAAGTTGAGTTTGCATGGTCTAATATTGCTGCTAAAGTGTTTGTTGAGATTAAATCTAGAAAGGTCAATGCCCCAGTTATGTGTCTCGCTGATTGTTTAAAATTTTTGAAGTAGCATGTGCGCATCTGGCATAGGTATCGTAGATTGTCTAAAAATCATTGAAGATAAGTCGTCAGATAACAGAGTCCATATTTCAGGCACAAGGGTGACCAAAGCCATTGATGAGCGTCAAGACGCGGAGTTCAAAGTCACATCTCAATATCACTGTAGTGCAAAAGCAAGACGCAGGACTCGAGCCCGCTTCTCAACATCACTACAGTACCAAAACTCAGGGCTCGAGGCTCACGTCTCAATATCACTATAGTACAAAAACACAGGGCTTAAAGCCTGCGTTTCAACACTACAGCAGTGCCCAAATTCAAAGCTCGAGGCCTGCATCTTGCATCACCTTAATGGCTAAACGCAGAGCTAAAGCCTTGCGTCTCAGTTGTAATTACCCTCATTATTGGGTCAAGTACTGTCCACATAGTGAGAGGAGTTAACCCCCATTATGGACGGTTTTAAGGGGACAGTTTTACCCCTAGAATCCCACATAAATAGCTAAAGCTGCTATTGAAAAGGGGTTAGAGTTTTTAGCTGAGGAATATTGGCTTTAAAAAAGAGTTCAACTCTTCTACACAAACTTGTTGAGTTTAAGTTTCGCCCATTTCTCTTTTAGATTTTATTTGATAGGAGTTGTGCTACTCCATTAGTGATCCAAGGAGAAAAGATTTTGAAGAAGCTTGATATTCACCGGTCAACAGAAAGTAATATTCACTTTTCACCGCTGCGTAAAGAACCCGACATTAAACAAAGAGGATATTTGAGCATGAATATCTTCTCTCTCTTGTAATTAGGATTTTTGGAATTGTTGTAATCTTTTATTGGTTTAAGAAAATTTACAATAAAATATTTTCAATATTCTGACCTGTACAGGAGATGGTGACTCCGCTGGGGATTACTTTCTCCACTGACGAGCAGGTTATGGCCAAGGTGATGTCAACTTCATGGCAAAGACAATTGAGTCACTTGTCATGGAATATGACCCGGCAAAATATAAGGAGTTTCTCTCTTTTAGCTCCAGGAGCCCCAAACTAGCGTGGTAAAGCCGTAGGGTCTCCTCAGAGATCCATTCTCAAGTCTCTTTAGAGACTTCTCCAAGAATAGCCAGCGCAAACAGAGCCATTTCTGGCCGCGTCACCCATTTGGCCTGCGTTAATGTCTTCCACGAGACTCGCGAGACCAACGATGATGAAGGCCAATCTCGCCATACCATTCCTATCATGAATCCTCAACTCCAGGTTACCGGGGGTCCCCAACAACCCGCAAAGCATAATCAAAATATTAAACGCCGACAAAGGCATCTTGCATGTCGATAACAAATAGAAGAAGCTAAAAAAGCCATTTGTTTAGCAGTTACAGAACGCAGGGCTCAGGCCTGCGTTTCTTCGGAGCAGGACCAAATTCGTGAACCCTGCTTCTCTATATTTTGTTTTTGAAGCTTACCTCACAGGCGTGAGGTCTGCGTCCCTTCTCAAGGACACAAAACTCGCGTTTTTGTGCCAATATGCGAGGTCCGCGTCTCTTCTCAAAGATGCTAGATCTATGTCTTAAAGCGCGAGGGTCGCACCTCCTCTGCAAGGCATGAACCTTGTGTCTCCAACTCAAAACATGAGCTCCGCATTTCTGAGACTAGCGTTTCAGAGTTATGGCACAAGACTACGTTCACTCCCCGATAGCTGATTGCAAGTAAATGCAGTGAGAATTACGTGTAGCTTTTGGCTAACGGGTCATGATCCACAAGGAGGAATGCGATGTAAGATTTTTGATGTATTGTTTCAAAGCAAAGATGGTGTTGGTGTTTTTTAATGCGAAAAGAAAATGGAGAGTAGAGAGATGATTTAAAGAAAACTCAAAACTTGGAAAAGGTTTCAGAGAAAGTGTATTTTAAAAGGCTTTAAGAGTGCTGGCGTTTGTTTGTTTTTAATAAAGAAGAATCCGGGCTCACTAATCCTTGCGAAGTCTAGATTCTTTTCTTGAAAGTTCGAGTGCCTCAATGAGATCATAGACAAAAAAAAATTTAGCCTTTATACTTAAAAGAGATCAAGTAAAACACATAAAAAGACTTATTTTAGAAATCGAACTTTAGATTTGAAATCTTTCCTTGAGTTGAATGTTAAACCACAAAGCAGTAAAGTAAGCATGGAATAAAAAGTAGTTCTTTTTAATGATTAATTTCAAAATTAAGCTCAAAATCTAATCCCATCCTCATGTGCCTTCAAGAACACTCAGAATAAGCAAGGCTTTGTTTAAGGCATTCATATGATTCAGTTGGGTCTTTTCACTAATATTGATCAAGAATCAATACTAGAGAGGAGAGATTAGTGAGTCAGAAAGAAGAGATTTAGCTACTCATTACTAAAAAGAAAATATTAAATTTAAATGCAACATACTGGAGAAGAAAAGAAGTCCATCGAACTTTATTGATGTCACTTCAATTTCAGATTACAATCACTCTTTCTCTCTCTCACATTGTTTCTGAACTGAACTATAGATTAGAAATTGAGATACAACTTCTCATAAAATATCTAACAACGATCCTAAACCTTAAAAATAAGAGAAAAAACTTAAATTAGTATTCGACGATTCTTCAGTAAACTTCCTGCATTTTATAGGCAAAAAACAAGAGGGGAGAGGAGTGAGATAAGGGGAGAAAACACTCCCCTTATCTCCAAGAGATAACCGCAGAAACGCGGCGAAAGCCGCGTTTTTGCGGCGTGGATTTGGCTACATCTAGGAGTAAATATGGCTGGCGTTTGGTTATTATCCTTTTATCTGACGGATTTTCTGTTTGATATCTGGTTTTGATATGACCTTCGCTGATCCTCAAGCTAATCGAATTAGATTCATATAAAACCAAATTAACCAGTTTTATTTGATGTGATCCTCCCTAATATTCATTTATCTTCAGTTGGGATCATGGCTATCCTTCTGAATATTTATCCCTTCTTTAATTTAGATTTAAATTAGAATTTAAAGCTGGTTTTGGGCTCAATTTCTTCCACCTCAATTAGTAATGGGCCTGCATTTTATTAAACAAAAATAAGACTAAATACATGGTTTATTAGATAATAATTATGGAATGTGACATTAAATATGCAATATAGGTGACCGATCACACCCTCACATTTATCTTTTACTCATTCTCGAGTAAAATATCAAAACTAACCTAAGAAATCATTTAGACCACTTTCGCAAGTCACTCGATTGCACTGAGCATGTGCAACAAGCTGTTAAATCTCTAGATTACTCCTAGAGACGAGTTTTATCTCGTGACAGTTTTTGCGGATTACACCCGCAAAATCCAAAGAAAGAGAAAGTATTAGTATTTTCGAGAATGCATTTTGAAAGAGATAATATATTTGAGGCATTATTATAAGAGTTCAAGCACTTATAAGTTATAAGAAAATCGAAGTTTCATTCTTAAACTTTGTTCTATTCAAAAATATGTTATCAATCAAAATAAGGAGTCAAATGTATTTCTCAGCTCGTCTATTACTTTATCCAAAGTCATATGTACCTTCGTGATCGTGAAATTTTGACTAAGGGTTCTTTAATTTTAACTCTTATGCCTTAGTTATTATTTTGGTGATATTATTCCTTAGTTCTATTAGGCTTTCTAATCTGCCAATGTAACGAGCCTTTAGTTGGTGACACCCAAACCAAACAGTCTTAGGGCACCGGGTGAGAAAACACCCCAAGGTCTTACGCACTCAAGCAAATAAGGTCACAAAACTAAGAATTTTATTTATAAAAATGTACCCCTTTAGGCGTGAATATTTATACTTTATGAGGCACAAGTACCCAGCATAATCAGAGGATTTATATATATTTTTTCTTTTTTTCTTCTTTTCTTATATATGGTATAAGAATTTTTGTTTTTGAGCCCTAAGCGTGTAAGTGTATAACATGTGCATATTCATCAAGATAAAGATCAAGACTAAATTACTTTTCTAAATTTTCTCCTAACCCTAGAAATCAAACAATCATCATATTTTGACCAAGTATAAGAAAACCTAATTATGATTCTCCTATTCTTTAAAATTGACTTAATTTCTTACAAAAAATAAGTCAAAATATTATTCTTTTTTAAAAAGCTTTTTAACCATTTTTTTAAACAGTGTTAATCATGTTAGAACCCTCCCCCACACCTATCTCATGCATTGTCCCCAATGTATGAAATAAATGAATAGATGTATGAAATGGAATGCAAAAGAGATAAAGTTACCGATACACTGGGTCAAAAAGACCCATAGCCGTTTCATTTACCAGCACCAATTTCAAGAAAGGTTTAAAGTATTGACCATTTACCTTAAAGTCATTCCATTCTTAGTATCACTAATCTCTACAACACTGTATGAAAACACAGATTTAACAACAAAAGTCCAGTCTATCTTTATTTTAGCTTTCCTGGAAAAAGATAAAGCCAAGAATTATAGAGTAATACTTTTTTCAGGGACAAATATTTTCCTTATTATATGTTTATCATGAAAAATCTTGAATTTATCTTTTGTGATCTTAGCATTTTCATAGGCCTCATTTCTTAACTCCTCTAATTCGGAAATTTGTAACTTTCGAAGGTCACCGGCCTTGTCCAAATTGAAATTAGCTGCTTGATTGTCCATAAGGCTCGGTGCTCTAACTCAACGGGTAAGTGACAAAGCCTTCCCAAAGACTAACCTATAAGGAGACATTCCTAGAATCATCTTGAAAGCGATCTTATAGGCCCAGAGAGCATTTACCAGTTTTGTGGACAAATCTTTCTAATTTTGGTTAACAGTCTTCTCCAAAATAAGCTTGATTTTGTCTATTGGACACCTTAACCTGCCACAGATTTGAGGATGATATGTGTGGGGACAACTTGTGAGTTATTGCATACTTTAGAATAAGAGTTTCAAATGATCTATTACAAAAATGAGTGCCATTATCACTGATGATTGCACGAGGGTTCCAAGCGTGAGAAAATGTTATCTTTCAAAAACTTGATGACAACTTTTTTATCATTAGTTTTGTATGGAATGACTTCTCCCCACTTGGACACATAGTCCACAGCAACCAATATGTATTGATTTCCAAAAAAGTTAGGAAAAGGACCCATAAAGTCGATGCCCTAAACATCAAAAAGTTCTATTTCTAGAATTGGGTTGAGGGGCATCATATCTCATTTTGAGATCCTTCCTACCATTTGGCATCTAGGGCACGCTTTACAAAATTCATAAGCATCTTTGAACAAAGTTGGGCCAATAGAACCCACTTTGTACCACCTTTTTAGTAGTCTTGCAGGGACCAAAGTGTCTACCGCATGCAAGCTTGTGACATAAAGACAAAGCACTTTTGATTTCTTCATTGGGAATGCATCCCTAATGATTTAGTCGGAACGATATGGTTCCTCCTAAAAGAAATACCGAACTTGAGATAAGAACCAGTATACATTATTTTTAAACCAACGAGATAGAGTTTAGTTTATGACTAAGTTCAATATATCGGCAAACCAAGGTTCCTTAAAGACAGCTAAGAGTTTTTCATCAGAAAAGTCATCATTGATTGGCAATTCGTTGCATGAAGAATTTGGAATATGCGAGAGATGGTCAGCAATGATATTTTCTACACCTTTCTTATCTTGAATCTCAAGATCGAGTTCTTGAAGAAGGAGGATCCAACGAATGAGTCAGGCCTTGGCATCTTTCTTCATCATGAGGTATCTTAGCGCAGAATGATCGGTGACAAATTGTGATTTTGGACCCTAGTAGGTAGGGATGAAATTTTTCTAGAGTAAACACTACTGCTAAGAATTCCTTCTCAATTGTAGTGTAGTTCATTTGAGCATCATTGAGCGTCCTACTCGAGTAATAATCACGTGTTACTTGTTATTAATGTGTGGCCTTAGGACAACACTTATGGCAAAATAAGAAGCATCACATATGATTTCGAGTGGCTTAAACAATCCGGTGCAGATATGATTAGTGCAGAAATAAGCTCTTCCTTAAGCTTCTATCAAGAATTTATACATTCATCATCAAAAGTGAAGGACACATCCTTAGCTAAAAGATTAGTCAAGGGCAGCAATCTACTAAAGTCCTTGATAAATCTTCTGTAGAAACTGACGTATCCTAAGAAGGATCGAATATCCTTCACGCATTTGGGCATGGGGAGCTTAGCTATAACCTCAATCTTGGCTCAATCTACTTTAATTTCTTTCTTAGAGATTTCATGACCCAATATTAATTCTATGTCTTACTATGAAGTGGCATTTCTCCCAGTTAAGTGTCAGATTTTTCTCTGCACAATGTTAGTGGACAAGTTGCAGATGGTGAAGACATTGAGTGAATGAATCTCCATAGATGAAGAAATCATCCATGAAGATTTCTAAGAATAGTTTACCATATTAGAGAAAAGACTTAACATGCAACGTTGAAACATTGCTGGGGTATTGCACAAGCCGAAAGGTATTCGATGATAAGCAAATGTCCCAAATGGACATGTGAAAGTTGTCTTTTCTTGGTCCTCCGGAGCAATGGGAATCTGATTA
Organism: Agave tequilana; assembly: GCA_038442645.1. Lineage (NCBI taxonomy): Eukaryota > Viridiplantae > Streptophyta > Magnoliopsida > Asparagales > Asparagaceae > Agave > Agave tequilana. The sequence goes on from JAVJIF010003091.1 coordinate 196,033, forward strand.
TACCCCGAGTAACCGTCCAGAAATAGTAACATTCGTGGCCAGCCAAACGTTAAAGCATTTGGTCAATGAAGGGAAGCAGAAAATGGTCCTTACGAGTTGCTGCACTAAGCTTCATATAGTCGATGCAAACTCGAATTTTCATAGAAAGTTGAGTTTGGACCAACTCTCTGTTCTCATTCTCCACCATGGCGAAAACTGGATTTCTTTGAAACTATATGGACAGGACTGACTCATTGGCTATCAGAAATGGGATAGATTATCCCATTGTCTAAGAGTTGCAATATTTCAACATGAATTGCCTCTTGCATTATTGGGTTTAACCTACGCTGTGGGCCTCTTTTTGGTGTTCGCTTCTTCATTAAGATGAATGCAATGTTGGACTATGGCTGGACTCAATCCCTTTATATCGGCATAGTCCAACCAATGGCTTCCCTATGTTTTCTAAGAATTATTTAAGATTCTCTTCTTGCCCATCATTAAATGGGAGACAATTATGACAGGAAAGTTCTCTTGTTCATCTAGACAGACGTACTTGAGATGCGTGATTAGTCTCTAAAACTGTATATTTTATACCACATCTTCACATTTATTTAATATAAATTCTGCTAATAATACCTCTCTTGCATGTGTTCTAAGTCCATCGCATGAAATGAAGAAGAAGACCTTAAGTCACAATTTAATTGGTGATTAAAAGTCTACATGAATAGCCATTGATTTTGGAGGGCTGTTTTATCAAAACTGGGGGCCAATTTTCAGAAACAGGGACCTGCAACTGACAGGGGACAAATGGGACAACGTGCGGCCTGAAGCGTAACGCGCACGGCTCTAGAAGAGCTGCAAAAATGCAACTTTTGTCGCGTTTTCGCAGCCGTAGGGGCCCAGCCCCGCCTGTACTTCCTGTACTTTGGGCCAGGGTTTGTCCCTGGTCCCCTTTCCCTGGTGGCTATAAATACCCCTTGGGGCTTCCAGAGCAGAGGATATGTAGAGTTTAGGGTAGTTTTCATCTCCATTTTATAGTTTAGGGTAGTTTAGGTTAGTGTCTTCTTCTTCCTCCTTTGTATTTTCCATTTCTTTAGATCTTGTAATAGGAGAGAGAATGGTACATGGTGAGGAAGAAGCAGAGTGCTTGTAATTGAAAGTGACAATCTGTGAAATGTGCTTCCTTAACTCATGTTTATTTTCTTCTTTAACTCCTTTTGCATGTTTAGCTAATCTTTTCTCTCATGGCAACTAACTACTAATCGCTAACTTGCTAACTTCTTACTTGATAATCCACATGAATCTAATAACCTCTACTCTTGTAAGAACCATTGATGGCTCATGATGATGGTCTAACACTCTAACATCTAAATCTCTAACAAGCTAACATTACTTTATTTTATAGCTGTTCTTAATGGGATTTGAGATTCAAGTGTACCTTGCACTTGTTGGTTGAATTGGATGTGAAAGTTAACATATGAGTCATGCTTTGTAACGCTCTTGAACTAAAGACTAGTGATTACCAAGGATACATATGAGGTAACTATCACTAAGAGGTTAGCATGTTAGTGGAGTCATTAGTAGTTAGTAGCCATGGGTTTTCTTTCTTTTTCACTTTGTTTTGGGAATATCAAAATCACAAATATCTTTTTTTCCTATATTTCCACTTCTTCGTGTTTCACCGTTTGTCGCTTTTCCATTCTTTATTTCCTTTCTTTTCATTCTTTCAAACATTGAAGAACTTTTAACACACACATGAATCAATCGGTAAAGCTTCTATCGCCTCCCGTCCTTATGGATTCGACCTCGTTTAGCCTCTATGCTATAACGGAAGTATCGAGGAAACCAAAGCACACAACTTTACATATCTATTTCAAAACACGCACTTTTGTGTGCGATTTTCCCTCAATCAAAATTTTGGCGCCGTTGCCGGGGATGGGAACGGTTTGATTTCACGTTTGTTAACCTTTCTTCTTTATTTTTGGTGTGCAGGTTAATTGTTAGCATTGTGGAAGTCCACACTCTCTTGTGTGGATGGGTAAATTCTTATACATTCATATACTCTGCTGCTAATTTTTTTTTATATTACCTGTCCACTGTAAATAATTTTAAGAATTAAAAACGGTAATTGGATGCTTTAAAATAATTTAAACATTTGCATCTAGACACATGTCAATTTTCATTCCAATATACTGTATTTTATTCTTGTGTTGTTGTGATATTGATAGGAGGTGTACAAATGGCAGTGCATATAGTATAAGAAAAACACGTGGGTGATTTACTCTCTTTGTGTGTTCATTCTTATCTATATTGCACATTTGCACGAATTGAACTTAAGGCAAAACCCTAATACAACATAAGGTGGGGAAGTCGTTACCCTCCCTTAGCCCAAAAATCACCTCCCCACTCACACAACCCAAGCAAAATAAAATTTGCTAGACGTTGGCTCCTAGGGACATCTCAAACTCATTTAAGAGATTGACCTAAGGGGGAAACTGTTAGAAGTTGACTCTTGTCAAATCGGTGTCTAAGGTTGGGGATTGAGAGGAAAAAAACTCGAAGAGTAGTGGTTTGGCATAATTAGGCCCGTTGCTTCGGCACGGATACCTCCCACTGATCTTGCCCCTACCTGACCGATTAACACATGTTCAGAATCTGACAATATACCCCCCGTGGACAGTCTAACCAGTTAGGAGTCGTTTAGGTCTAAGCAAACCCTAGTATAGGCTTGTTTTCTTTTTTTTTTTTTTGTTTTTTCTCTTTTATAAATTGTGATATGGATTTCAACAATAATTCTTTCAATCATAATATGAATTCATATTCACCTCGACCTCATTTGACTCAGATAACTCCAACCTGGCTATGTACAACATGAACCAACCATATATGCCGGATTGGGATTATCCGACTCAATATGACCCATATCTCCAATCCATGACTATAATTTTCAAACTAATTTTCAATCTTCACAGAGTTCATGGGGATTCACCTATCCCGAGTCCAATTTTCAACCATCTTGTCCATAATTTTTATAATATTCACTCCCGATTTTGATTCATATCCTCTTTTTCCTGCACACCAATTGAAAAAAAATAATCATTGGAAAGGAGTTTGAAAAAATTGATAGACGCCCAAAAATAATTTGAAAAAATTGTAGCCTCATCATGTCCACCAAATTTCTAAAATTCATGTAGTTCTTTTCCAGAACGACTCAAATGAAAATCATTGTGGAAAAACCTATGGAATTCATGCAAGAGACCGAGCGCATAATGCAAAATGCGATTGACTTACCATGTCCACCAAATGTTCATATGACTTACAAATCATGTCATTTTGGAAATCCAGCTTCAATTTCATCATATCAACCTGAACTTAACCAACATCGACCTCTTGATAGTTTCGTAAGTTATCCATTTCCTGAAATTGAACTTGAAGATAAATGTGAACTGGTATTTCAATTTACGATTCGAGTCCAATCCTTGAATCAATATCGACTCCTATAGCGTTACCTAAACTAAGTAACGTTCTTGAGCCAGGTTTGATCCCATGATTCCTGAATTTGAATCAACCATTTCACCCATTCACATTCCTTCTATGGATTAAAATCAAGATTCAATTTCATTGCATCCATTTGAACTTGCCCAAATTTTGAGAACCACTTTGACATTTTGGCAAGTTATCCTTTTCTCGAAATTGAACTTGAGCTTGAAAGTGATCCTGAACCTCAGTTGGTAATTCCCTTTCGCTTTTTGATTCAATAATGACTCCGATATCTTACCAGATTTTTCTCTATTCCGGAGTCAACTTGAATCCTGTACCAGCACACCATGAAATTAAATCCCTAATATCTTATGATCACACTTCATTAATGGGGAAAATGTGTGAACATCAATTTTATGGTTTGAACCCTATTTCTGAACCAATTTCGCTCTCATTGTTGACTCTCGACTTGGTCTGAGTCAAATTCCAAAGTCAGTATCAGTTTTTTATTCCTGATCTATTTGAGTCCAAATCCATCATCTCCCAAAATCACACTTCATTGTTGGACAAGAATGTTGAAGAAAATGACTTAGTATTATTTTTGAAAATTGAAAATTGGATGGGGATAATTTTTTAATAAGACCATTCATTCAATCACTCTTTTACTGAGTCATACTAGAGAGGTCGCTGGGGGTTTTCTACAAAATCTACGTTATCTTGATTGGGTGGTAACGCTTGGCCCAATCAGACCACCACCGGAGCCACCATCATGAGGTAATTTTTCTTCTCTTCCCATTTGTTTCATGTATATACACATTCACGATGCATTGAGGATAATGCATGAGATAAGTGTGAGGGACGGTTTATGAACATAGTTAGTTTTACATTTTCTTTCTTTTACACTTCTTTTTAATTTAAAAAAAACTTTTGTATAGAAATTCTCTTTTTTTTTTACAAAACTTTTTGAAACAAGTAAATAGTTTTGCATTATTTTTAAGAAAATTAAGATTATCTTAGGAATTAGAAAGACCTAAAATTATGAATTTTAAACGAAGTCAAAATAATAGATCTTGTTTAAATTTTAGGATAAGGAAGTAAGATTGAAAAGATAATTTGATCTTGAATTTTTTGCTTTAGATTTATGCACTTCACACTTAGACAATTTTGAGATTGAAACAAAGACTGAAAATGCCATAAAATATATAAAAAATAAAGAAAAAAGATAATACTAAAAACTACTTATTGAAGTTGGGAATTATGCCTCAAGAAGCATGATTATTCACATCTAAAATAGTGGACAAAAAAATAAAATAATTCCCTTTAGTTTTGTGGTGTGTACTCGAGTCCTTAAGTCCGAGGGATGTTTTCTCATCTGGTGCCGTAGATCATCTGGTTGGGAATCACCGGCTAAAGGCTCACTACCCGGGGAAATAAGAAAACCTAAGAAAACTGAGGGAAGAAAAAAGAGAAAAAATAAAATATATAATAATATAAATAAATGGCATGAAAGTTGGAGTCGATATCCCAAAAACCTTCACTATTCACAAAGTGCATATTTCTAAAAGTTTTATGAAAGATCAAAGAATCAATTCAATTTTAAGTTCTTACATTTAATTTATAACAAGATTTTGCATTTCGACTTAGTTTAAGGAATAATAATTTCTGGTTAACCTATGACTTGGATCACTTATATTTTCGCAAAAAAACTTCAACACTTTTCTCTATTTTCAAAATGTGTCTTCAAAATACTAACATTTGATTTCTTTCTTATGGATTTTGCAGGTGTAATCTGCTGAAAACTCTCAGGAGACAAAACTCCTCCTCTAAGGGAAACCTAGAGGTTTAATGTCTTATTACACAGCTCAGTGCAATCGCATCACCTGCGAAAGCGGTATAATAATTCTTTTTTAGTTTTTGTTTTGCTTGGAACGAGCAAAAGATAAGTGAGGGGGTGTGATTAGTCTCTAAAACTGCATATTTATACACATCTTCACATTTATTTAATATTAAATTCTGCTAATAATACCTCTCTTGCATGTTTCTAGGTCCATGGCATAAAATAAAGAAGAATACCCTAATTACCATTTAATTGGTGATTAAAAGCCTACATAAATAGACATTGACTTTGGAGGGCTGTTTTATCAAAATCGGGGGTCAATTTCAAAAATCGGGACCTGCAACTGAGAGGGGACAGACAGGACAGCGCATGACCCGAAGCACCACGCACGCAGCTCTAGATGATTCATGAAAACACGTCTTTGCTGCGTTTCGCGGCCGTACAGGCGCGGCCGCGGCCATACTTTGGGCCAGGGTCAGGGTTTGTTCCCTGGCCTCCCTTCCCTGGTGCCTATAAATACCCCTTGGAGCTTCCAGAGCAGAGGATATACAGAGTTTAGGATAGTTTTCATCTCCATTTTATAGTTTAGAGTAGTTTAGGTTAGTGTTCTTCTTCTTCCTCCTTTGTATTTTCCATTTCTTTAGATCTTGTAATAGGAGAGAGAGTGGTACAGGGTGAGGAAGAAAGAGTGCTTATAATAGAAGGTGATAATTTATGAAAGGTACTCTCTTAATTTATCTTTATTTTTTCTCGAACTTTTTTTACAGGTTTAGCTAATCTTTTCTCTCATAGCAACTAACTACTAATCGCTAACTTGCTAACTTCTTACTTGATATATCTACATGATCTTATAACCTCTACTTGGCCTTGTTCTTGCAAGAGCCATTGATAGCTTATGATGATGGATCTAACACTCTAACATTTAAATCTCTAACAAGCTACCATTATTTATTTCATGCTTACTCTTATTGGGTTTTGATGATTTAAGTGTAGCATGCACTTGTTGGTTGAATTTGGATGTGAAAGTTAACATATGAGTCGTGCTTTGTAACGATCTTGAACCAAGGACTCGTGATTGTCAAGGATACATGTGAGGCAACTATCGCTAAGAGGTCAGTATGTTAGTGGGGTCATTAGTAGTTAGTAGCCATGGGTTTTTCTTTCTTTTTCACTTTGTTTTAGAAATATCAAAAATCACGAATATCTTTTTTCTATGTTTCCATTTCTTCTTATTCCACCGTACTTCTCTTTTTCATTCTTTATTTTCCTTTCTTTTCATCTTTCAAACATTGAAGAACTTTTAACACACATGTGAATCAACCGATAAATCTTCTATCGCCTCCCGTCCTTCTAAATTCGACTCATTTTAACCTCTATGCTATAACGGAAGTATCAAGGAAGCCAAAGCACACACACTTTGAATATCGATTTCAAAAATATACACTTTTTGTGCACGAATTTCCCCCGATCAATGCACAGGTAAGGCTTTTATTCTAAGGAAGGGGAAGGCTCATTAGAAGGAGGAGTCAAATTTATTGGCTCTACATTTGGTGAAATAGGATTCGAGGCCTAACTCACAGCAGACTCGACAATCTGATCAAGATTAGAGTCTTCAGATTCTAACTCGAGGTCACAATTAGTTTCTAATTCCAATTCTTCTCTATGTTTACTTGTCAAATTCTCAATGAGGTTGACTTCAAATGTTTGATCCTCAAAATCACGGGGTGCTTTCCTAGGTTGAAGACATTGACTTCTCTAGTCATGTCCCCAAAGGTCAACCTCATGGACCCATTCTTACAGTTGATAATAGCGTTGACAGTAGCAAGGAATGAGCGCCCTAGGATAATAAGAGTTTGACCTAGGATTGAACACAAGTTGTGTCTTAAGAACTATGAAATCAACAGAGTAGATAAACTCCCCAACCCGGATAAGGACATCATTAATTTTCCTCTTGGGAACTTTCATTAAATGATCAGCTAGTTGGATTGTGACTAGTTGAACTAAGATCTCGCTCAACCCGAGTTGTTGTTGATAAACTGAGAAGGGGAGCAAGTTGATACTTGCCCCCAAGTCAGAAGTGCATGACTAATCTTGGCTTGTCCTATAGTTCAGGCAATGGTAGGACAATCTAGATGTTTATACTTGATAGGGATCGGACCCGACAGTAGCTCACTAATATTAGTGGCTAAGAAGACTTTCTAGGAAACATTACTCTTTCTCTTCTGGTGCACATTCCTTAGAATTTTGCATAGGATCGGACTTGTTGGATGGTTTCAAGAAGTGGACATTTATCTTCGCTTGATTGAAGATATCAATTATCTTATCCATGTGTGGATTTTGCTTGTTATTTTTCAGCCTATGAGGAAATGGTACTATAGGCTTGTGCACCTAACTGGTTGACTTATTCTTTTAGATTCGTCAGATTTGGAGGGATTTAGATGAGGTGGATGCTTGTGTGATGGAATTGGATGGTGTTGACACTTGATTATCAACTTTCTTTCCTGACCTCAATGTATGAACAACATTACATTTATCAACGATTGATCCTCATCCAAATAGGCTTGTCGAGAATTTGTAGGATTCGTTATTGGCTGACTGGGCAAGATACCCTTTAACCTCTCATTCTGTGGATTGGCTAATTGGCTCATTTGAACCTCTAGTCTCTGTATTATTTGCATGAGAGACTCTTGGTTCTTCATGTACCTTTTCATATTTTTCTCAAAATTAGTCATTCTCTTCTCAAGTTGAGGAAGGAATTGTGGAGCTTAGTGAGGAAATTTTGTTGATAATTCAAATTTGGGTGGATGGTTGGAAGAATTGTGATGGTAATGAAAAGTTGGGTTGATGACTGGAAGAATTATTGAAATGTTAGAAGTGGTTTGAATAATTTGACCGTAAGTGGTCATTGCTGTTTTGGCTCCATGAGAAATTTGGATGATTTTTCCAGCCAGGATTGTACTTTTGTGCATAAGGATTATTGTTGGGCCTTAAAAAGGCCGCATTCATCGGTTCATGAAATTATTGTTGAGCTTAGAACACTCGATACTCCTCAAACACATGATTCATGGCTTGACAGTAAGTACAGCCTGGAGTTGAAAAATTAGTTTGGGCTGACTTGGTTGACAGGAACTGGTTTCTTAGTTTTTAAATCTTCCAGTCTTCTTGCTAGGTTTGCTATTCTATCCTCGATAGCTATGGATGATTCAATTGAATGGAGGCCTCCTTTTGAATAGATGGAGATTGAATTCCTAGAGTTTTTATTAGTTGGTTCTCATTGGATGATCTTTTCAGTTAGATTCTCATATAAATCCTATCCTTCATTTTATCCTTTCGCAAGAATTCCCCTTGGCACACGGTTTCTAAGAGGGACTTGGTTGAGCAGTCTAAACCGTCATAGAGAATTTGTCATTGTCACCATTTCTCTATTCTATGATGAGGACATTGGACAAAGAGGTCTTTGAAGCGTTTAAAGTACTTTCAAAACAGTTCACTAGGTTCTTACTTAAATTTTATGATGTTCTTTCTAATGAGAACGGTCTTATAAATTAGATAGAATTTTTTTCAAGAAGACCTTGATGAAATCGTCCCATGATGTGATAGAGCCAGTTGTTTAGTTGTAAAGCCATTTCTTGGCTAAGTCCTTAAGAGCAAATGGGATAAATCTCAACCTAATAGCATCATCTACAAGGTGTGGGATTTTCATCATTAAGCATACTTTCTCAGATTCTCTTATGAAGAAATAAGCATCTTCAAACTCTAAACCATGAAACTTAGGGAGTGTGTTGATGAACTAAAACTTGAGCTCAAAGTTGTGTTCACCAATCGATGAAAGTTGGGTGCAAGATGAAAGTGTGGTTCTAATGGGATGAACCTGTCCTGCAAACATGTTAGTTGAGTCATAACCAGATTTGGTTTGGATTTTTGCTTGGTTGGTGATGTTTTTCTAGTTAACCTAGATGTGTTTAGGTCTTTGATTACGATTGCATATACAAACACTCTCACAAACAAGTTCACCAATGTCAACAAGAAAAAGAGAAAGCAACCAAGCCTAGTCTAGGGTAAATCTTGACCTAGACAAATCCTAACTGGTTGATTGTCCAGAGGAGGTATAATGTTGACTCTAACCACAAGCTAATCAGCCGATCAGTGCAAGATTGGTGGGAGGTATCCGCGCAAAAGCGACGGGTCTAATTAAGCCAAACCACCAGCCTTTGGGGTTTCACCTCTCAATCCCTGTCCTTTGACAATGATTTGGAAGGAGTCAAATTCTAATACCTTCCTCCTTAGAATAATCTCCTAATGAGTTTCAGATATCCCTAAGACTAATGTCTATTAGATTTTAAGTTAGGCTTTAGGCTGTATGTGCTTGGAGATGGTTTGTAGGCTAAGGAAAGTTAATAACTTCCCCACCTTACCATGTTTTGGGTATTGCCCTTAAAACAGATTGGGCAAGTGTGCAAGTATAAAGCAATAGCAACAATCAAAAAGCAAGTAAATCACCCAAGAATGTTCCTATGCTAGATGCTATGCAATGATCGAAGGGGAAACTAGCACTCAAAAATGTGTATTTATGTGAAATCAATGAAAAGCTCGAATGTGCTTAATGTACCCTCGATACTACCGTTATAGCATTGGCTTAACGGGTCGAATCCACAGGGAAGGGAGGCGATAGAAGCATTAACAGTTTCTATTCCCGTTATTTGTTAACAGTTCTTCTTTATTGAAAGAATGAAAAAGAAAGTGAAAGAAAAGGAAAAGAAAATCCAGAATGTGGTAGGTGAAGAGAGCGATGAAAACGACGATATAAAAAGAAAATAGAAAGTGGTTTGGAAAACAAATAAAGAAAGAAGATGGAACAAAGTTGAACTAAGAGGATGGTGAAAACATCGATAGAAGAAGAACAAAAGATACTTGAAAATGATTTCTAAATCAAGCTAAAAGAAAACTCATGGCTACTAACTACTAAGTACTCCACTAACCATACTAACCTCTTCGAGATAGTTGCCTCACATTTTGATCCTCGGCCATCACAATCCTTGCCTTCAAGAGACGATACAAAGCATGGCTCATGGATGGTTCATAACAAACAAAACATTGCAACAAGAACAAGCTATTACAAGCATCACTCATTACACTACTAGCATGAAATAAAAGAGCATGAAATAAAAGAGAGTTAGCTTGGTTAGCAAGTTAGCAAGTTAGATGTTAGAACCCATCATCTTTGGCCATCAATGGCTCTTGCAAGAACAAGGCCTTGTAGAGGCAACCCGATTCATGTGGATTATCAAGTAAGTGGTTAGATGGTTAGTGGTTAGTAGTTAGATTGCCATGAGAAGAAAAACTAGCTAGAAAACATCATGTAGATGGTGAAGGAGATTACAATGGAAGAGAAAGGAGGCACCTTTACATAGAGTGTCACTCTCTATTACATCAATCCCTTGCTTTCTCTCTCTCTATGTATCACTCAGCCCTACTACAATGATCTAAGAAAAAGAAATGAAAATACAAGAAATGAAGAACACTCACCTACACTACACTAAAATCTGGACCTACTCCTAAAAACGAAGACTGCTTCCGTTTGGGCTCTCTGCAGGGCTATTTATAGGCAAAAGAAGGCTCTGGAAGACGAGACGGGGCTACGCGTCGAAAATCGACGCGTGCTCCACAAAAATGCCGCGGAATCTCAAGGACTGCCGAGATTCCGCGGCAATTCCAGAGAATTAAATCTCAGGATTTCGTCAGGGGCTCCGTCTGGCATCGTGGAATGTCAGGGTATATTCTATTTCTGGTATTTGCACCCGAAAATTCGTCTGACAAGCACAGGAGTCTAGGTTCAATGCACCTTCTAGAGAATCCTTTGCTTGGCCTCCAAGTAATTCGGGATTAATTACCATTAATTGAGATGAATCAGCCTCTTATTCCATCTTTGCCCTTGGACTTTGGATCTACCTGCAATTAAGACCAAAACACGATTAAGATGACTATTTATTCATTAAACGGTGAGAGAATACGACATAAAAATGCATAATCGTAGACTAATCACACCCCCACACTTATTCTTTTGCTCGTCCTGAGCAAAACAAGAAAAGAAAAACTATATTACAAGGGTTATTACACCACTTTCGCAGGTGACGCGATTGCACTGAGCGTGTGCAACAGCCGTTAAACCTCTAGGTTACCCTAGAGGAGGAGTGTTGTCTCCTGAGGGTTTTCAGCGGATTGCACCCACAAAATCCATAAAGAAAGAAGACAAATGTTAGTATTTTGAAAACGCATTTTGAAAGAGAGACAAGTTTATGAAATATTTTTGCAAAAATATAAGTGATCTAAGGTCATAAGTCCACCAAAAATCATTCTTTCTTAAACTTAGTCTCTATGCAAGATCTTATCTTCAATTAAGGTAAGAATTCAAAATTGGATTGAATATTTTATCTTTCATAAAACCTAGATAATATGCACATTGTGATAGTGAAGATTTCTGGGATTTCAACTCTAACCATCAAGCCATTTATTTATATTATTATTATTTTTTCTTTTTCTTCCCTTAGTTTTCTTAGGCTTTCTAGTTCACCCATGTAGCGAGCCTATAACCGATGACTCCCAAACCAGATGGTCCTAGGGCACCAGATGAGAAAACATCCCTCAGGTTAAAGGACTCGAGTAAACAAGGCCACAAAACTAAGGGGATTATTTGCTTCTTTTGACCACCGTTAGGCGTGAATAATCATGCTTCTTGAGGCATAGTTATCCAGCTTAATAAGTGATTTTTTTTCTTTTTTTTTTATATTTTTCTTTATTTATGGCTTTTTAGGTCTTTGTTTCCATCCCAAAAACTATGTAAGTGCGATGTGCATACTATCTAAGGCAAAAAATTCAGGATAAAATTATCTCCCCAATTTATCTTACTTAGCCTATAATTTTAAACAAGATCCATTATTTCGACTAGGTTTAAGATGTCATAATTAAGGCTTTCTTAATTTCTAAGATCATCTTAATTTTCTTAAAAATAGATCAAAACATTGTCTCTTATTTCAAAAAGTTTTTAAAGAAAGAGAAAATTCCTATAAAAAAAGGAAGATTTCTAAAAGTATCCTAAAAGAAGTGAAAAAGAAAGAAAATCTAAAAACTCTATGTTAGTAAACCCTCCCCCACACTTATCTCATGCATTGTCCTCAATGCATCGTGATATATGTCTGCATGAAACAAATAGTGAGGGAAGAAAAAAATTACCTCAAGGTGGTGGTTCCGGTGGCGGCCTGATTGGTCCACGAAATGCGACCCAATCATTCTTGCGTGGAGTCCGAAGGAACCCACCAGAAACCTCCATGATACAACCCACTAGAAAGATGTATGCATTTATAATTTTTATTAAAAATTTTATCCCATCAAATTTCCAAATTTTCAAAATAATTTCGGAGTCAAATTTATCAACACCCTTGTCCCAGAATGGAATGATTGATTTGGACTCAGGAAGCACAGGAACTAATATCGACTCAGGAAAAAGACTCAAGTCAAGTAGAGGTTCGGGAGTCGAGATCGGTTCAGGAAGTGGGTCCAAATCAAGAAGATGAAGCTCAGGTCCACATTCATTTCCCCATGATGGAATGTGACTTTCTAAGAGTGGTGATTCAAGTTCAGGAGGGATGGGAATCAAAACTGACTCTAAAATGTTACTCAAATTAGGTAATATAACAGGAGTCAATAGTGATTCGGGAATTTGAATAAGATCACAAATTGGAGGATCAAAGTCACATTCCTCATTCAGTTCAATTCCACAAAAGTGAGAACTTGCCAATTTATCAATGGGACTTTCAAAAGTATGAAATTGGTCAAGTTCAATATGATCATCATAAGAGATTGGTGATTCAATTTCACAATGGATAGGCACTGGATCCAATACTGACTCGGGAAATGAAGTGAAATCAGGTAAAGACACTGGAGTCATAATTGAATCAGGAAGTAGAATTGAATCACTAATTTGAGATTCACGATCATGTTTATGCTCAAGTTCAATTTCAGGAAATGGATAACTTGCCAAAATGTCAATGGGATCTAAAGTGTGGACAAGTTCAAGTGGGTGTGCTGAAATTGAATCTTGATTTCCAAATGACAAGAGTCTTGGGTCAGATCAATAGAGTTTGGCATAGCGGAATTGGTCAAAGGTTGATAAAATAGAGTCTCCTCATTCCTAAGAATGTTAACCAATTGACTCAATTGTTCTTCCACTCTATTGACAGACTCGGCATGTGATTTTTGATATTGTAATAGAGACTCCTGCAAGATATCCATACTCTTATCTAGATATGATGTATCTCCAAGTGGTTGCTCTAGAATGGGAGTATAGGACTCTTGGTTTTGAAAATTTTGTGAATAATGTGAGTCAAAAATGTGTGAAGATTGAAGCTTGGACTCACACAAGAGTTCTTTACTCGTTTCCAAGGCAAATGGTTGTTCATTATAAGGAGGTGGAACTGAGTAAGACTCTTGAGAATACTGTGGAATTGGAGAGGCCAATGTTTCTTGAAGTTGTTGCTCGGCCCTTTGTAGATTGGCTTCTAAACTCTTTAGTAACTCAGATTTTTCTATTATGGGTGGTTCAGAAAAAGGAGTATAAGAAGCAAAATCGGGGAATGAACATTGTGTAAATTGTGGACAAGGTGGACATGGGGGACAAGGAGGTTGAAAATTTGACTCGGGGTACGTGAATCCCCATTGACTCTGTGACGAGTTGAAATTATTTTGGAATTATAGTCATAAGAATGTGGGTAAGGGTTGTATTGATTCGGATAAGGCCAACCCGGTGTATGTGGTTGGTGCATATTGTAAAACGCCGGGTTGAAATTATCCGAATAGAATGAAGGCGGTGTGAAATATGGATTCATGTTCGGATTGAAAGAATTGTTATTGTTGAATGCCATTTCACACAAACAATCACAAACAAAAAGAAAAAATCAAACAACAAACAAAAAGAAAAGAAAAATTAAAACCAAGCCAAGAGGAGGGTTGACCTAGACCTAGATGAAATGTCCCTAGGGGCCAACGTCTATTCAAATTTTATTAGGGCTTGGGTTGTGTGAGTGGGGAGATGATTTTTGGGCTAAGGAAGGATGATGAATCCCACCTTATCTTGTTTGGAGTTTGCCCTTAAGTTCAATTTGTGCAAGTGTGCAATATAGACAAGAATGTAACACAAAGCGATAAATCACCCACGTGTTTGTCCTATGCTATATGCAATGCCATATGTACATCTCCATCCAGATCACAACAGCAGAATAAAATACAGTATATTGGAATTGAATTGACACGTGCCTAAATGCAAATGTCTAAACCGTTTTAAAAACGTCCAATTACCGTATTTTAGTTCTTTTATTTATTCAGGTGTGTAGGCAATCAAATCAAGAAAGATAGCAGTAAAAAATCCACTAGCTATTACAATTCAGACATCCCAGAATCAACAAAATTTACAATCATCACAACATTGCCGCGCTTTCACGGCACAGGTCGCGAATCCGCGGCTTTTGTTTGGACTCTGGGTCCCTGCTTTCTAGAGCAGGGAGAAGCAAAGCTAGGGTTTCTTCTGCAAAGTTAAGAACCTGTAAATATGACCCTACACACCAAAACAGAGAAGACAATGTTAACAAAAACGTGAAACTAAAACCATTCCCTTCCCCGGCAACGGCGCCATTTTTTTGATCGAAGGGGAAACTAGCACTCAAAAATGTGTATTATGTGAAATCAAATGAAAAGCTCGAATGTGCTTAATGTACCCTCGATACTACCGTTATAGCATTGGCTTAACGGGTCGAATCCACAGGGAAGGAGGCGATAGAAGCATTAACAGTTTCTATTCCCGTTACTTGTTAACAGTTCTTCTTTATTGAAAGAATGAAAAAGAAAGTGAAAAGAAAAGGAAAAGGAAATCCAGAATGTGGTAGGTGAGGAGAGCGATGAAAACGACGATATAAAAACAAAATAGAAAGTGGTTTGGAAAACAAATAAAGAAAGAAGATGGAACAAAGTTGAACTAAGAGGATGGTGAAAACATCGATAGAAGAAGAACAAAAGATACTTGAAAATGATTTCTAAATCAAGCTAAAAGAAAACTCATGGCTACTAACTACTAAGTACTCCACTAACCATACTAACCTCTTCGAGATAGTTGCCTCACATTTTGATCCTCGGCCATCACAATCCTTGCCTTCAAAGAGACGATACAAAGCATGGCTCATGGATGGTTCATAACAAACAAAACATTGCAACAAGAATAAGCTATTACAAGCATCACTCATTACACTACTAGCATGAAATAAAAGAGCATGAAATAAAAGAGAGTTAGCTTGGTTAGCAAGTTAGCAAGTTAGATGTTAGAACCCATCATCTTTGGCCATCAATGGCTCTTGCAAGAACAAGGCCTTGTAGAGGCAACCCGATTCATGTGGATTATCAAGTAAGTGGTTAGATGGTAGTGGTTAGTAGTTAGATTGCCATGAGAAGAAAAACTAGCTAGAAAACATCATGTAGAAGGTGAAGGAGATTACAATGGAAGAGAAAGGAGGCACCTTGATTGGTAGTGAAAAGTGCATTTTTATCATCATATTTACCATCACATTTTCATATTTATTCATTTAATTCTGCACATTTATTAATAATTTGTAATTTATTGTGTGCAGGCCTCGAATTCTTATTTTTATAATAAATAAAGCTTAAAGAGCCCAAAAGCCCAGATCCAAGCCCATATTTGAAGCCCAAGAGTCAAAGTGCAAATATCAATTGTCAAAATTGCAAATACACAAGGGCCAAAGTTGCAAATACAAAGAAGAGGGAAGGATAGACTTCTATTCAACCCTAAACACTTGCAGGATGAGGATAAAAGCTAAAGAAGAGAAGGAAATTCGTGGAAAAGATTTGGGATCTAGGTAACTTGATTCCCAAGTTATATCCAAATCCAAAGATTAAGAGCCAGGATGTAATTTCTAGAAGGATAAACCCAGATGGACGGACCAGAGAAGGCCACGCGCCAAAGCGCGTGGCATTTGGCTACAAAAGTGCCGCGTTTCCGCGGCAAATTTCCCATTTCCGCGGCATTTCTGACGAGTCTGGGGATCAGCTTTCGTGGGAGAGTTGTAACTGGACTCTAACTCCTTCTGCACCTATAAATACCCCCTACAGTGCAACGTACAGAGCGTCCAGCGTCCAGCAAAGGGCCAAAAGCTAGGGTTTAGTTTCGTTCTTTCTTCTAGTTTGTAATTAGGGTTTCTTTTTATTTTCAAGAGAGAGAGAGGTTTATATTGAGCGTGACACCGATGTATCTTCCTCTTCTCGGCCATTGTATTCATGAATAAAGGTAATATTTTTCTTTTGTTTATTATTCTTGTGTTTTACTTTTCCTTTTGTTTTCTATTTCTTTTTCTCTGTGATTTCTTTGTGGCTGATTGATGAACATGCAAGTGAATTCCAAACAAGTATAACTAAGCTACGTGAGAGCCAACGATAGTTCATGAAAACGTTCTCCACTTCCAAAGCTTCGCATCACTTCGTTCTTGATATGCTTGACGATATAATGTGCACAAGGACCGGGCTCGAGTTTATGATCTATGCGTTGAACACCTCCTAAGCAAGGTAGAACATTTAAGGTTTTCACGTTTTTCTTCAACCAACTCAAGTAAGTATTCTTTTCTTTTCTTTTCTTTTCTTTTTGTAGATTAAATCATAACTCATCTCCATATTCTTTTTCCGACCATTGTAAATACCGCTATCTTACCAACTTAACTAATAAAAATAAAAACTTTAGAGAAACTTGCTTAACGCTTCCATCGCAGTCTTACAAATAAAAAGTTTTTATTTTGTTAACGCAAGTTTCTCTAAAGCGTTAAGCAAATAAAAATAAAAATACCGCTATCTTACCGCGGATTAGAATTGTTGACTGAAAGCGTTAAGCAAATACCGCTATCTTACCTCGAGTAAATATGATGATAAAAAGTGTCACTCTCTATTACATCAATCCCTTGCTTTCTCTCTCTCTATGTATCACTCAGCCCTACTACAATGATCTAAGAAAAAGAAATGAAAATACAAGAAATGAAGAACACTCACCTGCACTACACTAAAATCTGGACCTACTCCTAAAAACGAAGACTGCTTCCGTTTGGGCTCTCTGCAGGGCTATTTATAGGCAAAAGAAGGCTGTGGAAGACGATACGGGGCCACGCGTCGAAATCGACGCGTGGCTCCACAAAAATGCCGCGGAATCTCAAGGATTGCCGAGATTCCGCGGCAATTCCAGAGAATTAAATCTCTGGATTTCGTCAGAGGCTCCGTCTGGCATCGTGGAATGTCAGGGTATATTCTATTTCTGGTATTTGCACCCGAAAATTTGTCTGACAAGCACAGGAGTCTAGGTTCAATGCACCTTCTAGAGAATCCTTTGCTTGGCCTCCAAGTAATTCGGGATTAATTACCATTAATTGAGATGAATCAGCCTTTTATTCCATCTTTGCCCTTAGACTTTGGATCTACCTGCAATTAAGACCAAAACACGATTAAGACGACTATTTATTCATTAAACGGTGAGAGAATGCGACATAAAAATGCATAATCGTAGACTAATCATGCAACCGTACCTTGTCTCCAACTTTCTTCAACAGTAATTGTAAAAGAAACGTAATTAGACCAATGTCCAAAATGCAAGTCTAAATATTCTTTTAAGCAATTGGCAATCAATCAGATTACTGTTGGATTAAAAATAGGATATATGAATAACAGATATAGCAGAAATATTACAAAAAAAATTGTATTTTTGTAAAGTAATATGTCTTGCTAAAAAGAGTTTTTAGTAGTCCAAAAAAAATTTCAAGTTTTTACCCTACAATTTCTTGAAATTTTGTTTCCTACTTTCTAGAGTAGAGGTACAAAATAGCAAGTCTTCTCCTGCAATGCTTGAGCGCTAAATCTAATTTTCTGATGGCCCTGAAATAAGAACCAAACTTGTTAAAAAAACAATACACCGTTTCCTCCCCTGTAATGACGCCAAAAATTCATTGCAAGTAAATGCAGTGAGAATTACCGTGTAGCTTTCGACTAACGGGTCGTTATCCACGAGGAAGAATGTGATAAAAGCTTTTTGATGCATTATTTCAAAAGCAAAGAATGGTGTTGGTGTTTTTTAATGCAAAAATGAAATGGAGAATAAAGAGATGATTTAAAGAAAACTTAAAACTTGGAAAAGGTTTTGGAGAAAGTGATTTTTAAAAAGCTTTATGAGTGATGGTGTTTGTTTATTTTTAATAAAGAAGAATCTGGGCTCACTAATCTTTACCCAACTCTGGATTTTTTTTCTTGAAAGTTTGAGTGCCTTAATGAGATCATAAGCAAAAATTTATCCTTGTATTTAAAAGAGATCAAGTGAAACACATAAGATGGTTTATTTTAGAAATCGAACTTTAGTTTTGAAATCTTTCCTTGAGTTGAATGTTACCCATCAAAGCTGTAAAGTGAGAATGGAATAAAAACAAGTTCTTTTTAATGATTAATTTCAAGATTAAGTTTAAAGTCCTATCCCATCCTTATGTGCCTTAAAGAACACTCACAATAAGCAAGGCTTAGTTTAAGGCATTCATATGGTTCAGTTGAGTCTTTTCAATAATATTGATCAAGAATCAATATTAGAGAGAAGAGATTAGTGAGCTCAAAAAGAAGAGATTTAGTTATTCATTACCAAAAAGAAAATATTAAATTGAAATGCAGCATACTTATGAGTTGAAGAAGAAAAGAAGTCTGTCTAATCGTTATTGATGTCATTTCAACTTCAGATTATAATCACTCTTTCTCTCTCACTTTATTTCTGAACTGAACAAAAGATTAAGAACTTAGATACAACTTCTCATAAACTATCTAATAATGATCCTAAACCTTAAAAATAAAGAGAAAAACTTAAACTAGTCTTCTATCCATTTTTCTGTAAATTTTCTACCTTTTATAGGCAAAACCCCAAGGGGAGCGCTTCCCTTATCTCTAAGAGATAGTCACAGAAACCTGACCAAAGCCACATTTCCCGGCCCAGATTGGCCACGTCTAGGCGCAGATGTGGCTGGAGTTAGGTTTTATCCCCTTTTATCCAACGGATTTTCTGTTTGATATCTGGTTTGATTTGACTTTTGGTGATCCTCAAGCTAACCGAATTGGATTC
Organism: Agave tequilana; assembly: GCA_038442645.1. Taxonomy (NCBI): domain Eukaryota; kingdom Viridiplantae; phylum Streptophyta; class Magnoliopsida; order Asparagales; family Asparagaceae; genus Agave; species Agave tequilana. The sequence continues at coordinate 215,514 of JAVJIF010003091.1, forward strand.
ATACAAAACTGAATTAACCGATTTTATTTGATGTGATCCTCCCTTATATGCATTGATCTTCAGCTGGGATCGTGGCTATCCTCCTGAAAATTTATCCCTTCTTTAATTTAGATTTAAATCAGAATTTGAAGCAGGCTTTTGGGCTCAATTTTCTTCCACCTCCATTACTAATAGGCCTGCATTTTATTAAACAAAAATAAGATTAAATACATGACTTATTAGACAATAATTATGGGAATGTGACAGTAGATAAGCAATATATGTGACTGATCAACGGCTAAGGTCAGGTTAAACCAGGAGGTACTCATCCTTAGAGACTCGAGGCTGGTCTCTTCGACCCCCCTACAACGGATCTAAGAGACTACTTGATAGAGAAGAAGAGTGCTTATCAAATCACTCCACAATATTGCTGTGAACAGCTCATCACAGCGGTGGTCTTTAAATGCCACTGCAGTTCATATGCAAGCAAACAATCGACGTTTAACCAGTTATCAGTAGCACCAGTCTCCCGCTCAGCCAAGAGACGTCGCTCCCACACAAAGAGAACCTTCTCTTACACGGAATACCCTGAAGTGACTACAAACATGGTGGGTCCAAGCATTATGCCAAATAGGATTAAGGGGAAGCAGCTGATAGTCAGCTCTGATTAGTTTGACAATGACCCGAAGGAGTATACAAGCATACCCATACTCGGACTATACACTAGCCCCAGTGGACTATAGTGCCCTAGCCCGGGGCATTGAAATAAGTGATTGGGGAGAAACCAAACACTTGAAGACGTGTGTTTTATTAAAGCAATAAAATTAATGTGTGTGCTAATGTTCCCTCGATACTTCCGTTATAGAATTGGCTCAACGAGTCGAATCCACAGGGACGGGAGGCGATATAAGCATTAACAGTTTATGTTCACGTTGATTGTTAACAAGTTCTTCTTTTTAAAAAGTAAGAAAAAGAAAAAGAAACAAAATCCAGAAGTGATAGGGGAGAAGGCGATGAAATCCGCGATGTGAAAATAAAAGAGAAATAGTTTTGAAAACAACAAGAAGATGAAACAAAGATGAACTAAGAAGTTGGTGAGAACAACAATGGGAAAATGATAAAAGGTTTTGAAATTGATTTTTAAAATAAGATAAAAGAAAACTCATGGCTACAAACTACTAATTGCTCCACTAACCATGCTAACCTTTTAGTGATAGTTGCCTCACATGGATCCTTGGCCATCACTAGTCCGTGGCTTCAAGAGACGATACAAAGCATGGCACATAAGATTGTTTTTCTACATTCAAACAACACATCCATACCACACAATAAGTTACAAGCTACTATTAAATCATCAAAACCGATTAGAGGTTAGCATGAATTAAAGAAGACATTGCAAGTTATCAAGTTTAGGTTAGATTTTAGAAATATTAGAATGTTAGAATCCATCATCATGAGCCATCAATGGCTCTTGCAAGAGCAGGGCCTTGTAGAGGCGATTAGATTCATGTAGATTATCAAGCAAGCGGATAGATAGTTAGTGGTTAGTAGTTAGATTACCATGAGAAGAAAAATTAGGTCAGCATCACGTAGAAGATGGAGAAGACTACAATAGAGAAGAAAGGAGACACCTTTACATAGATTGTCAACATCTATTACATCAATCTTTCTCTTTCTCTCTCTAAATTTCTCAGCCTTAATACATGATCTAAAAATGAAATGAAAATACAAAAGAAAAGAAAAGAAAAAAAAGAAGATCTACACTAAAAGAAAGAAAAAACTAGCCTATTTCTCCATTCGCTTATGTTTCGGGGCTCTGCAGGGCAATTTATAGGCAAAATGACCTTTTAGAAGACGAGACGAGGCCACGCGTCAATAATCGACGCATCGCTCGCCAATATTGCTGTGGAAATGCGACAAAACCAGGGACTTAGGTCCCTAGTTTGGCAAGCAACTTCGCCTCACTTTGAGGACCTTCCAGATATGCTCAGATTCAGTTATTTGGGTTCAGATTTTCGTCAGACACCCGCCAACGTTTAGATTCAATATATCTTCTAAAAACTCTCTAGCTTGTCTCTAAGAAATCTAGATTTAATTACCTGAAAATAGGTTTAATTAAGCTCTTGTTGCTTCTTTGCTCCTAGACTCTTGATTATCTACAAAATAGACCAAAACACAGTTAGAAATGATATTTTATTCATAAATCAGTAGGAAATATAATATAATAATGCAAAATTATAGGCTAATCACACCTCCACACTTATCTTTTGTTCGTCCTGAGCAAAACAAGAAAAAGAAAAACTATACTACAAATGTTATTACACCACTTTCGCAAGTGACGCGATTGCACAGAACTTGTGCAACAAGCCGTTAAACTTCTAGGTTACCCCTAGAGGAGGAGTTTTGTCTTCTGAGATTTTTCAACGGATTGTACCCACAAAATCCATAAAGAAAGAAAACAAATGTTAGTGTTTTGAAAACGCATTTTGAAAGAGAGATAAGTTTTTAAAATATTTTTGCAAAAATAAAAGCGATCTAAGATCATAAGTCCACCAAAAATTATTCTTCCTTCAACTTAGTCTATATGCAAGATATTGTCATCAGTTAAGGTAAGAATTCAAAACTGGATTGAATATTTTATCCTTCATAAAACCTAGGTAATATGCACTTTGTGACAGTGAAGATTCCTGAGATTTCAACTCTAACTATTAAGCCATTTATTTATATATATATTTTTTCTTTTTCTTCTCTTAGTTTTCTTAGGCTTTCCAGTTTACCCGAGTAGTGAGCCTTTAACCGATGTCTCCCAGACCAGATGGCCTTAGGGCACCAGATGAGAAAACATACCTAGGTATAAGGACTCGAGTAAACAAGGCTGTAAAACAAAGGGAGATTATTTGTTTCTTATGACCACTGTTAGGCGTGAATAATCATGCTTCTTGAGACACAGTTATCCAGCTTAATAAGTGGTTTGTTCCCTTCATATATACCGTATATATATATATATATATATACGTATGAATATATATGTATATATATGTATATATATATATATACACTTTATGGCATTTTAGGTCTTTGTTTCCATCTCAAAAATGTGTAAGTGTGAAGTGCATACTATCTAAGGCAAAAAATTTAAAATAAAATTATCTCTCCAATCTATCATACTTAGCCTATAATTTTAAACAAGATCCATTATTTCGACTAGGTTTAAGATGTCATAATTAAGGCATCCTTTAATTTCTAAGATCATAATTTTCTTAAAATAGATCATAACTTTGTCTCTTGTTTTACAAAGTTTTTAGAGAAAGAAAAAATCCTATACAAAAGGGAAAATTTCTAAGAATATCATAAAAGAAGTGAAAAAGAAAGAAAATTAAAAAGCTCTACGTTAGTAGACCCTCCCCGACACTTATCTCATGCATTGTCCTCAATGCATCGTGAATGTATGTATGCATGAAACAAATAAAGAGGGAAGAAAAAATCACCTCAAGGTGGTCGTTCCGGTGGTGATCTGATTGGTCCACGAAATGCGGCCCAATCCAATTAGCGTGGAGTCTGGAGAAACCCACTAGAGACCTCTATAATACAACCCACTAAAATGATGTATATATGAATGATTTTTAATAAGAATTTTACCCCATCTAATTTTCAAATTTTAAAAATAATTTCAGAATCAATTTTATCAACACCCTTGCGCTAAAATGGAGTGTGAAAAGATGGAATGAGTAATTTAGACTCAAAAAGTATAGGAACTACTACTGAATCAGGAATTTGACTTAAGTCATATAAAAGTTCGGAAGTCAAAATTTGTTCAAAAATCGGGTCCAAATCAAAAAGTTAAAATTTTAATCCACATTTATTTTCCCACAACTGAATGTGAATTCTAAGATTAGTGATTCAAGTTCAAGAATGATAGGTATGGGAATCAAAACTAACTCTAAAATATTGCTCAAATCGAGTAGCAAAACAGAAGTCAATACTGATTCAGGAATTTAAACTGGATCACAAATTTGAGGATCAAAGTTTCATTCTTGTATAAGTTTAATTTCTTTGAAAGAAAAACTTACCAATTTGTCAATAGGATATTTAAAAGTATGAAATTGGTCAAGTTCAATTTGTTATCATAAAAGATTGGTGATTCAATTTCACGATAGATTGACACAGGATCCGATGTTGGCTTGGGAAAAGGATTTAAGTGAGGTAAAAATATCGGAATTAATATTGAATCAAAAAGTGAAACTGAATTATCAAGTTGAGGTTTAGGATCATATAAATGCTCATGTTCAATTTCAGGAAAAGAATAACTTGCAAAAATATCAACATGGTACTCAAAATTTTGATGTTGGTCAAGTTCAAATGGGTGTGCTGAAATTGAATCTTGGTTTACAAAATAATATGATTCCTGATCTAGATCGATAGAGTAATGTAATAGATGGAATTGAACCCGGGTTATTAAGGCTTGAGTTGTGTGAGTGGGGAGATTATTTTTGAGTTAAGGAAGGGTGATGAACTCCCCACCTTATCTTGTATTGGGTTATGCCCTTAAGTCTGATTTGTGCAAGTGTGCAATATAGATAAGAATATAACACAAAGCGAGTAAATCACCCACATACTTGTCCTATACTATATGCGATGTCATATGTACACCTCAGTCCAAATCACAACAATAGAACAAAATACAATATAATAGAGTTGAATTGATATGTGCCTAAATGTAAATGTCTAAATTGTTTTAAAAGCATCCATATACCGTATTTTAGTTCTTTAATTTATTACAATGTGTAGGCAATCAAAGTAGAAAATTAGCAGCAGAATATAACAATATATGCAACTTGCAAATGCCCTACAAAAGACAAAGTACAATTGTAACAAAATTGTTACGTTTTCGTGGCCTTTCTTTCATTTTCGCGGTAAAGTTTTCGAAGCAAGCTTTCTGCTTACTAGAGTAGGGAGAGGCAAGTAAGAGTAGACTTCTGTAATATAAAAATTCTATAAAAATTGCCCTGCATACCAAAACAGAGAAGAAAATGTTAAAAAAATGTGAAATTAAAACCATTCCCGTCCTCGGCAATGGCGCCAAAATTTGATCGGGGCTGAACCAAGCACTCAAAAACGTGTGTTTTTATGAAATCAATGTAAAAGTGTGCATGCTAATGTTCCCTCGATACTTACATTATAGCATTGGCTTAACGGGTCGAATCCACAGGGACAGGAGGCGATAGAAGCATCAGTTCTTATTCACGTCAGTTATTAACAAATTCTTCTCTGCTAAAGAATTAGAAAAAGAAAAAGAAAAGAAAAGAAATTCAGAAGTGATCGGTGAAGAAGGGGATGAAATGGTAATGTGAAAATAAAAGAGAAGTGGTTTTGAAACAAAAAAAGATAAACAAAGATGAACTAAGAAGTTGGTGAAAACAATGATGAAAATGATAAAAGAGTTTTGAAATTGATTTTTAAAATAAGATAAAAGAAAACTCATGACTACTAACTACTAATTGCTCCACCTAACCATGCTAACATCTTAGTGATAGTTGCCTCACATGGATCTTGGCCATCGCTAGTCCTTGGCTTCAAGAGACAATAAAAAGCATGGCTCACAAGATTGTTCTTCTACATTCAAACAATACATCCATACCACATAACAAGTTGCAAGTTACTATTAAATCATCAAAACCAGTTAGAGGTGAGTATAAAATAAAGAAGACTTTGCAATTTAGCAAGTTAGTGGGTTAGATGTTAGAAATGTTAAAATGCTAGAATCCATCATCATGAGCCATCAATGGCTCTTGCAAGAGCAAAGCCTTGTAGAGGCTATTAGATTTTGGATTATCAAGCAAGTAGTTAGATGGTTAGTGATTAGTAGTTAATTGTCATGAGAAGAAAAATTAGCTAAGAGAAAATGGAGAAGATTACGATAGAGAAGAAAGGAGACACCTTTATAGAGATTATTACCATCTATTATATCAATCTCTCTTTCTCTCTCTGAATCTCTCAGCCCTAATAAATGATATAAAAACAAAATGAAAAAAACAAAAGAAAAGAAAAGAAAAGAAGAACAACTACACTAAAAGAGAGAAAACCTAGCTTATTTCTTTATCTGCCTCGTATCTGGCCAAACCTGTAGTATTTATAGGCAAACGAAGAATCAGGAAAGCGAGACGAGACCACGCGCCAGTAATCGACGCGTGGGCCCACCATATTGCCGCAAAAATGATCGGGGAAAAACCGCGCACAAAAAGTGTATGTTTTAAAATCAAGATTTAAAGTGTTTGTGCTTTGGCTTCCTCAATACTTCTGTTATAGCATAGAGGCTAAAACGAGTCGAATCCATAAGGACGGGAGGCGATAGAAGCTTTACCGACTAATTCACGTGTGTGTTAAAAGTTCTTAAATGTTTGAAAGAATGAAAAGAAAGGAAATAAAGAATGAAAAGAGAAGTACGGTGAAACACAAAGAAATGGGAAACATAGAAAAGAATATATTGTGAATTTTGAAATATTTCTAAAACAAAGTGACAAAGAAAAAAACTCATGACTACTAACTACTAAAGGCTCCACTAACAAGCTAACCTTTTAGTGATAGTTGTCTCACATATATCATTGGCCATCACTAGTCCTTGGTTCAAGAGCATTTCAAAGCATGACGCATACGATAACTTTCACATCAAAACTTAACAAAACAAGTTCAAGCTAAACTTAAACCATCAAAACTAAATAAGAGTAAGCATGGAGTAAAGCAATGTTAGCTTGTTAGAGAGTTAGGATGTTAGAGTGTTAGATCTATTATCATTAGCCATCAATTGCTCTTGCAAGAGCAAGGCCAAGTAGAGCCTATTAGATTCATGTGGATTATCAAATAAAAAGTTAGTTAGTAGTTAGTTGTTATGAGAGAAAATTAACTAAACATGTAAAAAGAGTTGAGAGAAGAAAATAAAGAGAGGTAAAGAGAGAACCTTTCATAGATTGTCACTTTCTATTACAAGAACTCTTGCTTTCCAATCATATACCACTCTCTCTCCTATTATTAGATCTACAAGAAAGAAAAAAATACAAAGAAGAAGAAGAAGAACTAACCTAAACTAAACTACCCTAAACTACAACATGAAAAAACTACACTACTCTCTGTATTTTTCTCTAAAGAAGAACCCTAGGGTGTATTTATAGTCACCAGGGGAAAAGGGGCCGGGGGGGACAACCCCTGGCCCAAAGCACGGGCGCGGCCATGCCCGTATGGCCGTGGAAACGCGGCCCAGGCCACGTTTCCACAGCTCTTCTAGAGCCGAGAGCGCGGCGCCTGCTGCCGCGTGCTATCCTGCCTATCCCCTATTAACTGCATGTCCCGGTTTTTGTTTTAGGCCTCTAGTTTTGACGAATCAGCTTTTCAAAGTCAATGGCTATATTATAGGCCTTTGATCACCCATTAAATGGTGATTTAGGGTCTTCTTCTTTATTACACACCATGGACCTAGAAACATACAAGAGAGGTATTATTAGCAGAATTTAATATGAAATAAATGTGAAGATGTGGTATGAAATATGCAGTCTTAGAGGCTAATCACACCCCACACTTATCTTTTGCTCATCCCAAGCAAAACAAAAACTAAAGAAATTATTACACCACTTTCGTAGGTGACGCGATTGCACTGAGCATGTGCAATAAGCCGTTAAACCTCTGGCTTTCCCCTAGAGGAGGAGTTTTCTCTCCTGAGGGTTTTCAGCGGACTACACCCACAAAATCTATAAATAAAGAAATCAAATGTTAGTATTTTGAAAACACATTTTAAAATAAAGAAAAGTGTTGAAAATTTTTTACAAAAATATAAGTGATCAAGGTCATAGGTTAACTAGAAATTATTCTTCCTTAAACTAAGTCGAAATGCAAAATCTTGTTATAAATTAAATATAAGAATTTAAAATTGAATTGATTCGTTGATCTTTCATAAAATTCTTAGAAAAATATGTACTTTGTGAACAATGAAGATTTTTGGGATATCAACTCTAACTTCCATGCCATTTATTTAATATTTTTTTCTTTTTTCCTTCCATTAGCTTTCTTAGGCTTTCTAGCTTACTCGGGCAGTGAGCCTTTAGCCGGTGACTCTCAAAGCAGATAGTTTTAGAGCACCAGATGAGAAAACATCCCTCAGACTTAAGGACTTAAGTAAACAAGGCCAAAAACTAAAGGAGATTATTTTATTTTTTTCACCATTTTAGGTCTGAGTAATCATGCTTCCCGAGGCATAATTACCGAACTTTAATAAGTAATTTTATCATCATTTTTTTATATATATTTTTATGAGATTTTTTTATGACATCTTCAGTCTTTATTTCAATCTCAAAAATTATGTAAGTGTGAAGTGCATAAATCTAAGGAAAAAAATTCAAGATCAAATTATCTTTTCAATCTTACTTTCTTATCCTAAATTTTAAATAAGATCTTTTATTTTGATTCGGTTTAAAATTTCATAATTTTATATCTTCCTAATTCCTAAGATAATCGTAATTTTCTTAAAAATAAATAAAAACTACTTCCCTTATGTTAAAAAGTTTTTGTAAAAAGAAAAGAAAAGAGTTTCTATACAAAATAAAATTTTAAAAAGTTCTTAAAAGAAGTGTAAAAGAAAGAAAATATATGACTAACCTATGTTAGTAAACCCTCTCCCACACTTATCTCATTCATTGTCCGCAATGCATCATGATGTGTGTATACATGAAATAAATGGGAAGAGAACGAAAATTATCTCATGGTGGTATGATTGGGCCAAGCGTTGCTATCCAATCAAGACACTGTATTGACCTCTTTTTATCTACATATTTACAATCCCCCATTTTAATAGGATCATGCAAGATCCTATCATGAAAATTATTCTTTTTACATGACCAATCCAAAAAGTCATCACTGGGTCATTCTGGTCAATACTTTGGTCCAATAGTAGAATGTGATTTTGTGGAATGGATGATTTGGGCTTTGAAATGAAAAGTTCAGGAACCAGTACTAACTCAGGAAAATCAACATTAGGTTCGAGAGTCAGTTTAGGTTCAAGAGTTAAGTACAAATCAAAGAATTTAACTTCACATTCTATTCCTATCAATGAAGTGTGATTATCCTAAAGAAGTGATTCAGTTTCTAAATCCATAGATACAGAAATCAATATTGGCTCGAGAAATGTGTCCAACTTGGGTAAGGATGTCGGAGTCAACATAGATTCAAAGATTGAAATTGAATCACAAATTATAGGTCGGGTTCACATTCATATTCAAGTTCAATTTCATTGAAATAGAAACTTGCCAATTTGTCAATGGGTTGATATTGGTGAAGTTCAAGGTTTTGTGGTGAAATTGAATCTTGATCAAAGTCTTCAAGAATCCATGATTTTTGATTTTAATCAATATGATTAGAAGTATTAGGAATAGTTAAAGATTGGGTAGGGAGAGTTTCTTTATTCCAACACATGTTTTCCAATCGATTAAGTCTAGCTTCTATCATAATAAAAGGATCGCTTTGGAATTGAATCATGAATTCTGTACTCTTTTCTAAGTCTCTATGTTCTTCTTGCTGTGGGACATAGAAAATAGAGTAAGGATCTTGGATTTGAAAACTTTGATGGGATTTCAAGTCCTCTAGATTTTGAATTTGTCGCTCGAGTTTCTCTAAGGCTTCCATCCTCTTTTCCCAGTCAATTGGTTCTTCTAATGGTTGGTCGGGGGAAGGATATATGAAGCTGAATGTTGGTAAAGTGGTTGACCATAATACTCAAGGGAGTTGTATCCCCATTGACTCGGTAAAGAGTGGTGATGATTATTCTAGTCTTGTTCATAGTATTGGACTGGAGCACATATTGAGTCAGATAATCCCAATTCGACATATAAGGTTGGTTCATGTAGTACATAGCCAGGTCAAAATTATCCTAGTCAAATGAGGTCGGGGTGAAATATGGATTCATATTTGAATGGAAAAAATTATTGTTGTTGAAATTCATATCACAATTTACAAAAAAAAAAAATAACAAACGAACAAACAAACAAATAAAGAAAATGAAAAAGAAAACAAGCCTATGCTAAGGTTGACTTAGACCTAGATGACTCCTAACTGGTTAGATTGTTCACGGGGGGTATATTGTCAGAATCTGACAACGAGTTAATCGGCCAAGTAGAGGCAAGATCAGTAGGAGGTATCCGTGTTGGAGCAACAGGCCTAATTATGCCAAACCACTGTTCTTCGAGGTTTCGCCTCTCAATCCCCAACCTTAGACACTAATTTGACACGAGTCAACTTCTAATAACTTCTCCCTTAGGTTAATCTCTTAAATGAATTCGAGATGTTCCTAGGGACCAACGTCTAGCAATTTTTGTTAAGGCTTGAGTTGTGTGAGTGGGGAGGTGATTTTTGGGTAAGGAAGGGTATTGACTTTCCAACCTTATGTTATGTTAGGTTTTGCCCTTAAGTTTAATTCATGCAAGTGTACAATATAGATAAGAATGAACACACAAGAGTAAATCACCCACGTGTTTATCCTAACTATATGCCATGCAATATGTACACCTTCATCAAGATCACAACAACACAAGAACAAAAATCAGTATATTGGAATTAAAATTGACACGTGCCTAGTTTCAAATGTCTAAGCCATTTTAATGCATCCAATTTTTGTATTTTAGTTCTTAAAATTATTACAGTGTACAGGTAATACAAACAAAAACTAGCAGTAAAATATAAAAATATACAAGAATTTACCCAACCATAGAAGAGCAAGTGTGGACCTCTAAAATACTAAAACTTTAACCTGCACACCAAAAACCAAAGAAGAAAAGTTAACAAAAAGGTGAAATCAGACTGTTCCCATCCCCAGCAATGGCGCCAAAATTTGATCGGGGAAAACTGTGCACAAAAAGTATATGTTTTGAAATCAAGATTTAAAGTGTGTGTGCTTTGGCTTCATCGATACTTCCATTATAGCATAGAGGCTAAAACAAGTTGAATCCACAAGGACGGGAGGCGATAGAAGCTTTACCAATTGATTCACGTGTGTGTTAAAAATTCTTCAATGTTTGAAATAATGAAAAGAAAGGAAACAAAGAATGAAAAGAGAAGTACGGTGAAACACAAAGAACTGGGAAACATAAAAAAGAATATATTTGTGATTTTTGAAATATTTCTAAAACAAACTGAAAAAGAAAGAAAACTCATGGCTACTAACTACTACTGGCTCCACTAAAAAGCTAACCTCTTAGTGATAGTTGCCTCACATGTATCATTGGCCATCACTAGTCATTGGTTCAAGAGCGTTTCAAAGCATGACCCATATGATAAGTTTCACATCCAAACTCAACAAAATAAGTTCAAGCTACACTTAAACCATCAAAACTAAATAAGAGTAAGCATAGAGTAAAGTAATGTTAGCTTGTTAGAGAGCTAGGATGTTAGAGTGTTAGATTCATCATCATGAGCAATCAACGGCTCTTGCAAGAGCAAGGCCATGTAGAGGCTATTAGATTCATGTGGATTATCAAATAAGAAGTTAGCAAGTTAGTAGTTAGTAGTTAGTTGCCATGAGAGAAAATTAACTAAACATGTAAAAGGAGTTAGAGAGAAGAAAATAAAGAGAGGTAAAGTGAGAACCTTTCATAAATTGTCACCTTTACTACAGGAACTCTTGCTTTCCAACCATATACCACTCTCTCTCCTATTACAAGACCTACAAGAAAGAAAAAATGCAAAGAGGAAGAAGAAGAAGTAACCTAAGCAAAACTATCCTAAATTACAATATGGAAAAACTACACTACTCTCTATATTTTTCTCTGAAGAAGAGCCCCAGGGGGTATTATAGGCACCAAGGTAAAGGGGGCCAGGGGGACAACCCCTGGCCCAAAGCATGGGCGCGGCCGTGCCTGTATGGCCGCGGAAACGCGGCCCAAGCCGCATTTCCACGGCTCTTCTAGAGCCACACACTGGCGCCTGCTGCCGCATGCTGTCGCGTCTGTCCTTGTACGCTGTAGGTCCCAGTTTTTGGTTTTGGGCCCTGGTTTTGACAAATCTGCTCTCCAAAGTCATGGCAATATTATAGGCCTTTCATCACCTATTAAATGGTGATTTAAGGTCTTCTTCTTCATTGCACACCATGGACCTAGAAACATACAAGAGAGGTATTATTAGCAGAATTTAATATGAAATAATGTGAAGATGTTGTATGAAATATGCAGTTTTAGAGAGTAATCAGAAAATGCAGCATTTGCTGCATTTTCACCGTAAAACTAAGGACTTAGGTCCCTGGTTTTGGTGTGCGGATTCGTCTCACTTTGGGGACCTGCCAGATATTCTTGGATTCGGTTATTGACGACCAGATTTTTTCAAACACCCGCCAACGTTTAGATTCAATCTATCTTCTAGAAACTCTCTAGCTTGGCCTCTAAGAAATTTGGATTTAATTATTCAAAAATGGGTTTAATTAAGCTCTTATTGCTTCTTTGCCCCTAGATTCTTGATTATCCGTAAAATAGACCAAAATACAATTAGAAATAATATTTTATTCATAAATCGGTATGGAAATGCGATATAATAATGCATGTAGACTAATCACACCCCCATACTTATCTTTTTGCTCGTCCCGAGCAAACAAAAAGAAAAATTATACTACAATATTATTACACCACTTTCGCAGGTGACGCGATTGCACTGAGCGCGTGCAACAAGCCGTTAAATCTCTAGCTTTTCCCTAGGGGAGGAGTTATCTCCTAAGGGTTTTCAGTGGATTGCACCTACAAAATCTATAAAGAAAGAAAATAAATATTAGTGTTTTGAAAACACATTTTGAAAGAGAGAAAAATTTTCAAATTTTTTTTGCAAAAATATAAGTGATCTAAGATCATAAGTCCATGAAAAGTTATTCTTCCTTAAACTTAGCCTACATGCAAGATCTTGTCATAAATTAAGATAAGAATTAAAAACTGGATTGATCCTTCATAAAACCTAGATAATATGCACTTTGTAATAGTGAAGATTTATGGGATTTCAACTCTAACCATCAAGCCATTTATTTATGTATATATTTTTCCTTTTTCTTCCCTTACTTTTCTTAGGCTTTCTAGTTTACTTAGGTAGTGAGCTTTTAACTGATGACTCCCAGATCAGACGGTCTTAGGGCACCAGATGAGAAAACATCCCTCGGGTTTAAGAACTCGAGTAAACAAGGCCACAAAACTAAAGGGATTATTTTTTTTTTTTTACCACCATTAGGCGTGAATAATCATGCTTCTTGAGGCATAATTTTCCAGCTTAATAAGTGATTTTTTATTTATTTATACCATATATTTTTTCTTTTTATTTTTTTGCTTTATGGCATTTTAGGTCTTTATTTCCATCCCAAAGATATATAAGTGTGAAGTGCATATTATCTAAAGTAAAAAAATTTAAGATAAAATTATCTCTCCAATTTATTTTACTTAGTCTATAATCTTAAACAAGATCCATTATTACGACTAGGTTTAAGATGTTATACTTAAGGCTTTCTTAATTTCTAAGATCATTGTAATTTTCTTAAAATAGAACAAAACTTTGTCTCTTGTTTTAAAAAGTTTTAAGGAAAAGGAAAAATTTTATACAAAAGGAAGAATACTAAGAATATCTTAAAAGAAGTGAAAAAGAAAGAAAGTCTAAAACCTTTATGTTAGTAAACTCTCTCCCACACTTATCTCATGTATTGTCCTCAATGCAGCATGAATTTATGTACGCATAAAACAAATAGAGAGGGAAGAAGAAATCACCTCAAGGTGATGTTCCAATGGTGGTCTGATTGGTCTACGAAATGTGGCCCAATTCAAAGATTATGGTATCTAGAAAAACCCACCAATGACCTCTATAATACAACCCACTAAAATGATGTGTATATGAATGAATTTTATTAAGAATTTTACCCTATCTAATTTTTAAATTTTCAAACTAATTTCAGAGTCATTATTATCAACAATCTTATCCCAAATAGAGTATGAAAAGATGAAATGATTAACTTGGACTCAGGAAGCACAAAAACGACTGCTGACTTAGGAATTTGATTTAAGTCGAATAAAGGTTCTGGAGTCGAGATTGATTCAAGAAGTGGGTCTAAATCAAGAAGTTGAACTCACGTCCACATTTATTTCCCCACAACGGAATGTGACTTACTAAGATAGGTGATTCTATTTCAAGAATGATAGAAATGGGATTCAAAATTGACTCTAAAATGTTGCTCGAATCGGGTAGCAAAATAGGAGTCAATATTTATTTAGGAATTTGAACTGGATCATAAATTTGAGGATCGAAATTACATTCTTGTCTATGTTTAATTTCTTTGAAAGGAAAACTTGTCGATTTGTCAATGGGACATTCAAAAGTATGAAATTGGTCAAGTTCAATTTGTTGATCATAAAAAATTGGTGATACAATTTCACGATAGATTGACACAGGATCGAATACTTACTCGGGAAAAGGATTGAAGTGAGATAAAGATACCGGAGTCAAGATTGAATCAAAAAGTGGAACTGAATTACCAAGTTGAGATTCAGGATCATATTCATGCTCAGGTTCACTTTTAAGAAAAGGATAACTTGCCAAATTATAAACATGGTTCTCAAATTTGGATGTTGGTCAAGTTCAAATGGGTGTGCTGAAATTGTAACTTGGCTTCCAAAACAACATGATTCATGATCTAGATCGATAGAGTTAGAAATATATGGATTGGTCAAAGATTAAAGAGTGAGTTTCCTCATTCCTATGAATGTTAACCAATTGACTCAGTTGTGTTTCTAACCCATCGATAGACTGGGTAAAAGATTTTTAAAATTATTGTGAGGACTCATGCAAGATTTCTATACTCTTTTCTGACTAAGATTTTTCTTCAAATGACTGTTCTAGAAAGGGAGTATAGGAATCTTGGTTTTAGAAAAATTGTAAAGATTGTGACTCTAACAAGTTTTGAGATTATCGCTCGGACTCACGCAAGAGTTCTCAGTCAATTCCAAGATGGATGTTTGATCATTTTGAAGAGGTGCGACTGAGTAAGAATCTTGAAAATATTGTGAAATTGGAGAGGCCAACATGTTCTGAAATTTTCGCTCGGCCTCTCGCACGTTGGCTTTTATACTCTTTTCTAACTCAGATTTTCCTTCACATAGAGGTTTTAGAAAAGGAGTGCAGGAAGCAAAATTGGGAAATGAATATAGTAGAAATTATGAAAATTGCGGACAAGGTGGCTGAAAATTTGACTCGGGGGAGTTGAATCCCTATTGACTCTATAAATAGTTGAAATTATTTTTAAAAGGTTGGTCATCAAATAAGCGGTATGTGTTATATTGAGTCGAATATATCCAATCCAGATTATTTGGTTGGTTCATGTTTTTCAATGCTAGTTGGATCGGTTCGGCAATTAGGTTGATGTGAAGTATGGATTCATATTAGGATTAAAAAAATTACTGTTGTTGAATTCTATTTCACAAACAATCACAAACAAAAAAGAAAAAACAAACAAGCAGATAAAAGAAAGTAAAAAATCAAAACCAAGTCTATATTAAGGTTGACCTAGACCTAGATGACTCCTAACTGGGCGATTACCCGCGGGAGGTTGTTGTAGACCACAAGCAAATCAGCCAGATAGGGGCAAAATATGGTGGGAGGTATCCGTGCGTAAGCAATGGGCTTTAATTACGCCAAACTACGGTATCTTCGAGGTTAACCTCTTAATCCCCAATCTTAGACACCGATTTTACAAGAGTAATTTTCAAAATAAGTTTCACCCTCGGTCAATCGCTTAATGAGTCTGAGATGTCCCTAGGGGCCAACGTCTATAAATTTTTATTAAGGCTTGAGTTGTGCAAGTGTTCAATATAGACAAGAATATAACACAAAGTGAGTAAATCACTCACATGTTTATCTTATGCTAAATGTGATGACATATGTACACCTCAATCCAAATCACAATAACAGAACAAAATACAGTATATTGGAATTGAATTGACAAGTACCAAAATGCAAATGTCTAAACCAACTCAAAAGCATCCAAATACCATATTTTAGTTCTTTAATTTATTACAATGTGTAGGAAATCAAAGCAAAAATTAGCAGCAGAATATAACAATATATGCAACTTGCAAATGCCCTGCAAAAGATAAAGTAAGTTGCCACAAAATTGCCACGTTTTCGCGGCTTTTCTTTGATTTCTGCGACAAAGTTTTAGAAGCAAGCTTTTTGCTTTCTAGAGTAGGGAGAGACAAGCGAGAGTAGACTTCTACAATATAAAAATTCTATAAAATTGCCCTGCACACCAAAACAGAGAAGAAAATGTTAAAAAAACGTGAAATCAAAACCATTTCTGTCCCCGGTAACGACGCCAAAATTTGATCGGGACGGAACCAAGCACTCGAAAATGTGTGATTTATGAAATCAATGTAAAAGTGTGTGTGCTAATGTTCCCTCGATACTTCCATTATAGAATTGGCTCAACGGGTCGAATCCACAGGGACGGGAGGCAATAGAAACATTAACAGTTCTTATTCACATCAGTCGTTAACAAGTTCTTCTTTGTTAAAGAATGAGAAAAAAAGAAAAGAAATCTAGAAGTGATCAATGAAGAAGGTGATGAAATGGCAATGTGAAAATAAAGAAGTGGTTTTGAAAACAAAAAGAAGATAAAATAAAGATGAACTAAGAAGTTGGTGAAAACAATGATGAAAATTATAAAAGAGTTTTGGAATTGATTATTAAAATAAAATAGAAGAAAACTCATTACTACTAACTACTAATTGCTCCACTAACCATACTGACCTCTTAGTGATAGTTGCCTCACATGGATCCTTGGCCATCACTAGTCCTTGGCTTCAAGAGATGATACAAAGTATGGCTCATAAAATTGTTCTTCTGCATTCAAACAACACATCCATACCACATAACAATTTGCAAGCTACTATTAAATCATCAAAATCGATTACATGTGAGCATGAAATAAAGAAGACATTGCAATTTAGCAAGTTAGTAGATTGGATGTTAGAAATGTTAGAATGTTAGAATCCATCATCATAAGTCATCAATGGCTCTTGCAAGAGCAAGGCCTTATAGAAGCTATTAATTCATGTAGATTATCAAGCAAGTAGTTAGATGGTCAGTGGTTAGTAGTTAGACTGGCATGAAAAGAAAATTTAGCTAAGTATCATGTAAAAGATGGAGAAGATTACGATAGAGAAGAAAGGAGACACCTTTACATAAATTGTCACTATCTATTATATCAATCTCTCTCTTTCTCTCTCTTTCTCTCTAAATCTCTGAGCCCTAATACATGATCTAAAAATGAAATAAAAATATAAAAGAAAAGAAAAGAAAAGAAAAAAGAACACCTACACTAAAAGAGAAAAAACCTAGCATATTTCTCCATCTGCCTCGTTTCTGGCCAAACCCTGCTGTATTTATAGGCAAACGAAGAATTTGAAAGGCGAGATGAGACCACGCGTCAAAAATTGATGCATGGGCCAACCATATTGCTACAGAAACACGACATTTGCTGCGCTTTCACAGCAAAACCAGGGACTTGGTCCCTAGTTTTGGTACGCGGATTCGTCTCGCTTCGGGGACTTGCTAGATATTCTTGGATTCGATTATTAACGTCCATATTTTTGTCAGACACCCACCAACATCTAGATTCAATGTATCTTCTAGAAACTCTCCAGCTTGGCCTCCAAGAAATCCGGATTAAATTACCAGAAAATAGGTTTAATTAAGGTCTTATTACCTCTTTGCCCTTAGACTCTTGATTATCTGTAAAATAGACCAAAACACAGTTAGAAATGATATTTTATTCATAAATCGGTAGAAAAATGTGATAATAATGTAGAATTGTAGACTAATCAATAAGCGAAGCATATTCTGCCATCGCGGAATCACATGCCTCGAACTCTTCCATAAGAAACAAGTCTTTACGTACATGGCGGAAACTTCTGAAGAAATGGCCAGGCGCTTTGAACTGCAAGCCCAGGTTCAGAGGAAGCAACTCGATATGATTCGTGCCCAATAAGAATCTATTGACACCCTTAAGCAGATGCTTTCAAGAAGTCAAAGACCAAGACTCCTTCCAAGAAGTCCAAGGGCAAATAGAAGGAAGGGGAGAGCTTATCTTCTACACCGATAATGAAGAGCATTCTAACTTTGAGCCATCCAAACCTCCATCTGAAGAGGAGGTTAATTCAAAGAATGGGAGCACTCTTTCTAAACGGATGAGCAAACTGGAGTAACGCCTTGAGGGCCTCGGCCAACTGGAAGGGCCTCCAAAAAGCAGGAGTGGTCGGCTATACCTGGCTGAGTGAGATCTTTTCCCGTACACTCCTAAGCTCAAACTCTGACCCTACAGGCCTTCGACGATAAGGGGTCACTAAACTAGCACATGTACTACTTCAAGTCTTGGACCGAGAATGTAGTACCAAATGATGTCATCCTGGCACGTTTGTTTATCGGCACCTTGAAAGGGATTACTTTTGAATGGTTCAAGAAGCTCCCAGAAGGCTCTATCAAAAACTGGGGTAATCTAGAGAAGCTTTTCCTCGCTTGTTTCTTTGAAAATGATTTAGAGATTACCATGCCAACTCTCCTGATGATGAGGCAACAGAAAGGAGAGCCAGTTAAAGCATTTGTAGAGAGATTCCGGAATATGACACTCTGATGTCCCAACGGTATGTGTTCGCGATTTAAAATTCATGAAAAACTCCATCGTTGTTAAATCACGTACAAGTTATCAAACCTAAACTTACTAAAATCTTTTTGGCAAAGTGTGTAGTGGCAAGTATAGGATCGAATCCAAAGAGACTTGTTCTTAAAATTTTAGTTATTAAAAATCTCACTTTTATCTTATTCTAGTTGAGAAATCCCTTGGATGAAGGTTGGAATTTTGTTTTTAAAAAAAAATAAATAAATATCTTGAAAAAGAAAGCAAAAGTAAAATAAAATATGAAGAAAGCAAAAGAAGAAAGAAATACTAACCTTTTTGCGAAGATTTGAATACCCAAAATAAGAAAAAAAAGAAATTAAAAGATTGGTACGAAGGGAAGAGAAGATGAACCAGTGAACTTATTTCTTTCGTCGCCTTGTTGTCTCTCTCCTCTAAATGATGCTGAAATAAAAGAAGTTAATAAAAAATAGATGACTTCATGGAATCAACTATGAAAGAAAAGAATAGCAAAAAAATAAAGAGAAAATTAAAGAAAAACTTAGACTTAACGCCGCAAGATCGTGAAGAAGAATTCTGAATTTTATTCCATAAGCATCAAATACAAAGCTCTTTACCTCTCCAATCTCGCATTACAACACTCAAAACTTTCTTTTTCTAGCTTTTGAGCCCTCTCGTATCCTCTCATCTCTTAATGAATACAAGTATTTATAGGAAAACTAATGATAAGGGAGAGTGTAGGGAGAAAGGAAGAGTTGGCTATTTTTGAATTTCAATCTTCCCCTTATCTCCAAACTGGATTTATCTAGAATTCTGTTCTGCAGCTTGATGGAGTGTTGATTGCTAAGTATTACTTAACAGATGATAGAATTTGAAACAGTGATCAACATAAAGTTGTAGCCCTATAAAGCTTCTTTCTGGATCATCTTGAATCATCAGATTTGAGATTCAGTAGAAAAGTTATGATTCAAATAGTAAAATGTATCCAATCAGAATATGAGTCAAACTTACTTCATCTCATTCGTTGATCTTCTCTGTATTTGATATTATCCTCAGTTTATCTTTAGCTAACCAAAATAGATTTATAGAAATCTGAATTTTACCAGTTTCCTTTTGGTGTTATCTTTCTGATTTGCTCTAATCTTCAGCTGAATATTTCCCTCAATCCTTGATTTGTTCTAACTAGATCTGGGATCATCCTCAGCTAACCAAATAGATCCAGTTAAATCTCATTTTAACTGGTATTTATTTGGTTTAATCCTTTTTCTCTTCATTATTATTTTCTGCAAAATAGATATTTAAGACAAGAAAAATAGCAGATTTATTACACGATAAATGTAGGGGTGTAACGAAAATAATGCAAAATATGTGTACGATCACACCCCCACACCTATCTTTTGCTCGTCCTCGAGCAAAACAAAACAAACCTAAGACTTTTATTGGACCACTTTTGCAAGTCACGCGATTGCACTTAGCATGTGCAACAAGCCTTTAAACCTTTAGGTTACCCCTAGAGGAGGAGTTGTAGTCTCCTGAGGGTTTTCAGTGGATTACACCTAAAAAATCCATAAAGAAACGAAATAATTTGTTAGTATTTTTGAAAATATATTTTGAAAAGAAGAGAAACTATTTGAAGTATTTTTACAAGTATTAAGCAACTTGTAAGTTATATGAGTATCAATTATTCATCTCTATTCAAATATTTGTTATCAATTAAGGTTAGGAATAAAATTGTATTCTCATCTAGTCTATTATTTTATCCTAAGTCATATGCATCTTATGATCATGAATATTTTGACTAAGGGTTCTTCAACTCTAACTCTTATGCCTTATTTGTATTATTTGTATATATAAGGGTGGTAATATTCCTTAGCTTTCTTAGGCTTTCTAATTTGCTCATGTAATGAGCCTTAGTCGGTAACTCCCAAGCCGGACGGTTTTAGGGCACCGGGTGAGAAAACACCCCAAGGACTTAGGACTCAAGCAAACAAGGCCACAAAACTAAGGATTTATTTGGTGATATGAACCACTTTTTGGTGTGAATAACTTTATGAGGCACAAAATCCAGCTTAATCAGAGGATTCTTATTATATATAATATATATTTTTTCTTCTTTTCTTTTCTTTTCTTTTTTTGTTTTTTTTGAAGGCATAAGAATCTTTGTTTTTGAACCCTAAGTATGTAAGTATATAAAAGATGCATATTTTATCAAGGTAAAAATCAAGACTGGATTACTTTTTCAATTTTTCTTCCTATCCCTAGAAATTAAACAAATATTCTAATTTCAACCAAGTATAAGAAATCCTAATTATGGTTCTCTTATTCCTTAAAATTAACTTAATTTTTTGCAAAAATAAGTCAAAGTATTATTTTTTTCAAAAAGTTTTTTTTGGTAACAAAGAAATTTTTTTATATATTTTTTATTTTTTTAATCTTTTTTAATTATTATTTTTTTCTTTTTAGAAAACCTGTTAACCCTCCCCCACACTTATCTCATGCATTGTCTTTAATGTATGAATGAATACATAACATGCTATAAATGTAAGAATGTGAAGGGTAGGTAATACCTGATGAGGACGAGTGGATGTCATCATCATTGTCCAGTTAAGAGAAAAAATACAAAAACTATAATACATAAATGGATCCCTAATATATATGAGATCAATCCTGATAAACAGGATCTTCCAGAAGGATTTCCTCCACTTCAGGGCTCAGATACTCACGGTATGATTTTAAACGATGGTCATTTACTTGAAAAGTGGTACCATCCGTGGTATTGTGGACCTCAACTGCACCATGTGAGTGTACCTTATGAACAATGTATGGACCGGTCCAACGAGATTTCAGTTTTTCCGGAAAGAGATGTAGATAGGAATTGTACTGCAAGACTTTTTGCCCTAGTTGAAATTCCTTCCGAGTTATGATCCTATCATGCATAATCTTCATACGATCCTTGTTCCGTTTTGAACAGTCATATGCATCATTCCTTATCTCTTCAAACTCATCTAGTTGAAGTTTCCTAGACTCTCCTGCCTTGTCTAGATCAAAATTTAGGCATTTGATTGCCCAGAAACTCGACAAGAAGATGGCAAGCTTGCCATAAACTAACCTATATGTAGACATTCCAATAGGAGTTTTGAATGCAGTTCTATATGCCCATAAGGCATCAATCAGGCGAAGAGACCATCTTTTCTAGTGGTGTTCACAGTTTTCTCCAGAATGGTCTTGATGGCTCGATTGAAAACTTCTACTTGGCCACTAGTCTGTAGGTGGTAAGGGGGTGGCTACTCTATGATTAATGCAATATTTTCTCATTAAGGCTTCAAATGTACGATTGCAGAAATGTTTTCCACCATCGCTGATCATTGCACGAGGAAAGCCAAAACGAGAGAATACATTCTCTTTCAAGAAGTTTACCACAACTTTGTGGTCATTGGTTTTACATGCTACCGCTTCTATCCCTTTAGAGACGTAGTCAATTGCTACAAGGATATATTGGTATCCATGGGATATACGAAAGGGACCCATGAAGTCAATGCCCCAAACATCGAAGATTTTGACAACTAAGATCGGGTTTAACGACATTTCATTCCGGCGTGCAATCTTCCCTAATCGTTGACAACGATCACATGATTGACAATAGACATGAGCGTCACGAAATAGAGTGGGCCAATAAAAACCACATTGCAAAATTTTTGCAGCAGTTTTCTTCTCACTAAAATGACCTCCACAGGCTTGGTCATGACAAAATGAAAGGATGCTCCTAAATTCTGAGTCAGGAATGCAGCGTCGAATGATCTGATCGGGACGGTACTTGAACAAGTATGGTTTATCCCAGAAGAACCATTTGATCTTAGCTAAGAAACGCAATCGTTCTTGCTTGGTCCATGAATCGGGTATCTGTTCCGTGACAAGATAATTCACAATGTCAGCATACCATGGAACAATAGCAAAGGAGACGGACATTAACTACTCATCAGGAAATGTCTCAAGGACAGGTAGTGAGTTTGACACAGATTCGACCACAATCCTAGACAAATGATCTGCTACAACATTCTCAGCTCCCTTTTTATCATGAATTTGTAAGTCGAATTACTGTAGGAATAAGATCCAACGGATTAAACGGGCTTTAGCATCTTTTTTCGTGAGAAGGTACTTTAAAGCTGCATGATCAGTGTAGATTAGGACCTTAGAACCTATAAGGTATGGACAGAATTTGTCAAGAGCGAAAATGACTGCCAAC
This sequence comes from Agave tequilana, assembly GCA_038442645.1. NCBI lineage: Eukaryota > Viridiplantae > Streptophyta > Magnoliopsida > Asparagales > Asparagaceae > Agave > Agave tequilana. The sequence continues at coordinate 238,415 of JAVJIF010003091.1, forward strand.
AACTCTTTTTCAGTGGTGGAATAATTCAGTTGGGCATAGTTAAGAGTCTTACTGGCATAGCAAATGACATGAGGAAGTTTATCCACTCGTTGGCCTAGGACAACCCCTACAGCATAGTTGGAAGCGTCACACATTACCTCAAATGGAAGATTCCAATCAGGTGGTTGGATGATGGGTGTCGTGGTTAACTCGGTCTTTAGCCTTTCAAAGTTTTCCAAACAAGAAGGGGTGAACTCAAAAGGAGCATTCTTTGCTAGAAGATCACAAAGAGGTTTGGAGATTTTGAAAAAATCTTTGATAAAGCGGCGATAAAATCCAGCGTAGCCTAGGAAAGATCGCACCTCCCAAACAGTTCTAGGAGGTGGCAATTCGGTGATTAGCTCTACCTTAGCTTTATCAACCTCTATACCTCTATCAGAAATAATGTGTCCTAAGACAATCTCAGATTTCACCATGAAATAGCACTTTTCCCAATTAAGAACTAGGTTCTTCTCCTTGCATCTTATCAATACCAATGATAGATGATATAAACCCTCATCAAAAGTAGACCCAAAGACAGAGAAGTCATCCATGAAATCCTCTAGAAATCGCTCAACTATATTTGAAAAGATGCTCAACATACACCGCTGAAAAGTAGCCGGTGCATTGCATAGCCCAAAGGGCATGCGACGATATGCAAATGTGCCAAACGGACATGTGAATGTCGTTTTCTCTTGGTCCCCAAGCAATGTGGATTTGGTTATATCCTGAATAACCATCGAGGAAGGAATACTTTGTGTGACTGGCGATACATTCTAACATTTGGTCAATGAAAGGCAGAGGAAAATGATTTTTTCTAGTCATGGAGTTGAGTTTTATAGTCTATGCACACTCGCCAACCAGTTTGAACACGAGTTGGAACCAACTCATTGTTCTCATTAGTAACAACTGTGACTCTGGACTTTTTGGGTACAACTTGTATTGGACTAACCCACTGACTATCAGAGATAGGGTAAATGATACCCGCATCTAATAATTTTATTACCTCCGCTCTCACCATCTCTTTCAAAACAGGGTTTAAACGCCTCTGTGGTTCTCTCGAGGTCTTGGCATTCTCTTCAAGATGAATTTGGTGCATTACCATAGAGGGGCTAATTCCCTTGATGTCTGCTATGGTCCATCCTTTGGCTTCCTTATGTTCCTCAAGAACATCTAGCAACTTTTCTTCTTGGTCCTTATCTAAATGAGATGATATGATTACAGGCAAAGTTTCTAACTTACCTAGGAAGGCATACTTCAATGTGTCAGGTAAAGGTTTGAGCTCCAACTTGGGAGGCTCAACGATTGACGCCGTTGCCGGGCATCCCTAACACATGTCAGAATTCTTTTCATTATTTTTCTTTTCATCCCTAAGATTTAATTTCAAATTTTCTTTTGCAGGGATATTGCATGGACAGAAGAAGACTTGCACAACAAGAAGAAGCTTGCTTGCTTATGACATATTGCTTTGCTAAAATAAAAATAATAAAAAATTGCTTGCTTCGGAGTCACCGGAAGGTTAGTATTTTCTAACTATACCCACGAACCTCTTGTCAGTGGGGTTTTGGAGGTGCTTATTGATTAAATTTTGTGCTGCATTAGTGCATACTTGCATAAAAAGATCTTAAGAGCTGTCCCCCCCTCACATAAGGTCGGGACTTCATCATCCGTTCCTTGGCTCAAAAATCACAACCGCATATAAGTTTTTTTTCCAAGCTTGAACTAATTTAAAATCAATTAGAACTCAGCCACTAGGATTTCGAGCTCATTTAAGTGGAATTATTTTGGTAAGACTCCGGTGAACACTTTCAAGCTTGCGAAAGAGGGCTTTCTTATCTAGAAAGGGTGACTTAGCCATTGCGGCAGTGCCTGGCCTGAAAGAAGGACCGATGAACTTTCCTATCTAAGAAAGGGTGGCTAAATTTAGTAAGTTCCCAGCCTGGGGGGAAGAGCAGAATCGCTTGTTTGACGGGTTTAACCGGTAAACCCACTATCCTTCCAACCTAGTTAGGAGGTGTCTAACTAGGGAGAATTCTATTCTCTTAAGATTAGTGAAAAAAACTGATTACCTTTAAATTAAATTCAAGATAAAAAATACTTGATTGCAATTGATTGGTTGAGTCATCTTGTGTATAATCTTATCTAGGATTTAGAAAATCCTTCATCAGGGCAGTACCCTGGTTCATGCGAAAGTGGGTTCGTATTAAGGGTCGATTAGAATCCATTATTGTTTCTGACCCTACTGCAATAATGGGTGACTCTAATGAAACCAAACAAATGACCTTAAAGGATTACATTATCCTACAAGGTCCACCCAACCTTCTTGTATCACCTTGCCAGCCCTTACGACAAATTTCGAGATTAAATCTGGGATGATACAGATGCTTCCAGTTTTTCGGGATTAGCAAATGAGAACCCATATCAACACGTTAGGGAATTTGAGGATATTTGTGGGACCATGAAGTATCATCAAATGACAGAAGAATCCCTAAAACTTAGGTTATTTCCATTTTCTCTAAAAGAAAAAGCCAAATCTTGGCTTCTTTCTCTCCAACCGGGTTCAATTTCTACTTGGGTAGGATTAGCCGAAGCCTTCTATAGGAAGTTCTATTCTAAGCAGAAAACTGCTACCATACGTCAAGCCCTCAACACCTTCCATCAACTACAAGGGGAGACATTCTTCACATATTTTGAAAGATTCAAGGATCTTTTATTTGAGTGTCCCCATCACGGATTCGAAAAGATCCGTTTGATTCAAATTCTTTATGAAGGGTTAGACTACTCGAATATGACCATGATTGAATCCCTTTGCAATGGAACATTTATGAGCAAAACGGCCGATGATGTAACTGTTCGCGATTCAAAATTCATGAAAAACTCCATCGTTGTTGAATCACGTACAAGTTATAAAACCTAAACTTACTAAAATCTTTTTGGCAAAGTGTGTAGTGGCAAGTATAGGATCGAATCCACAGAGACTTGTTCTTGAAATTTTAGTTATTAAAAATCTCACTTTTATCTTATTCTAGTTGAGAAATCCCTTGAATAAAGATTGGAATTTTTTTTAAAAATAAATAAATAAATAAAGATTTTGAAGAAGAAAGCAAAAGAAAAATAAAATATGAAGAAAGCAAAAGAAGAAAGAAATACTAACCTTTTTACGAAGATTTGAATACTCAAAATAAAAAAAAGAAATTAAAAGATTGGTACGAAGGGAAGAGGAAGATGAACCAGTGAACTTATTTCTTATCGTCGCCTTGTTGTCTCTCTCCTCCAAGCGATGCTGAAACAAAATAAGTTAATAAAAGAAAAGAGATGACTTCATGGAATCAAATATGAAAGAAAAGGATAGCAAAAAAATAAAGAGAAAATAAAGAAAAACATAGACTGAACACCGCAAGATCATGAAGAAGAATTCTGAACTTTATTCCATAAGCATCAAATACAAAGCTCTTGACCTCTCCAATCTCGCATTACAACGCTCAAAACTTTCTTTTTCTAGCTTTTGGGACCTCTCGTGTCCTTTCATCTCTCAATGAATATAAGTATTTATAGGAAAAATAATGATAAGGGAGAGTGTAGGGAGATAGGAAGAGTTGGCTATTTTTGAATTTCAATCTTCCCCTTATCTCCAAACTGGATTTATCAAGAATTCTATTCTGCAGCTTGATGGAGATGTTGATTGCTGAATATTGCTTAACAAATGATAGAATTTGAAATAGTGATCAACATAAGAGTTGTATCTCTTTAAATCTTCTTTCTGGATCATCTTGAATCATTAGATTTGAGATTTAGTAGCGAAAGTTATGATTCAAATAGTAAAATGTATCCAGTCAGAATCTGAGTCAAACTTCCTTCATCCCATCCGTTGATCTTCTCTGTATTTGATATTATCCTCGGTTAATCTTTAGCTAATCAAAATGGATTTATAGAAATCTAAATTTTACCGGTTTTCATTTGGTGTATCTTTCTAATTTGCTCTGATCTTCAGCTAAATATTTCCCCCAATCCTTGATTTGTTCTAACTAGATCTAGGATCATCCTCAGCTAACCAAATAGATCCAGTTAAGTCTGATTTTAACTGATATTTATTTAGTTTAATCCTCTTTCTCTTCATTATTATCTTCTGCAAAATAGATATTTAAGACAAGAAAATTAGCAAGTTTATTACACGATAAATGTAGGGGTGTAATGAAAAGAATGCAAAATATGTGTACGATCAGTATGACCTAGCTCACCTTGGTGGAAATTTGTATCCACAATTTACAAACCTCATTCTTAGCTCAATAGGAGTAGCTGGAAGCAGTACCTGAAAGCAGTTGGTCTAGTAAGGTGAGCAAGCAGAGGAGATCGTCGCCTAAGGTAGAAGAAACAAGCCCAAACCTGAGAAGTTACAAGGCATGCACCAGAAGCATCTTTTCAAGCTATAAGGAAGGATACACTGGCAACAGAAACAAAGTCTCCCTCTAAGCCCCAATCGGCTAGAGGTGGTAGTTATTCAAATCAGCCACGCACCAACAAGCAATACTCCTTTAAGGATAAGCATATTGATTCGTTGTTTAAGTTACTTAACAAGAGTAACAAATTGAAGCTTCCTGAAGTTAGATGTCCTTAGGAGGTGGGCAAGACCGACAATCCTAATTACAACATGTAATATAGGATGCTGGGACACCCTATCAAGAGTTGCTATATCTTCAAATACATCCTCCAAGCTTTGATTGATGCAGAGGTGCTTAAGCTCCGCTTGGAGCAGAAGAGGTGATAGCTAACATGATGTCATTTCTTCAGTTCGGGGTACAGCCTCCAATGCCAACCGCAGTAGTTCCCATACTGAAAGGAGAACTAAGGGTAATTAATACAGATCCACACCACCAGCAGGAGAAAGGTCTTGTACCTATTCCTACTCCTTAAGGAGAGACCATATGAGTTCATCCCAACCTCCTCGAAGGCCAATAATGGACTACTGTTAACAACAAGAGGTCCTGAGGAAAGCAAAAGTCTCGCCTTGCAATGTGGTGTGTGCTTCCTCCAGGGAAGCAGAAACCGATGTCCCCTCGCTAACGATTCTGAGGAGACAATAGTCCTTACTGCAGAGCCGAATGCATTGCTTGTAGCAGGGACTCGTCGGGTCAGTCGTACTTGAAGAAGTATGATGAAGTGGTGGCAAATTCACCTAAACTGACCCAAGAGCAAACCAACAATCCATGAAGCAACCCGTGGAGAAGTAAAAGGTCCTTCGGTGTCCCAAAACTTTCCCAAAAGAGAAAGCGGAGGTATCTTCAGCACCTTATCGCTTTGATGTTTTGGCTCAGCTGACCAACATCCCAGCCAGGATTACCCTCTATGAGCTCTTGAGACTGTCCAAGTCAGCAAGAGAAGCTCTTAGAGAAGCTTTAGATGATGTTGAGGCCTTCATGGCTCAGATTCTAGCTAAACCAAAGGAGGAAGATGAAGAAAATTGCCTCCACGCCTCTCAATATGTCCCTTGCATAACCTTCACTCTAGACGACATGTAGGTCAAGGGAAAACATGATAGCCCCTTGTACTTTACAGGGTACATTGATCATCTGAGGTGAGCCGCATTCAGGTGGATCTAGGATCTGCGTTGAGCATCATGCCCCGCCGGGTTATGCATCACTTGGGAATTCCCACTCGTTGATTGAGCGCCACTCAAACTATCATTTATGGCTTCAACGCCAATGGTATAGCCCATGGGAAAGATTAAAAGCAAATGCTAGATCAGGGACCTGAGATCCGAGGTGACATGCTATGTTATTGATGCCGACATTTTGTATAATTTTTTTGCTAGGACGACCATAGATTCATCGAAATTTCGTCATCCCCTCTACTCTCCATTAAGTCATGAAGTATGTTTATGGAAATAGAAGGGTCCGAAATAGAAGGGTCCGAACATTGATCGCCAAAAGGCATTTGTTCAAGAGGGTAGAGAATTACGTCACAGATTCCCTCCAATACCAGAATTCTCTAGAAGCAGATGAGAACCCCTAGCCAGAAGAATCAAACTCTGGTAATGAAGCTGACGTCGAGCCAGAGACAGAAGAAGAATGTCTTTGGAGTTGAATCCTCTTATAACAAACGTTAATAAGCTCGATGTCAATAACACTGCCAATGACGTAGGCGAGTGGTATATTAATGAAGAGTTAGATTTGGCTTATTTTTTTGCGTTTGCTTCTAATTTCATACCATCAGATACTATTACCGATGTAGATGATATCCCCTGATCGGCAATAGATGCCCTGACTTCATTGCTTGCACTGGTGAGATCATCTCTCACGGCATATCAAAGCGTTAGTGACGTGCATGGAACCTTCTTCGAGGTCCCAGCAAGATGCAAAGGTCAAAAATGATCTTTTTCGGAAGAGTCGAATCCAAACCAATGATTCATGAAGACTCAAAAAGCGAGATCAAACTCCCTCAGTTCTCTCATACTCAAAATGATGGAGAACATGGGGTATAACCTAACAAGTGGTTCTGGCTTGAACTTTGGTAAAGAAAGGCGAACACTACTTTAATCTTTCGTTCCAAAAGGGAAAGCCCGTGACTATTATCACCGAACTCGGAGGGGGTTGGGCTATGTGTCAACTCCAATCCTATCAGCCTCTGAGTCTGAAGAGTCATTATATCATAACCACTCATCAAGCACGTCATTGTAGGAGTCAGATGTCAGTGTTAGCAACATCTTTAAAGACCTTTCTGTAAATATGGTTTCCATAAGCCACCCGAAAAATGGAGATGAAGAAATAATCCTGTCAGATAAAGATCCCTAAATCAAACACCTGAACACTCTCTAGGATATTTGCTTTGAACAACATGAACCACCCACAGAGGATAAGGTAACCAAGATTAATATGGGAGATGAGGCTAATCCTACGCCCATTTTTATAGCCGAAAGTTTATCACCTCTCGAGAAAGAAGATCTAATATGTCTCGTGCGAGAGTATGTAGATGTTTTCACTTGGAACTATGAAGTTATGCCTAGGCTTGCTCCTCAGGTGGCTATGTATTGCCTCAACATCAAACCAGACGCAAAGCCTGTCATGTAATAGCAGCGAACGGTTTCGCCCAAAGATTATGAAGTTATTCAATCGGAGGTCAAAAAGCTCATAGACTCCGGTTTCATCAATGAGAAACAACACCCTGATTGGGTAGCTAATATCGTCCCTGTCACCATGAAGAATAAGAAGATTCTGGTTTGCATTAATTTTCATGATTTAAATGAAGTTTGTCCTAAAGATAAGTTCCCTCTTTCGATCACGGATGTCATGATCGACAACACGTGTGTGTTTGAACGAATATCTTTCATGGATGGATTCTCTAGATAAAATCAAATTAAGATGTACCCTGATGTTGAGAAGCATACATCCTTCAAGACACCACTAGGGGTGTATTGTTATATTGTGATGACCTTCGGATTGAAGTATGCGGGGGTGACATATCAGTGAGCTATGAATACAATCTTTTATGAGCAAATACGCAAACAGTGGACTGCTATATAGATGATATTGCAGTGAAGAACCGTGCCAAAGGCGATCACATAGCAGATCTAAAGGCAGTATTTGATATCATGCGGGTGCATCAATTGAAGATGAATCCCACAAAAATTTTTCGGGGGGTAGCCAACACTAAATTCCTTTGGTTTTTCATGACATCCAAAGAAATTCACAGCAACCCAGAGAAAGTCTGTGCCATCCAGGAGATGCAACCTCCAAGAAACCTTAGAAAGCTTAGAGGATTGTAAGGTCGACTAGCCTACATCTGGAGGTTTATCTCAAATCTCTCAGGGCGATGCCAACCCTTCACAAGATTGATGAAAAAGGGTGTCTCATTCATCTGGGATGATACTTGCCAACAAGCATTGGATGAAATCAAGTGGTACCTCACGCATCCACTTGTCCTTACAGTTCCAATGTTCGAAAAACTTTCTTGATATAAGTTCAAGCTTGGATCATTCTCTACGTGGTTTACTAGCCTAGAATAATGATCAGGGGAATGAGCAAGTAATCTACTACTTGAATAGAACCATAATCGGAGCTAAACATTGATACAATCCGATCGAAAAAGAATGCCTTACATTAGTGTTCGATATCCAGAAGATGTGACACTACCTAGTGGGCCAAATCATACATGTCATATCAAAAGTCAAACCTTTAAGATTGTTTATGATGAACCCATCGTCGCTGAATGGTCAATTAGCGAAATGGGCCATATTGCTCTTCCAATATGAGATGCAATTCTTGCCACAAAAAGTTGTGAAAGGACAAGTAGTAACAGACTTCTTGGTTGAATATCTAGATCCAAGAACGATCATACTTTATGAAGATCTTCTAGATGAGATCACTGAAGTTTGCATGACCCAGACGTCTTTCGAAGAACAGGTATGGCAACTCTTCTTTAACGATGCATCAAGAACAGGTTCTCGAGGAAATATCATAGCAGGAGTGGGGGTGGTACTTGTCTCCCCATAGAACTACATAATCACTTATGCATTCTCATTAACTGAGCCATGTTCCAACAACATAGAAGAATACAATGCTCTGATCGGGATGCAAATCGCCAATGAGATTGGCATTAAAAATCTCGAAGCTTATGGTGATTCGAAGCTCATCATCAATTAGGTTTGCGGGGAGTACGAAGTCTGACATGAAGATTTAGTGCCCTATCACAACGCAAACATCTACATGGCAGAGAGATTCAGAAACTTCTACATCCACCCATGTATCTCACCAGCAAAATGTGCATGCAGATGCATTAGCGTCTCTCGCCGTACTCTTGGCACTTCCAGCCGGAGTGGTAGAGAAAGTACTCGTCTACAGCCATGACCTGTACAATTCAAGACTCGCCCTTGAAGACAACAAAAACCAACAAGAGACCTTCAAGTCAAAGAAGCTCTAGAGACTTCAGCAAGTCCAGAGTTCAGAGGTTGGTGATTCTCATATATCGACTATACCTTATAAGGCATACTGCCCGATGACCCTAAAGAGGTGGCTTCCATTAGAAGAAGGCCCCTAGATTTTATTACAACGCGATCACGCGAATACTGTTTTACGGATCGCATGATGACATCTTACTTTGTTGCCTGTCATATAAAGAGTCACATGAGGCACTCAAAGAGGCTCATTGATTGCACACATTTATTGCATTATTCTTTATTACATTCCACATTTATCATGTAATAAATCTGCTAAATTCCTTGTCTTAAATGTTTATTTTGCAGAAGATAATCATGAGGAGAAAGAGGATAAAATCAAATAAATATCAGTTAAATTCAGATTTAACTAGATCTATTTGGCTAGAGGAAGATGATCCCAAATTCAGTTGGTTAAATTCAGTTTTTGGTGAATCAGGTAGTTAAAACTAAAGATCAACCGAGGATAACGTTAAATACAGAATCCAAATTCAAAGAGATAAATGGATAGAGAGAAGATCAACGGATGAGATGAAGCAATTCTGACTCAGATTCTGGCTGAATATATTTTAGTATTTGATTCATAACTTTCGCTACAAGAACTCAAATCTGATGATTCAAGATGATCCAGGAAGAGAACTTAAAGGACTACAACTCTTAAGTTGATTATTATTTCTAATTCTGTCATTTGATAAGTTATATTTAGCAATAAATGTGCCAATAAGCTGCAGATCAGAACTGAATATCTACATCAAATCAAGTTTGGAGATAAGGGAAGAATTCAAATTCAGAAATAGCCAGCTTCCCTTATCTTCATACTCCTCTACCCTCTGCATTTATCCTATAAATATCTGCAATCTCAAAGGCAAAAAGAGGACGACCAAGCAGAGAGTAGAATTTTGGCTAATTTGTAGTTGGTAACTTAGGTTTTTATTTCTTTCATGTAATTTTTATTTTCGTTATGTAACTAAGAGTAGAGGATACTTTCATGGAGGAATGAGAGCAAAAATGTACTGAAGATGACACCGGTGTAAGTGATCTTTTCTTCTATTATTATTTGAATCGAATCGCAGTTTCTTCTTCTTCTTTACTCTTGTTTCATTTACTTCCCTCTTCTGTGTTTGTTGATCCAAATGAAACTGATAGCCTCAAAGTTGCCTTACCCTTGCAAGTACCGTTGATGTCTTATGGTCATGGATATCCATTTCTATGGTAGTGTAGCTTGTCCCTTCAATTCATAGTGTAATACTGGAATGACCAAGATCCTATTTGTCATACTTCGCTCGCCTTCAAGCAAAGGTATATCATCATTACAAGTCAAAGGTAAGCAATCGCCAAAGAGGTAAGTAACTTTTTTAGGTTTCAGTTTTCTTTTCTTTTAATTTTAGTGTAAATTACCAACACCACAATCTTTCAAATTTCTTTCAATCTTTTTCAATTTCTTTGTACATATCCACTTTCATTTTCTCCACCGTCTCTATCTACCACTTTCTTCCCAACTTAACTTTAACTTATTTTTCTCTTTTTCTTTATAAGAACAAAAAGAAGAACTTTAACCATTCTTTGTAACCTAAAGAGAACTTACTAAAAGCTTCCATCGCTAGTCCTTCCTTGTGGATCACGACCCGCATAGCTACTTGTTATTGCGGTAGTATTGAGTACTTGCGCTCTTTATTCTAAGTTCTGAAATTCGATATTCTTGTGTGCAGGTTTCAGCTCAATCAAATTTTGGCGCCGTTGCCGGGGAGGGACGGTAAGTTATTCTTTTTTTAGATTTACATTTTTTGTTAACTTTCTTCTTTGTTCTTGGTGTACAGGTTTGACAATAAGAAATTTTTGCTGCAGTGGACATATAAGTGGTCCTGTACTCGGCTCAAGAAAGCAGATCCCAGAGCCCTCAGATTTGCTACATTTATGTGGCAATCTGAGTGAACTACTAACCTATATTTTCTGCATGTTGGCTCTATTGCAAAGTTTAATATCTATAACTATCTATTTCCTTATTTGTCTCACTGTGCTTACTTTTTAACCGCAACAGTAAAATGATGTTTGTTAAATGTTAAAAATGGTTTAGACTTTGCATTTAGGCACGTGTCTAATTCGTTTACATTTTATATTACTGTTGAAGAGTGCTGGAGCAAAAGGTACGTATGCATGGCATATAGTTTAGGAAACATTCTTGAGTGATTATTTGCTTGTTGAATGTTACTTTTCTTTATCTTGCACACTTTACACAATCAATCTTAAGCGCTTGTCCTATAAAAAAGATAAGGTGGGAAAGTCATTATCCTCCCTTAGCCCACAAATAATCTCCTCACTCACTAACCCAAGCCTAACTTAAACTGTGTAGACGTTGGCCCTAGGGACATCTCGGACTCAATGAAGAGATTATCCTAAGGGAGAAGGTGTTAGAATTTGACTCCTGCCAAATCAGTGTCTAAGGAAAGGGATTGAGGGGTGAAACCCCAAAGGCTGGTGGTTTGGCTTAATTAGGCCCGTCGCTTTTGCGCGGATACCTCCCACCAATCTTGCCCTGACCTGGCTAATTAGCTTGTGGTCAAAGTCTGCATTATACCTCTTGTGGACAGTCTAACCAGTTACGAGTCGTCTAGGTCAAAGGTCTACCCTAACTTAGTTTAGAATTTTTTTCTTTCTTTTTATTTGTTTTCTTATTTGTTTGTTTGTTTTTTTTTGTGTTTTGTTGTGTGATATGGCTTATAACAACAATTTTTTCAATTTTAATGGTAATCCATATTACACACCAACCTCTTTTTCGGATATTACCAACCCGGCATATCATAACTTTAACCAACATAGTGCGCCGGATTGGTCTTATCTGAATCAATATAACCGATGCCCCCAATCTTTTAATCATAATTTTCGGAATAATTTCAACTCTTCACAGAGTCAATGGTGATTCACCTCCCCTGAGTCCAATTTTCAACCAACTTGTTCTCCATATCCACCTTGTCCACAATATTTTCAAGAATAATACTCAGTTCCACCAGTTCAAAATAGAAAACCATCAATCTTGGAAATGAGTATGCGTGAGTCCAAGCAACAATCACAAAATCTGATGGACTCACAATTTCATCACAAATTCTAAAACAATACTTCATCTTTTCTCGTCCAATCGCAACAAAATGATGAACCAATCAACTATGAAAAGATGTTTGAAGTCATGACTCATGTTCAAAACGCTCGTAATCATGACATAGAATTGATGGTCTAAATCTCTGTTCTCACCTTTTGACCATTTATGATGGTCCAAATCTCCATTCTCACCGTTTAACCATTTCTGATGTCGCTAACCATTCTGTTAGAGCCAAAGAATCATGTTGTTTTGAAAAACAAGATTCCATTTCACCATAACCATTTGAACTTGCCCAAACTCTAACGTTTGAAAATGAAATTGATAGTTTGGCAAGTTATCTCTTTCCTGAAATTGAACTTGAGAATGAATATGATACCAAACCTCAGCTTGGTGATTCAATTCTACTTCCTAATTCAATAATGACTCTGGTGTCTTCACCTGATTTAAATCTTTTTCTCGAGTCAATATTGGATCCTGTGCCAATTCATAATAAAATTGAATCGCCCATCTTTGATGATCATCATATTAGACTTAACCAATTTCATACTTTTGAAAGTCCCATTGACAAATTGACAAGTTCTCATTTTTATGAAATTGAACTCAATGAGAAATGTGACCTAGATTCTCAAATTTGTGATCCAGTTCAAATTCCCGAATCAATATTGACTCCTGTTTTGTTACCCAACTTAAGTAATATTTTAGAGTCAGTTTTGATTCCCACACCTGTCATTCTTGAACTTGAATCACCAATATTAAGTCACATTCCATTGTGGGAAAATGAATGTGGACTTGAGTTTTAACTTCTTGATTTGGACCCATTCCTGAACCAATCTCGACTCCTGAACCTTTACTTAACTTCAGTCACTTTCTTGAGTCGGTATTAGTTCCCGTACTTTCTAAGTCCAAGTCAATCATTTCATCTTTTCACACTCCATTTTGGGACAAGGCGGCTGACAAAATTGACTCCGAAATTTATTATGAAATTTGGAAATTAGATGGGGTAAAATATTTAATAAAAATCAGTCATATATACATCATTTTAGGGAGTTATATAAGAGAGATTTCTAGTGGGTTCCTCTAAACTCCACGAAAATTCGATTGGGCCGCATTTCGTCGACCAATCAGACCACCACCAGAACCACCACCTTAAGGTAATATTTTCCTTCCCTTTCTTCTTTTTTATGCATCTATGTATTAATTCATACATTGAGGACAATGCATGAGATAGGTATGGGGGAGGGTCTAACATAACTTAGGTTTTCCTAAGTTTTCCTTTTTATTATAAAAAATTTCTTTTTAACATTTTTTTTACTTTTAAAAACTTTTTGAAAATAGAAATAATATTTTGACATATTTTTTGTAAGAAATTAAGTCAATTTTAAGGAATAAGAGAATCATAATTAGGACATCTTATACTTGGTCAAAATAAGATTATTTGTTTGACTTCTAAGGATAGGAAGAAAGTTTGTTATAGTAATTCAGTCTTGATTCTTACCTTGAAAAAACATGCACACCTTATACACTTACACGCTTAGGGTTCAAAAACAAAGATTCTTCTGCCTTATATAAAAAAAAGAAAAATATATATTTATGAAAGATGAACAAATCTAATTATTAATTAGCTAGGTCTTTGGCCTAAGTAAGCCTTAATGTTTATGCGAAAGATGATTAGTAAGTTTGAAAAAAAATAATATATATAAAAATCCACTGATTAACCTAGATATTTGTGCCTAATAAAGCATAAGTATTCACGCCTAAAAACGGTTCATATAATAAAATCCCTATTTTGTGGCCTTATTTGCTCGAGTCCTTAAGTCCTTGGGGTGTTTTCTCACCCGGTGCCCTAAGACCGTTTGGTGTAGGAGTTACCGACTAAAGGCTCGTTGCATGGGCAGATTAGAGAGCCTAATAGAATTAAGGAATAATACCACCAAAAATAAAATAAAAAATATAATAAAAAATTTAAATAAATAAGACATAAGAGTTAGAGTTAAAGAACCCTCAGTCAAAATTTTCACGGTCACAAGGAGCATATGACTTAGGGTAAAGTAATAGACTAGATGAGAAGCACAATTTGACTCCTTATTTTGATTGATTACAATTTTTTGAATAGAGACTAAGTTTAAAAATAAAAAATTCAGTTTTCCTATAAACATATAGATTACTTAAATCTTACAATAATATTTCAAATATTTTTCTCTTTCAAAATGCTTTTCGAAAATACTAACTCTTTGTTTCTCTTTCTTTACGGATTTTGTGGGTATAATCCACTGAAAGCCCTCACGAGATAAAATTCATCCTCTAGGGGAAACCTAGAGGTTTAACTGCTTGTTGCACAAGCTCCGTGCAATCGCGTGACCTGCGAAAGTGGTCTAATAATATTTGATTTAGTTTTGTTATTTTGCTCGAGGACGAAGAAAAGATAGGTGTGGGGGTGTGATTGCACACATTTATTGCATTATTCTTTATTACATTTCACATTTATCATGTAATAAATCTGCTAAATTTTTTGTCTTAAATGTCTATTTTGTAGAAGATAATCATGAGGAGAAAGAGAATAAACTCAAATAAATATCAGTTAAATTTAGATTTAACTAGATCTATTTGGTTAGAGGAGGATGATCCCAAATCCAGTTAGTTAAATTCAGTTTTTGGTGAATCAGGTGGTTAAAACTAAAGAACAACCAGGATAACGTCAAATGCAGAGTCCAAATTCAAAGAGATAAGTGGATAGAGAGAAAATTAACGGATGAGATGAAGTAATTCTTACTCAAATTCTGGCTGGATACATTTTAGTATTTGATTCATAACTTTCACTATAAGAACTTAAATCTGATGATTCAAGATGATCAAGAAAGATAACTTAAAGGGCTACAACTCGTAATTTGATCATTATTTCTAATTCTGTCATTTATTAAGTTATATTTAGCAATCAATATGCCAATAAGCTGCAAATCAGAACTGAATATCCACATCAAATCAAGTTTGTAGATAAGAGAAGGATTCAAATTCAGAAATAGCTAGCTTCCCTTATCTTCATACTCCTCTACCCTTTACATTTCTTCTATAAATACCTGCAATCTCAAAGGTAAAAAGAGAACGATCAAGCTGAGAGTAGAATTTAGGCTAATTTGTAGTTCATAACTTTGGCTTTTATTTTCGTTCATGTAATTTTTATTTTCTTTATGTAACTGAGAGGAAAGGTTACTTTCATGGAGGAATGAGAGCAAGAATGTTCTGAAGGTGACACCGGTGTAAGTGAACTTTTCTTCTATTGTTATTTGAATCAAACAAAGTTTCTTCTTCTTTACTCTTGTTCTCGTTTACTTCCCTCTTCTGTGTTTGTGGATCCAAATGAAACTGAGAACCTCTGAAGGACATTAGTTTATCATAGCTATAACTGATTACTTCTCCAAATGGGTGGAGGCTATCCCTCTGAAGGAAGTGAAGGCATCTGATGTGATTAAGTTTATTAAACATCACGTAATCTATCACTTTGGCATACCACGATGGATTATCCACTATAATGGGCCTTATTCGTAAGTCAATCATTTCAGATATTCTTCAGCAAGTTCAGAATCCAAAGTGTGTCTTCAATGGCATATTATCCAACAGCTAACGGACTTGCAGAAGCTTTTAACAAAACCATTGGGAAGCTTCTCAAGAAGTTCATCTCAAAAGTCAACATGATTGGCATGACAAATTAGGTGAATGCTTGTGGGCTTATCGTACAACAGTGAGAACCCCGACGAAAGCTACACCATTCTCTTTGGTGTACGGGTGTGAAGCCGTACTCCCGCTGAAAATTCAGATCCTATCTCTACGTGTTGCTTTGACAACGGAGATGACACATGAGGAGAAGCATCGACTGTGCGACAAATGCCTGCAAGCTCAATAGCAAATTAAGCTTTATCAAGCTCATATTTTCAGAGCCTTCAACAAGAAAGTCAAGAAGTAAACTTTCAAGAAAGGCGACCTCGTCTTGGCTGTCAAGAGGCCAATGGTGATGACGCACAAGATGAAAGAAAATTTTCAACTCAAATAGGAAGGACCATTTTTGGTAGAGTGAGTTTACTCAAATGGGGCATATCGCCTAATAAGTCCAAAAGGCAATATACTTATGATGCCGATTAATAGTAATTCTTGAAGAAATACTATCCCTGATCATGTTAACATTAGACCTCTGATCATTGGGTCAAGTATATATATGCTTGCATCGATGCATCCTCTATGATGGAATTCTCGATTGACAAATATGTTCTGCTCAATACGACATAGTAGTCCTCATTTATCAACACTAGACGACTATGTTCTGCTCAACACGAGCATAGTAGTCCCCATTGATCAATAGTAGTTGACTATGTTTTGCTCAACACGAGCATAATAATCCTCATTGATCAATAGTTGTTCAACTATGTTCTGCTCAACATGAGCATAGTAGTCCTCATTAATCAACAGTTGTTCGGTTATGCTCTGCTCAAAGTGAGCATAGTAGTCCTCACTGATCAACGGTTTGAACAACAGCTAAAGAGGGGTGAATAGGTGTTAGTGCTAATCTAATGCTCTTTTTAAGCAAGTAAAGATGAATGTTGCAAGCAGTCACTCAAAACAAGAAATTGAAGCAGAATTCCCTGTGAAGGGCTCTAGAACTTCTCCTCTTTGATTCCTCTAGATTATGAGCTGAGGTGCGTAATTGCTTTCTTGTTGAAATGAGTAAAGACCGAAAATGCAAGTAGATGAAATGAGTACAATAATGAAATACAAACAAGTAGTATCACAAGGAATGTAAAGCAATAAAGAGCAAAAAGGAAATCAATCGCAAACACAAGTAATTTGTTTTGTGGTTCGAGCCACCGCTCTACATCCCCGCCTTCACCACTATGAAGGATTTTTACTAAATCCATAAAGAGAATTTCCACACAGGAACCTTTACACCCAGAGGGATTACAATTGGTCTACGCAAGGCCGGAGTACCCAACTCCAACAACGCTAGCCTCTACATAAGAGGAACCTCAACCCAATGGAATACAAGTCACTTGGTGATCAAAAGACCACAAACTCTCTCTTATAACTTTTTATAGAGTGAAGTATGATTTTTGGCTCAAGAAGCAAAGTGAGAAAAATTTCAGTAGAAGAGATTTAAAAGACTTGGAAACCAACTGAAAACTTTTACAATTGAAAGAACTTAGAAAATGAAAGAAAGTAAACTTTTCTTCTCTTTTGAAAACTTGAAATTAGGATGTTTTTCTTGTGGAAAACTAAAGACCAATGACCTCTATTTATAGGGAATGGATAAAAACCATTCATAAGTTATACTAGGTCATTAGGGGTGAGTTAAGCCACTTAGAAACAAAAATAGCCATTGGAAACACTAGAAAATAAAACAGATCCAACATATAGCCGTTGGGGCATTTTGGACAACTGCTAGTCGACCGGCAAGCTACTTGGCAAAAGAGTCGTTGGCTCTGGTAGACCGCCCGGTCGACCGCCGGCTATAATAAAAACAAAATATTGAGTTGCCGGTCGACCGACAAAACCCGAGAGTTAGGGTGATGCAGTCGGTCGACCGACCCGGTCGACTGGCAGACGTGCACAAATGTGCACGCTCAACGCCATAAGGCCTGGTCGACCGATTTGGCCTGAAACAGTACCGGTCGACCGGTCCGGTCGACCGTAATGGCCTGAAATAGATTTTAAAGAGCTTTTTAAACTTTGAGATATTTTTAGATAGTTTGAGGTTTAAGTAGCATGCTATAGGAGATGAGATACATATTTTAAACTAGATATAAAAATTTGAAATATTTTGAAAAATGTATATTAATCAAACATGCACCAAAACCAACATAACCAAAAAACTTGTATTTTGAAAAATGTATTTTTGTGTGTGTATTTTCTTGAGCACAACTATCATATCCTTACTCTTTAACATACTAATTCTTATAATGATTCTAGGTGACTACAAGATCTTAAATTTGAGCTTTTCCATATGCATCATAAAATAACTTGAATTCTTGATCCCGTATTGAGTCAACAACATCTTCCTTTAGGGAAGAAAACATCTTGAATCCTTAGAACCCTGAAATAATCTTAAACACTTAGACATGATTAGTACAAATAACTATATATATTTTGTAATCATCAAAACTTTAAAGCAGGATGATTGTACCCTTGGGCCAATAATCTCCCCCTTTTTGATGATGACAAAACATATGAGTTATTTAACAAAAAAAAAAGGAAAAGGAGCTTGAAACCTCCCCCTCAAATCATGCTATATACCAAGAATATGACTTTACCAATTTTGCATGAAAAAGAATAAAAACGGCATGAGAAAGAAATAATAACTAAAAAGTATTTGTCTCCTTTTTTGTCATGCAACAAAAAGGGTCAAAGTTAATAAACAATTTTTGAAAAGTATTTGTAAAAATTTTATGAATCCATAACACAAACATTTAATTCACCACACATAAAGGAAAATCTATTATATTCTAGTGGTTTGGTAAAAATATCGGTAAGTTAAAAATCGGTAGAAACATAATCAATTTCAATATCACCTTTTTCATAATGATCTCTAAAAAAGTGATATCGAATGTCAATGTGCTTGTCTTACTATGTTGATTTGCATTTTTAGTCATATGAATAGTACTAGCATTATCACAAAATATTTTAATATAATCATAATGCCAATCATAGTCAAGGAGAGTATGTTTCATCTAAAGGACTTGTGCACAACAAGCCCCGGCCGCAACATACTCCGCCTCGGCGGTTGAGAGGGTTACAGAATTTTACTTCTTGGAAGACCATGAAATAAGACAATTACCTAAAAACTGACATGTCCCACTAGTACTCTTCCTATCCACTCTACAACCCGCATAGTCAGCATCCGAAAAACTCATCATGAAAAATTGTCCGGTCTTCGGATACAACAAACCCATTTCAATGGTGCCCTTAAGGTATCTAATAATGCATTTTACCGCAATCAAATGGGACTCTTTAGGACATGATTGAAAACGAGCACAAAGACACACACTAAACATAATATTCGGCCTACTAGCCGTTAAATAAAACAAACTATCAATCATACTATGATAGAGTTTAATGTCAACATTTATACCTTGCTCATCCTTGTCAAGCTTGGTTGTGATAGCCATAGGAGTTTTGCTTATCTTAGCCCCTTCAAGCCCAAATTTCTTGATAAGTTCCTTCGTGTACTTGGCTTGATTGATAAAAATCCCATCCTTCCTTTGCTTTATTTGGAGATCAAGGAAGTAGTTAAGCTCGCCCATCATAGACATCTCAAATTCCTCCTTCATGCATGATTCAAAATTTTTGCAAAGTTTTTCATTAGTAGAACCAAATATGATATCATCAACATATATTTGAACAATAAGTATATCATTTTCAACATGTATGGTAAATGAAGAAGTATCTATTGTTCCTTTAGCAAAACCATTTGAAATAAGAAATGAAGAAAGTCTTTCATACCAAACCCTAGGGGCTTGTTTTAAACCATAAAGAGCTTTGTCTAATTTGAAAACAAAATCCGGAAGTGGTTGTATTGGCTCCACTTCAACTTCTTGAACTTCACTTTCCCCATCAACATTTGGCTTGTCCTCTTAAGTAGGTGAGTCCTTCAAGGTTATTCTCTCCATGTCTTTGCCTAAGGAATCTATTTCTATAACATTCTCAACAAACACATTAGATTCCTCAAACTTTACATGTATAGATTCTTCAATAGTCAATATAGATTTATTGAAAACTCTGTAAGCTTTACTAATGTTAGAATAACCAACAAAATTGCTTCATACTATTTTGCATCAAACTTTTCTAAGTTATCTTTAGTATTTAAAACAAAATACTTACAACCAAAAACTTTAAAATAACAGACATTAGGTTTTCTTGAATAGTAAATCTCAAAAGAAGTTTTAGAAGTGTTTTTGCAAAAGAAACTCCTATTTGACATATAACAAGAAGTGTTTCCCACCTCGGCCCATAGGTATTGAGGGAGACCGTATTCATTTATCATTGTCCTAGCCATTTCTTTTAATATTCGATTTTTCCTCTCAACAACTCCATTTTGTTGTGGAGTTCTAGTAGTTCATGCTTAATTCTATGTTCTTCGCAAAAAGTGGTAAAAGGTAAGTTATTGAATTCACCAGCTCTATCACTTCTTATTCATAAAGTAGAAGAATCTTTTTCCTTTTCAACTCTTTTCTTAAAAGTTTGAAAATGTGAAAAGGCTTGATTTTTATGTTCTAAAAAAACCCAAGTAAAACGAGAAAAATCATCAACTAAAATGAAAGCAAAACGATTCCCACTTAGACTTTTGGTTTTAGTAGGACCAAATAAATCCATATGAATCAACTCTAAGGGTCGTGATGTCACGATATCCTTGATAGATTTGAAAGAGGACTTGGCTTGTTTCCCAAGTTGGCACGCATCGTAAATGCGGTCCTTTTCAAATTTCAAGTAAGGAATACTTTTCACCATTTTCTTGTTGTTTAATCTAGATAGATGGTCAAAAGAAATATGTCCTAATCTTTTATTTCATAACCAAGAGTCATCATTGAAGGCATTCAAATAAGTAGCATTGCATTGCATATTAGACATATCAATCATGTATACATTGTTTTCACGAAATCCGAAAAATATACATGCATTAGTTTGTCTATCAATTACACTACAAGCTAAGTCATCAAAAATCACATTAAAACCTTTATCATAAAGTTGACTAACACTCAAGAGAATATGCTTGAGGCTGTCAACTAAAGCAACATTTTCTATTATACGAGATGTACCAAGTTTAATGTTACCTATACTGATGATTTTTCCTTTGGCGTCATCTTCAAAGGTGACGTGCCACCTTCATGGTATCTTGATAGGGTTGCAAAGTTGTTGATATCCCAAGTCATGTACCTTGAGCAACCGCTATTAAGATACCACCGCTCCCTACATCTTTGAGCTTTGGAGTGTACCCACATCATGTAACAAATTCGTTGACTTTGGTACCTAAATTTTCTTGGGTCCTTGAATGTTAGCATTATGAACCCAAACATGATTATGTGATGCATTTATCCTATCATAGCGAAATTTAACCCAATGACCCTTTCGGCCACAATATGTGCATGCATAAACTTTATCATACATGAAGGGTGCAGACATGTTTGGGTGTTTAGCATGATGTGAGTGTGAAGGTTGTGATTTATGAACATGAGTGTGTGTAGCATGTGATTGTTTCTTTTGGATATGTTTCTTAAGAAACATAGCCTCTAGTCTAGATTTATCAAATTCACATTTCTTTAAAACTTCTCCTAATAAGTCAATTTTCTTCTTTAGCATGGAAATCTCATTTTTATCAAATTGTGAAAATTTACCTTTGCAAGAAATTTTATAGGCATCAAAATCCTTTTGAGTAGAAGTGAGAGTTGAAAATAATTCATCTTTTTCTTTTGTGAGAGTGAAAATTTTATGGTTAAGTGATTCATTTTCCTTTTCATTTTTAAATATTTCTTTTAAGAAAATCATAATTTTGACATAATTCTTCAAAAGCTTCTCCTAATTCATGTATAGATAACTCACAATCTTCAATAGATGATTCGGGGCTACCTTGCTTGTGCTTTCATTTGCCATGAAACACACGTGGGCGGTGTCAATTTCCTCGTCGGATTCACTCTCTGAATCCCAAGTAGCCTTTAAAGCTTTCTTCTTGTATGGCTTTTTGGAGGTGGAAGGTTTGCCCTTATTTTTCAGACACTCCGCAACGATGTGTCCCGGCTTCTGGCAATTGAAGCAAATGATTTTCTTCTCTTCTTTACCTTGCCATTTCCTTTTATTTTAAAATTTAGTCTTGTTGTACATTCTCTAAACGTTCCTCACTAGAAGAGAAAGATCTTTATCATCTTCGTTGGAATAGGTGGATGAGCTTTTGAAAGCGATTGATTTCTTCTTTGGAGGAGCCATCTCTTCTCTTGTTTTTCATTCCATCTCATGAGTCTTGAGATTCCTAATGAGACCGATGAGCTCCATTTCCTCCTTGTCGTTGAGCTCCTTCAAAGTTGTAGCTTTGACTTCCCAAGATGGAGGGAGAGCACAGATGATCTTCCTCACTTTTTGGTCGTTGTCAATGCTGTCACCTAAAGAAGAAAGACCGTTAGTTATCTTTGTAAATTTTGTAACCATATCATCTATGAATTCATTTTCTTACATGAAAAAGTTTTCATATTGGGAACGTAGAAGGTCAATTTTGGCCCTCTTTACTTGTGATGTTCCCTCATGAGTGACTAAAAGGTGAGTCCAAATCTCATATGCGGATTTGCAGTGAATAACTCTAGCAATGTCATCGTCATTAAGAGCTTAAAGTTAGGCGTAGTGTGCCCTAGCATTAGCATCAAACTCTTTCGTGGTAATGTCGGACCAAGTGTCTTCATCACCAAGGGGTGCGCTAAAAGGTTTAGTCACCACCTTTGCAACCCGGCTCCCTAAGGATTACAAAAACACGATCATCTTAACCTTCCATATAGAAAATTAAGGCCATCAAACTTGGGTGGGGTCTTAATACCTTCGGCCATCTTTACTAAAGTGTATGAGGATGAAATAAGAAAAGAGTGATTAGCAATATAGGATCACTCTAAGGATGTTAAGCTAAGAACCTAGAGACCAAAGCTCTGATACCAATTGAAAAAACACCTAGAGGGGGTGAATAGGTATTAGTGTTAATCTAATGCTCTTTTTAAGCAAGTAAAGATGAATGATGTAAGCGGTCACTCAAAACAAGAAATTGAAGCCGAATCCCCGTAAAGGGCTCTAGAACTTCTCCTCTTTGATTCCTCTAGATTATGAATTGAGGTGCGTAATTGCTTTCTTATTGAAATGAGTAAAGACCAAAATGTAAGTAGATAAAATGAGTGTAATAATGAAATACAAACAAGTAGTATCACAAGTAAGGAATGTAAAGCAATAAAGAGTAAAAAGGAAATCAATCACAAACACAAGTAATTTGTTTCGAGGTTTGAACCACCGCTCTACGTCCCCGCCATCACTACTATGAAGGATTTTCACTAAATCCATAAAGGGAATTTCCACACAGGAACCTTTACACCCAAAGGGATTACAATTGGTCTACACAAGACCGGAGTACCCAACTCTACCAAAGCTAGCCTCTACACAAGAGGAACCTCAACACAATGGAATACAAGTCACTTGGTGATCAAAAAACCACAAACTCTCTCTTACAACTTCTTATAGAGTAAAGTATGATTTTTGGTTCAAGAAATAAAGTGAGAGAAAAATTTCAGTAGAAGAGATTTAAAAGACTTGGAAACTAACTGAAAACTTTTGCAATTGAAAGAACTTAGAAAATGAAAGTAAGTAAACTTTTCTTCTCTTTTGAAAACTTAAAACTAGGATGTTTTTCTTGTGGAAAACTAAAGACCAATGACCTCTATTTATAGGGAATGGATAAATATCATTCATAAGTGATATTAGGTCATTAGAGGTGAGTTAAGCCACTTAGAAACAAAAATAGCAGTTGGAAACACTAGAAAATAAAATAGATCTAAAATATAACTGTTGGGGGCATTCTGGACAGCTACCGGTCCACTTAGCAAAAGAGCCGTTGGCTCCGGTCGACCGGCCGGTCGACCGCCGGCTATAATAAAAGAAAAATATTGAGCTGCCGATCAACCGGGCCGGTCGACCGGCAAAACCCGAGAGTTAGGGTGATGCAGTCGGTCGACTGCAGGGTCTGTCGGTCGACTGACTCGGTCGACCGGCAGACGTGCACGCCCACGGCCAAAAGGCCCGGTCGACCGGACGATCAACCGATCTGGCCTGAAACAGTACTGGTCAACCGGTCTGGTCGACCGTAAAGGCCTGAAACAGATTTTAAAGAGGTTTTTGAACTTTGAAATATTTTTAAATGGTTTGAGGTTTAAGTAGCATGCTATAGGAGAAGAGATATCTGTTTTAAACTAGATATAAAAATTTGAAATATTTTGAAACATCTATATGAATCAAACATGTACCAAAACCAACATAACCAAAAAACTTATATTTTGAAAAGTGTATTTATTGTGTATGTGTTTTCTTGAGCACAACTATCATATCCTTACTCTTTAACATACAAATTCTTATAATGGTTCTAGGTGACTACAAGATCTTCAATTTGGGCTATTCCATATGCATCGTTGAATAACTTGAATTCTTGATCCCGTATTAAGTCAACTTGAGTCAACACCACTTTCCTTTAGGGAAGAAAACATCTTGAATTCTTAGAACCCTAAAACAATCTTAAACACTTAAACATGATTAGTACAAATAACTTTATATGTTTTGTAATCATCAAAACTCTAAAACTTGGTGTTTGTACCCTTGGGCCAACACATTGTCTGGCTATGTTCTTCTCAACACGAGCATGATAGTCCTTATAGATCGACAACTATTCAGTAACAAGTGAGACTAGCGTCGACGATCAAACTTCATTGGAGTTCAAATCAGCACATAAGAAGCTAGTTAAGAGGAATGGTCGAGTGAATAGTGCATTAGAACATAATCCAATTCTCAACAGAATTGAGCCAATAAAGGCTAACTTAGTATTAGTTTTGTCACTCTTCTTTAAAGATTATCAAAATCCAGCACCCTCGACGGTTAAGGATAGAGAAAAATATTGACTTTTAATTGCAATAGAAATTCTTGATAACTCATCATGCTGAGGGGAATAGCATGGCTAGCCCAACTCAAACAGTCGTTGGTAAAGGCATACCAAATCTGTTGGTAGCTGAGGGTTTGCTAAAAATCCTAAGGGACTTGATTCCGCCTTTCCCTTTAAAATCTCTTACCAATTCCCATCCATGTAATGGTAGGACCATAAAAATACTTGTATCCATTTCCTCGGTGAAATGAGCACAGACTTGTCATGTTAACAATAAACCTCTGACAAGCCATTTTCCTTGATCCCCAATGGAGTCAGTCAAGTTAACATTAAACATCTCACGATAAAATTTCACTAAATACCACTCAAAATCTCTCCGTTATTATGTTAACATTACACCTCTAATGGCAAGTCCATCAATACCCCTGGAAAATCAATGTTCGTCAAGTTAATATTACATCTCTGATAATTCATTCAATTTTCCACCAGAACCCATACCAATTCCCTCCAATGGAGTGGTAGGTCCATAAACTCAATTACTGTTATGTTAATACAGCACCTCTAACGGTGAAAAGTTTCAATACTGCCCAGGGAGTATGAACTTCCACTTGTCCACTCTCTTATATGGAGTCTCAATGTCTTCAAAATTGTCAAGTTAATACTACACCTTTGACAACCCAAACTTCACTTGTCAATTCTCCTCAATATAATGGCAAGTACTCAAAATTGCTCATATTGCAAACTAACTTTTGTCATGTTAAATTACTCCACTGAAAAACTACTGTTAAGTTTAATATCACACCTCTAACAGTGATCAAGTTATTGTCAAGTTCAATATTAAACCTCTGATAGTCACTTCCCTCAGGCTTCCATATCGAAGCTGAGACGAGCGATGCTAAGTTTAGCATTACACCTATAGCATCTGGTTCATTGTTAAGTTTAACACTACACCTATGACAATGATCTTCCCCTGAGCTTTCGCATCGAAGCTTAGGTGACCAACTCTACATTCAAAATTACACCTCCAGCATTGTTTCCACTGTTAAGTTCAACATTACACCTATAGTAGTGATATCTTCAGTTTTTCCAACGAAACTAAAATTCCTGCGGGACTAAGTTAACGTTGCATGTCTAGCTCACATCCGTGTCAAGTTAATATCATACCTCTGACAAGATTCAATCCAATCCATTAAGTTAATATCACACCTCTAACAGTAAAAAAAATACTCAGATTCCTGATGGGTCTAGTCTCACTTACTATTCTCGTCAATAGAATGGGGCCCACTTAAAACCACTGTTAGATTAATATCACACCTTTAACAGTGTACTCTCTAATCCCCAATCGAGTCTTAATTATGTTAATACTAAATCTCTGATGATAAACTCAATTGCAATCCCCTGCGAAGTGAAAACTTCACTTGTTATTCTTTTTCATAGAATAACAAGTTCACCAAACTTGTTCAATTACAAGTATAGTTCACACTGTCAAGTTAACATTACACTTCTGGCGGTAATTCCTTCAAAATCTTTAATAGATTTGTTCATACTTGTCATTCTCATCCATAGAATGACAAGTCCATAAAACATATTCCACTCCTGTCAAGTTAACACCACACCTCTGACAGTATACTTTTCAATTTCTAAATAGAGTTTTTTCAACTTTGAGTTGCTAAGTTAAATATCACACCTCTAGCAAATCAAAGGTAATCGCTTTCAATTGTCTGATTTTCAATACAAAAAGGAAGTCAAGACAAATAAGAAAGCAGAAAAATGCCACTTTTATTGATATTCAAAAATGTGAAGGTAATACAAAATGCTCTCTTAATAAGATTAAGTGTTACAACAAAGGAGTACAAAGAAGTCCCTCTTGCCGAGTGAAAGGTTGCACTCACTCTTTGAAACATTGAAGATACATGAAGCTCGTCTTCTTGACTATAGCCAGGAAAAGTAGATCAACTTCCTCTCCTCTTGAGAACAATAGTATTTATGGAGGTCAAAATGTAAGGGAGCATCCTGATTTCCCCCGACCAACTGGTGTGAAGGTCTTCACAAGGCCTCAATCCTTCATTTAATGGGAGGTTTCACCACTAGAAAGTCATCCAATGAGGATAAGTTTTTCGTCGCGGTCACCTCTTTGACTAAGATTGGTAAAAGAAGGATCTGAGACCTAACTGCTAACGTTCTCTTTTCCGTGACCTTCAAATGCGCCATGCTTATTGTAAAAAGGAAGGATCTGAGACCTTACTGGTGCATCATGCCCAATAATATCTTAAGATGTATCAAGAATTGTGCGGAATTTTCTCGCCCTTGGACAAAAGTTTTGACTTCTTGAGTGTTCGCCAATTGAACGAACTGGTCATTTCATGTCTACCTCAATTGACGCGACAAAGACACTGAAGCCTGTACCATTAATATGGAAAAGATCTGGAAGAAGAAAAAACCCAAGGGTTAAATTTCTGTAAAGATAGAAAGTATGGATCCGAATCAAGGTCGAATATGAGACTCACGTCTGATGATCGAAATGTGAAGCATATATTAAGGGTGCAGACGCGAGTCTGAAAAATTTCTAGGTCATGAACTCCAGACATGAGTTTTATACGCGAGACTCGCATTTAAGGCTTCAAGACATAGAGTTCACCACGCTCGCGTCTAAAGATTCAGAAGACGCAGAACTTGGTACTCAGAAGTCAACAAGCTCGTGTTTCATTAATTAACGCGAGAATCGCGTTTGTACATCATAGATGCATGAATCTCAAATTGACTCTCTAAATTTCAAAAAGAAGTTTTCAAAAGTTTCAGTGAGAAATCTAAAGACAGAGTCTCTTCATAATCTGCGACGACAGAGCTTCAAGGAAACAGAGGCTAGTCTTGAATAGTAATGGCAAAGGCCATTTCCTACCTGAAAAAAGTTCTCTGGAGGGCGGACATCATCCGTCAATATACGACCATGAAAGCACCAGAGGAAATGCTTTTCGATTTTGAAATCACTTAACAGTGATAGTCTTCGAAAAAGATTGCAAGAAAGCATTAAAGCTTTGGACTCTTTTAAGAACTCTGAAAGTTCTTCAGGATGCATGCTCGGGGAAGAAGACATTGTATGAACTCTAAAAGTTCTTCAGAGTACATGCTCATTGTAATACTCTTGTTATCTAATACCCAAAATGAAATAAAATAAAATAATAAACTAAAAAAATATATTGTGTGCTTAATTGTTTATTCCAAATTTCAAACTCATATTTTTTTATCTAATCCTAACACCTAAGCTATAATGCCACATTGGCATGCAGTTAAGTAGGAGATCTAATTTATTTAAACAAAGCTAAAGTCAAATTTAAATTTCAAATTCTAACTGAAAGATCTCATAAGATTTTTATGGATCTTTATCTTAATAGCTAGATTTTTCTGTTGAACCTACGTACTAAAAATCCTAATCTAAAAAATCTTATCATATTATATTAATGTAACCCCTCTCCTCCTCTTTAAAAAAAAAGAAACTTTAAGTTTATAAAAATAAAATAAATAAATAAAAGGGACTGCTCTCGGCCTTTGCATAGACCTAGCGAGGTCTATGCAGCGGGTGCAGACCCGCACCCAGGTGCAGAACCAGGCTCAGTGGCCTTGGCCGCCACAGGGCTAGGCAAACAAAAAAAAGGAAAAAAATTTTGGGCCCCCTGCAGACAGCACCCGGGCTTGGCTTATTGGGCCAGGCCAGTGGCCTAGGCCGCCACTAGCCCATACCAAGAAAGAAAATATATATAAAATATATAAAATATGGGCCTGCTCTCGCCCAGGCTGAGAGTAGGGCGCCTAGGCCTGCTTGATGGGTTGGGTCAAAAAAACAGGATGTGTATATATGTATGTATATATATATATATATATATATATATATATATATATATATATATATATATATATATATATATATATATTAATTCTGAAGCCGAATTTCAGTCCAGCCCAAATATTGTGGGTTCTAATCTATTTTAACCCGACCCAAATACAAAAAAGACCCGTTAACTTATTGAAAAACAATTTTATTGACTAGATAAAAATTTTTAAAAATAAGTAAAAATAGGGATAAATATTTAGATAACCCCTAGAAATTACTGAAATATTTTGAGAATATTTACATGTCATATTAGACTGAACCACTGCCTTCTAAGTTGAAGCTTACTATTTCAACATATAGACCCGTTAAGGAATTTTCACGTTTTTAACCATTTAAAACCCCACAAAAATCAGTAAATAAAATCTAAATACTCCTATAAACTTAATATATCATCATACAACCTTGTTTTAAGATCTGAACCATTCGCATTTAATTAAAAACACTGAATAACATCAAATAGGATAAGTTATGTAAAATTCGATAAATTCTAATTCAAATACGTTTAATGTAGATTTCTTCAAATTGGTAATTGGACGCGTGATAAGCCTAGGTGAGTGTTCTTTTACTCACTTTATAAGTATTATTTTTTTATTATGAAATGTTTGTTTATTTCTATTATTAAATGGAAAATTATTAAAGTGATTGTTGAATTTTCTAGCAATTAGAAAATTGGTTAAAAATTGTAAATGGTGAGATGTTAGTTTATTATAAAAAAGGACAATTAATTATTTGAAATCACAAGATACTATTATACTGGTCATAATCATAGTGAGATGGATTTTGTTATCAAAGTCACTAGGAAATGTATATTGTTCTACTGTTACACTGGTATCACTACTGTTATTCTTCATGCTCAGTGATTCATGAAACATGATTATTAGATAACATACACAAGCAGAAAATTAATTGAGGAGACGGTATTAGAATTTAGGGTGGACTTAGGATACAGGTTGCGCAGCCGATATATGGTTCCACTGTAGGGTTTCAGGGGATGACTGACATCCCATCTGTTATTATTATATTACTTTACTGTTCCACAGTGATACTGTGTATACTGTTTACTGTTACTGACTACCTAACGGTAGGGCTTGGCTTAGCACCATGCATCTAGGCCATGGTTCTGGGTATATACGGAACCCACCTAAAATACAGATTCCCATCTTCAACTATAGGTTTCAAATAATTAGATAATAAGAATAGACATACACAGACATCTTGATAACATGACTCTATACAGGATAAATGCCATTTATTAAATAGTTGTATAGTATATATCACTGTACTTTATTTTGATTCTTATATGCTAGATATTAGTATGTTAACTATATTTAACTATCCATGTGTTGTTATTTTTTGCATGTTTCTTTCATCCCTCTTTTTATCATTCCCTTAGGTCGTTATTGACGACCCTGAGTTTGCTTGCTCAGTATCTGCTCCAGGGCCTACACAGGACCAGGAGTACTTCGAGCACATTGCTGATCTCTAGTAGGCGAATTTTTTATTCTCATTGCGTGAGAGACTTTATGGTTCTTGTCTCTATTTTATTATGTTGTAATAAGTGAAACCTTTGGTGACATTATTTATTTGAATTCTTCTAACTAGAATAATTGATAAATCTTATTTTTTTTGAATTAATGTACTGAGGCTTAACGCATTTGTTTTGAAAATACGTCGCCGGCTCTCATCACGTACTCCTTTTTATGAATATTATGGTTAGGAGCGTGACACCTGTGAAGGAAAACAGTCAAGATGAATAACTGTTAAGACGCTCATGGCTTATTTATAGGCTCACTAATGGCCTTAATTAACGGCATATAAAGGCCAATAAATAGCCTTAATTCGTGGCGTGAATCTCAAATCTAATCTAAGGAGGACACGTGGATATTTATCCTGAGAAATCTCAACAATGTTTGAATTTTCAATCCGGACACGCGTCTCGATCTGTCGCCGCCGGTTCTGCCTCAAAAGATCCAGTGAGATCTTCATACATGGAGAGTCGTATCCTCAGAACTGTGTCTCTATAACTGCAAGTGACATTTCAAGGGCCACCTTTTGAAGGTCAAGTCCCTTAACAAACTGAATGCCGCGTCTCCTCTAACAAGTTGAAGGTCGCATCCATTAACCAACCGAGGGCCGCATCCCCTCTAGCAAGTCGAAGGTTACGCCCCTTAACAAACTGAATGTCGCGTCTCTTGGACAACTCAGGGCTGCATCACCTCAACAAATTGAAGGTCGTGTCTCTTCGACAACCGAGGGTGTCGCGTCCCTTCAACAAATTGAAGACCGCGTCTCTTCGACAACCGAGGGTCACGTCCCCTCAATAAATTGAAGGTCGTGTCTCTTCAACCGCCGAGGGTCACGTCCCCTCTAGCAAATTGAAGAACGCGTTTCTTCGATAGCCAAGGGCTGCATCCCTTCATCGGTTAAGAGCCGCATCTCCCCTACAACTCAGAGCCACGTCTCAACTAACGGCTAATGACTGCGTCTTCACAAAGGTCAAGAACTGTGTCTCAATCGTACGTCTTCTTACCAAGCGAGACCTGCATTTTTTAAAATAAGCATAAGTCGCGTCCTTCGTAACCTTACTTGTTTAACGGAACAACTGCGTCTGTGAGAGCTGTGCTCTCCCACACAACAAGGAGTCTATCTGACTCTCAAACATAAAAGAAGGAGATGAGACAAAATTTATAACTTTAATTATTTAATTCAAAATGATAAAAGTTATATAAATACTCTCTTATGTGATAAATGGAGTCTTACAAAAAAAAGAGATACAAAAGGGGGCTAATCTCGCTCAGCAAGAGAGTGAATCTGGTCCCGGAGACGCTGAATCTCATATTGGCATGTTATCTCAACTTCTGCCCAAGTTTGAACTCTCAATTCTTCCTCCAACAGGAATTTTTTCATTGCAAGTTGTGCTTAAAGAGATTCCATCTTGGAAGAACACGCAGTAAGATCATCTTGAAGTAGCTTCTTGGTGACCTCTAGCTCCTCCAACCTCAAGTTTCTGCCGATTAACTTGAATCAAGGCTTGCGCCTTGACAATTGCTGCTTGAGCATTGGCTATGACTTGCTCTGCATTTTTGATGATGACCTCAGATTCCCTGGAGTCATCAACCAATCTCTCGCAGCAGACCTGCAATCGTTGAATTGTCGAGCCTCCTCAACCATTTGCTCCTCGACCTCTTTCTGTTCGCATTCTTGAGCAGTGAGGAGTTTGTTTAGCATCAGCAGGGCCACATCCATCGGATTAGCATTTTTCAGGGTCCTCAGTTCCTTCAAACATATTCACAGTTATTCGACTAGAGTCAGATATGCCTTAGCTTGACCCAAACTTACAATATGATGAATGTTCTCGATCTGATTTTCAAGAAGCATTTATGCAAACTTGAAGGAACTTCTCCCGAAAAGAACTAATTTAATGCAACACTTCATGGAAGTGAAGAATTGTTGCACCATCTGATAAGCCAATTCTTTCATGATGTCTATGGCTGGAGCTAACTCTGCTGACGCGCTTTCGAACCCCCTTTCTGTAATTATGCGAACGGTGTCCATGGGGGTAGAAGTCATTTCACTTAGCGCAGGGGCAAGGTTAGTAGCAGGTTCCTTTAATACCAAAGTTGTGACTGGTATCTTAGGGACTGTACCGGTGGTAGCTTCCAGTGTAACAAGTACAGGAGCAGACTTCACAAGACTTGGTTCATCCATTAAAGTATGAAGTGTGTTGCCTCCTGCGTCAGTGCTTGCTATAGGTTCCTTCACTTGAGCCATCCCGGTACTCTCTGCAATTATAACGACCATGTTAGCAATAACAATGAGAATGAGAGTATATAGAAAATCTTTATTCTCTTACCAAGCTGAAGATCCAAAGATGATAGATCCTTCCGTAAGCTGCTCTGGGACGAGGGTTCCCTGATCACGATGGTTGTACCCTCAGGGATCGTGCTAGTAGAAGGAACTTCAAGGCCCCCTGGCCAGACCGATTCCTCAACAATCTCCTTGATGTGGGAGGAGGTCACAGCTTTAGTAGCAGCTTGTGGTGGCATTCAAATGAAGCATTAAAAAAATATTTATCTAAATCAATGGAGTAATGATTAAGGGGGATAGAAGAAATACCCTCGGTGGTGGCGACTTCTCCCAATGGCAAAACCATTGCAGGGGCATCCACTTGCATCTCTTCCTCAAAAATATCTGCAAACTTCAGGAGTAGGTTCATCGCGAAAGTCAAGTTCGTCTCCTGAATAGTCAACATGCTCCTCGGACGACGAAGACGGAACTTGAACGAAGGAGGCCTCGGTGACTAGAGCTTTACAACTGAGAACCCCAGTGGTAGGATTAGGCTCTGTAATCTGAGAAGTTGGCATCAAGACGCTAGGAGAGCCCAGCTGTTGCACCTCCACCCTTTCTTCTTGAGCTGAGGGGACTTCCAGCTAAATTAAAACTCCCGGTTGAGCTAGGATTTCAACTTCAGCCCCCCTCTGTCACTTCCACGGCTGACGGTTCTACAGTTATCGCCCTTTTGGTCACCATATACTAGCTTGTAGCTTCTACTTCCACCAGGACCGCGGGGCCCCTGTTGCGCAAACCCTGTGAACGAAGAGCTGAGACTGCCTCATCTTCTTCTTCTTTTTCCTGCTCCTCTGTACCAGAGGGGATTATCTCGGATACTTGTGTTGAAGCTATAGCCTCAGACCCTGTTCTTGTCTTCTTGTGGTTGGGCTCTCCTTTGGAAGCAGAGCCCGAGGGTGTTTAGGCACAGCTTGCCAAGTCCTTCGACTAGGTTGTTCCTAAGTAGCTCATTCTCCAGACTCTGACCCTGAAGTTGCCTATGTTCTGCTAGTCTCCTTTTTGGCCTCCTTCTCGGCCTCCCTCTTGGCTTTCATGTATTCACTCATCCCTCGCATCCGACTGCCCTTGGAATCCAACTTGGCTTTGTATAAAGATATGATACTTTTAATGCAAGAAGTATTTATTCCAAAGCCGGGTACCCTGCTGGCAATAGAGTACCATGTGCAGAAGTCGAGACTCATATAACAATTGTGCGTCTTATAAGGGAGACCGAAGACGGCCCCTGCTCCTTCAATGACACTATGGTACCATGCTTAAGCACCTTCAAACAAATTGCCGCTAAAGCGAAGGCCACTGTTGGGGTTGCCGACATATGGATGATAAAAACCAAACTACTGGCAAAATGGTTGGGTATGTAAGGCTCGATCGTGTAGGAATCACCTTGCCAGAAGATCAAGTATCCGGGCGGATATTGATGAGCCACCAGAAGACTCCAGAAGGTAGCTGTGTGAACTCGTCGGGGCTTGCAAGGTTGGCAAACTTGTCCTTACATGATGCATCTGGGATCTCGGAGAAGTATCGGTCGAGTTGATAGCTCGAGCTGCTCAGAATAGCCTTCTGAACATAGAACATGTAGTACTGCGACCAGTTCGAGCTTTCCAACCACTACACAAAAAGGAAGAAGCCTTCTGAGGGAGACATTGTTGTCATCAGTGACGGGCAGTGCATAACATACCAGGCCATCAGGTATGTGTAAGGGAGCTTGACTCTAGGATTGGGACTTTTCACTTCTGGCCTCCCTTCTGAGTTCACAACCGCCTACTTTGGGAGCTACGACGGCCTCCACCTGACACAGGTTTTTAGCTAATGCCCGTAAGTCGCTCTGGATACTGGCCACCATTGCCGGAAGGAAAAAAACTGACTTCCCGTGCGCCAACAGAATTGCTGGTTACACCACATCGGCGACGATTATCTCGTACGGTAGTGTTGGCACCACGCATCATTTCAGCCACAGCATGAGAAAGCTCACCAAGAGAGCCCGATCAGATATCGGTATCTTGGCATAATGATAGAAACTTTCAAAGACCGTGTCCAGTTTAAAAGTATCTTCATTGGACTCCATGGTGTATGAGCTGGTGGAAGCACTAATTCTTTCTACAATTTCTTCCTCTAACCGATTGTAACTGAGACATACTTATCATTTATGTTGTTGAAGAGATAGCTCACCCAGGACATCTGCTTAGCACCTCTATTCCTCTAACCGATTGTTTGTCCACAGATGTGAAAGTGATATAATACTTCCCAGTAGGTCTCGTACACCTGAGGGTCATCCTTCTTCAGCAAGTGTAACACCTCAGTGGTCGGGATGTACTCTTCATAAGGGGCATCTCTAATTACCAGCACTGAGACTTCATACAGCTCATGGAGAGCAAGCCCCATCTCTCCAACTATGGTGAAGAATATACATGTTCATTGGTTGTAACACTCTAAGATACCATAGAAGTGGTGAGAGCTCGAGGGATGCCATATTGAACGGCCCTAACAACCTGGGTACAGTCCTGTCCGCTTTAACAAGTCCTCGAGCTCTGTGAGAACAAAGCCCACCATTTTACCCCACCATGACTTATCTAAGGAATGAACCCACCCGAGCGGATGAAAATCGGTGGGAAAATCACCCCTCGCCTTTAGGAATTAGTGATGAAGGTGGTGGCTAACTGAGTGGTCTCCCCTGTCGAGTACTCAACCTAGACCAGTCTAAGTTGCAACCCAAGCACATGCCTCCTGTGACTGGCTGAGTAAGCCTCATTCATGCCTAATTTGCCTAAGGAGACACAAGAAATTGACTTGAAGAGATCCCACACCATTGTATGGCGTACCGATATGTGTTGCAGATACACCAAGGGTACATCCTTTCCATGTTGGGAAAAAAGAACTTTATGTCCCCGATTTGGCGGAGTGGATCAGTCACATATATTGCATATATATTGTCACATTATCATATTTATTATCTAATAAATCCTATTAATAAGTCTTATTTTTATTTAATAATGTGAAGGCCCATTGCTAATGAAGAGGGAAGAGAAACGAGCCCGAAAGCCCATCAAAATTCTGATTTAATTCAGAATTAATTCGAAATCAGAAAATTAAGATAGATCAAGGCAACTCAGAAAAGATAAAATTGTTAAAATATGTTAGAAAAAATCTTTACAAATCAATTGGTTAAAGCCAAAGATCAAAAGAGGTTTTGTCAAATCGACTAGCTGAAACGGGAAATCCAGCAAGAGATAAAGGCGTATCGCTAAACTAGAGAGCTGTACCCCATGGTGGCCACAACCAGGCCACAAAATTTTGCGATTTTATTGAGTCAGTTGGGGGAGCGTTTACTCCCCCTATCTTCGTACTCTCTCCCTTACTTGGTTTTTTCTATAAATACTAGATTTTCAGAGACTACAGAAAACGACCAAGCAGATAGATTTTAGGCCAGTTTTTCATTCTTTTTAGTGTAGGTTTTTATTTTTTCTTTTATGTAATTTTTACTTTTCTTTATGTAACTGAGAGGAGAGACGAGTTTCATGGAGGAATGAGAGCAAGCTTGTACTGAGGGTGACACCGGTGTAAGTAATTCTTTTCTTTCATTGTTATTTGAATAGAATCAAAATTTCTTTTTCTTCTTTACTATTGTTCCGTTTACTTTCCTCTGATGTGTTGCAATCCAAATGAATCCGATAGCCTCGAGACCGCTTCGTCATTGGAAGTGCCCTTGATGGCCTATGGTGATGAACAACATTCTTTTGTTAGCTTAGCTTACCATTTTATTTATAATGTAGATCGGGAATGGGGAAGATCCTACACGCCATGCTTGATCGCCTTCAAAGACTACGTAAGTCATAGCTACGGATCCAAGATATATGAGCACTGAAGAGGTAAGTAATTTTTAGTTTCTTTCTTTTAATTCTTTAGTTTAGATCACCACAATCTCCCTACTCTTTTATCACTCTTTTTAATTTTTTATATAAATCCATTTTTTATTTTCTCCACCTTCTCAATCTACCACTTTCTTCTTATCTTAATTATAACTTATTTTTCTTTTTCTTTTCAAGAACTAAAAGAAGATTATTAACCATTGATTGTAACCTAAAAGAGAACTTGCAAAAAAAGATTCCATCGCTAGTCTCTCCTTGTGGATCATGACCCGTATAACCACTTGCTATAGCGGTTGAGTACTTGTACATACTATTCTTAAGCTCTAAAATTCTATATTCTTATGTGCAGGTTTAAACTTCAATCAAATTTTGGCGCCATTGATGGGGAGGGACGGTAAGTAATTCTCTTTTTAAGTTTATATTTTTGGTTAACTCTCTTCTTTGTTCTTGGCGTGTAGTGAAATATCAAAGAAATTTTCGCTGCAGTAGACATATAAGTGGCCCTAAACTCTGCTCAAGAAAGCAGAGCCCAGAAGCCCTCAGATTTGCTACATTCTAGTGCAATCTGTTTGAACACTAACCTGTATTTTTGCAGGTTGGCTGAATTATAAAGCTAAAATTCTGCAGCTATTTATTTTTCTTATTTAACTCACTGTATATACTTTATAGTAAATTGATATTTGTTAAATGCCAAAAACAGTTTAGACTTTGCATTTAGGCACGTGTCTAATTCGTTTACATTTTACATTACTGTTGAAGAGTGCTCGAGTAAAGGTACATGTGCATAGCATGTAGTATAGGAACACTTTTGAATTATTTACATTGCTTAAGTGTTGCTTTTCATGTACACATTGCACTAAATTGATTTAAGGACTTATCCTATAAACACGATAAGGTAGGGAAGTCATTACCCTCCCTTGACCCACAAACAATCTCCTCACTCACTAACCTAAGCCTAACTATAATTAAGTAAACGCTGGCCCTAGGGACATCTCGAACTCAAATAGGAGACTGACCTAAGGGGGAAGTGGATTAGAATTTGATTCTTGCCAACTCGATGTGTAAGGTTGGGAAATTAGGGGCGAAACCCTGAAAGATAGTGGTTTGACATAATTATGCCCGTTGCTTAGGCACAGATACCTTCTACTGATCTTGTCCTACCTTATTGATTAACTTGTGGTCAGATTCTATACTGTACCCCCCGTGGACAGTCTAACTAGTTGGAGTCGTCTAGGTCTAAGGTCTATCCTAACTTAGGTTAGATTTTTTTCTTTTTATTTGTTTGTTTATTTGTTTGTTTGTCTTTGTTTGATTTTGACAATTCTTGTGTGACATGGCTTATAACAACAATTTTTTCCATTTTAATGGTAATCCATGTTACACCCGACCTTTTTTCGGATATTACCAACCCCGGCATATCATAACTTCAACCAATCTAGTATGCCAGATTGGTCATATCCGAATCAATACATGCCCCGGACCCAATACTATGAACAAGACTGGAATAATCATCACTACTCTTCATAGAGTCAATGGGGATATAACTTCCCCGAGTCATATTGTCAACCACCTTACCAACATCTAGCTTCCTATACTCTTTCTCCAGAACAACCATTAGAAGAATCAATTAACTGGGAAAAAAGGATGGAAGCCTTAGACGAGCTTGAGCGATGAATTCAAATTTTAGAAAACTCAAAATCCCGTAAAAATTTTCAAGTCACAGATCCTTACTCTATTTTTCAAGAAGAACATGCTGACTTAGAAAAGAGTATGGAATCTATGATTCAATTCCAAATGATCCATTCCTTATGATAGAAACAAAATTTAGTAGATTGAAAAACATGCGTAGGAATAAGGAAGCTCTCCTTACCCAATCTTTG
This sequence comes from Agave tequilana, assembly GCA_038442645.1. Lineage (NCBI taxonomy): Eukaryota > Viridiplantae > Streptophyta > Magnoliopsida > Asparagales > Asparagaceae > Agave > Agave tequilana. The sequence goes on from JAVJIF010003091.1 coordinate 276,580, forward strand.
ACGATCCTCGACACTTATAGCCATGGTATCTTGATGACTTTGACCAAGATTCAATTTCACCACAAAATTTTGAACTTGATCAATATCAACCCATAGACGAATTGGCAAGTTTTCATTTTAATGACACTGAACTTGATTATGAATGTGAATATGATCCCCAACTTTGTGATTCAGTTTTCATCTTCGAATCTATGTTGACTCCAATATTATTACTCAATTTGGACTAATTTTCCGAGTTAACATTTATTCTCGTACCCATAGATCTAGAAATGGAATCACCAATTTTGAATAGTCACATTTCATTGATGGAAAAAGAATGTAAATTTCAATTCTTCGATTTGGACTCAACTCTTGAAGCAAAACTAACTCTCAAACCCAAAGTTGATTTTTTCGAGTTAGTATTAGTTCTGAACCTATCACTCTTGAGCCCAAGTCAACCATTCCACCAAGTCACATTCTTTTGTTGGACACAGGCATAGACCATGATGACTCCGTGATGATTTTCTAGGAATAGTCATGTAAAGGGAGTAAGTTTCACAATAGGATCTTTCATGATCCTATTCATACTGGAGATTGTAAATATGTAAATAGAAAAGAGGTCAATAAAGGTAGGTTCCGTGAACCACCACATTATCTTAATTGGGTAACAACGCTTGACCTAATCAGACCACCACCAGAGCCACCATCCTAAGGTAATATTTTTCTTTCCTTTCTTCTTTTTCATGCATCTATGCATTAATTCATACATTGAGGACAATGCATGAGATAGGTGTAGGGGAGGGTTCTAACATAATAGGTTTTCGTTTTATTATTTAAAAAAAATTATTAACATTTTTTTACTTTTAAAAAAACCTTTTGAAACAATATTTTAACATTTTTTGTAGAAATTAAGTCAATTTTAAGGAATAAGAGGATCATAATTAGAATTTCTTATACTTGGTCAAAATAAGATTATTGGTTTGATTTTCAAGGTTAGGAAGAAAATTTGAAAAAGTAATTTAGTCCTGATTTTCACCTTGAAGATATATACATGCTTTATACACTTACACACTTAGGGTTCAAAAATAAAGATTCTTATGCCTTATTAAGAAAAAAGAGAGCAAAAGAATATATATATATATATAAATCTTCTAATTAAGTTGGGCATTTGTACCTCATAAAGCATAAGTATTCACCCCTAAAAGCGGTTCACATAATAAAATTCTTAGTTTCGTGGCCTTGTTTTCTCGATTTCTTAAGTCCTTAGGATGTTTTCTCACCCGGTGCCCTAAGACTGTTTTGTTTAGAAGTCACCGATTAGAGGCTCGTTACATGGGCAAATTAGAAAGCCTAATAGAACTAAGGAATAATTATTGGCCCAAGGTTACAATCAACCAGTTTTTGAGTTTTGATGATTACAAAACATATATAGTTATTTGTACTAATCATTTTTAGTGTTTAAGTGTGTTTCAGGATCCTATGGATTCATTTTGTGTTCTTCCCTAAAGGAAGATCATTTTGACTCAAGTTAGTTCATTTCGGGTTCAAGATACAAGATTTTTAAGATCATATATGGAGGAGCTCACTTGAAGACTTTGTAGTCACCTAGAACCTATATAAGACTTAGTTTGTTAAAGAATGAGGCTGTGTTAAATTGGCTCAAGCAAACACACACATTTTTCAAAATACGGTTTTTTTATTTTTGGTTTTTGATTTAAGTTCATGCTTTGATTTCTATACATGAATCAAATTTTTATAAATTTTATATCTTGTTTACATCATGTATACCTACCTTTTCAGCATGATACTTAGTCATATTTCCTTACAAAATTAATTTGAAAATTTTCCAAAGTTCAGGAAAAATCCTATAAAAATTCTGTTTCAGGCCTGTCGGTCGACCGGGCCGGTCGACCGGTCTATTCCAGGCCTAGCCGGTCGACCGGGGCAGTCGACCGAGCCTTGAGACCAGGGCGTGCATGTTTTGTGCACGTTTGTCAGTCGATCGGTCGGTCGACCGACTGGAACCAATTTGCTCTCTGTTTCTTGTCGGTCGACCGATCGGTCGACCGATAGTTCTAAATAAAATTTTCTTTTGGCTTTCGGTCGACTGACCGGTCGACCGAGTCCAATGGCTAGTTGCCAATTGGACTGCCGGTCGACAGGGCCGGTCGACCGACAGCCGTCTCCAGCCGCCAACGGCTAGTTTTCTGAGATTGTCGCTTGGGATTTGTTTGAGATTTTAGTGTCAGCTATTTCTGAATTTTGGTAGCTATTTTCTGACCTATCAAGCTAGTTCTAATCATATTTTAATCACCTCTAATCCCTATAAATAGTGGGGATTGGTCTTGTAACGCCCCGATCCTGCGGGCACGGGGACGTCACTGCAACGTATATACACAGGTCAGAAATATCCTCACGTATATACGCTAAGCATCAGTACAGGCAAGAATAAGAGTACGGAAGCAAGTGGTGCATTATACATTCCAACACATGAGTACAATTACAAAGTTATCACCAGAGGTGATCCAATATTACATGAATATTACATCACTGACATGCGCAATTGCGAGATTACAAAGAGATGTACAAGAATGAATAGTACAAAGGCACTCACGAGTTTACAAAAGGAAAACTCGAGAGGCACACAGGGGGCCTGGAAGGATAGAGCTTCGGATGGTCCGCTGGAGATCTAAGCTACCGATGCGCTTTTCAGGTCAGCAACTGGAATTCTACAAGCTCCAAGCTCCGATGTGTTCCAAGCTCCAGGACCTGGACATGAGAATCTAGGGGAGTCAGATAGAACTCCCCAGGCGAGTGGTGAGGCAAAAGCCTGATGGCGTGCAAAGCTAAGCCCACGTGTATCGATAAAACCGAATCATAATCATGCATTGAAAACCGTGTCGTGAACAGAAACATGTAAGCAAGTAGATGTATGACAGGTGATATCAAGTAGGAACTGCTCATGGAATAATATGATAGGAGCAATAGACTGATAGAATGGAACAGGGTTAAATAACAGGGTGTGAGTAGCTAATATGATAATACTCATAAAGCCGGAAATCCGAAGTAAAATCCAGTACAAGCAAATATGGTAAGGCATATCACAAATTCATAGCTGGCATCTTTATAATTAGAGCCGTCCAAGTTGCAGGCTTCAGTATGCGTCCTATTCCACATACTGCCACTTACAACTTAAAGAGCATGTTATCATCTTGGCACTTTATTATTATTATTACTCGTCTTACCCTGATATCTAGATATGTGAACTAGCGTCCCAGCACACATATATCCATATCTGAGTAAAGCAAGGTTGTTATTGGAAACCAACGGGGGTATCAATGAACAATGTTTACAGTGGGTCCCGTGCATACCCGGGACCACGGCCCAGGATGTTCCGTTGCTTGGTGATGGAACCTACCGCAAGGCAATTCTGGAGGGTCTTATGGATGCCCTTATCAAGATGGTACCAGGAAGGAGGGAGCCAGCTCTCCCCTCGGTCCCCTGGAGGCCCACAGGTCAGACCGGAAGTTTTAGTTGCACAATATGCCTAATACCACTGTAAACACGAACATGTATTGATAGCCGCAAGTTTCCCCCGACCCGATGGAAGTTGTTCCTTTTTATGATTTATTATGTAATTATCAGATTTCGGGAATGAGTAGGAACAAGTCAGGAATATCAGGAATACAGGTGTATCAGGAGTACAGTTTGTACTGAATATATCAAGATGAAAACATGATGTCAGGTTATCATTCCCGTTATCGTGATAATCATGAGAGTCAAGTATATCATGCTGGGTGTCAAGTGATAGCATGACAGGAGGATGATATTGGCAGGTGACCAATCATGTCAAGAGATTGATAATAGTCCGGTGGCAAGTCATGTCATAACAAGGGGTCTTGCCAAATAGTAGCATGTCTGGAGTCAGGTGATAACACATTAGTTGTCAGGTGATACAAACAGGTGCTAAATAGTAGCATGTAAATGACAGGTATGAAGTAATGGCACGTTAAGTATTAACATATCAAGTAAGTACATGGCATGTGATAGAGTAATAGCTGAGCACAACCAAGCGGAGCTGAGCAAGCTGGAGGCACAGTCGGCAAACAGTATTTAACACTAGAGCGTCTGACAAGGTTACCGGGACAACTCGGCTTAAAGTGCGATTAGAAAATCCGGCAGCATCTCACCTAGACGAATCTAGTGGTAAAGCGCTGAACGCTGATCATGATAACCAGGCGGAGCTGAACAAGCTGGAGGCACAGGTAGCGAACAGGGTTTAGACACTAATGCGCTTGGCGAGGCCACCGGGACGACTCGTTTTAGAATACGAGTAGAAAATCCGAAAACAACTTGCCTAGACGAATGTAGTGAATAAAGCGCTGAGCGCTAAGTATGCTCACCAGACGGAGCTGAGAAACCTGACGGTCCCAATCACTTCTCTTTCGAGATAGTGAGAGACCGGAGGCTGAAGGACTGAAAGACCAAGAACGCTCGGGGTTTAAGCGCACTCTCGGTGGCTATCAGCCATCCCAGGAGTGGGCAGAAACTCAGAGTTCAATGACCACGAAGGGTCGGCCACGCATAGTATAAAGCAGTAAAATACAGATAAACATGGAATAAAATACATGGCGACCCGACAAAGCGGGGGAACCCAAATAGAGGCGAGAGCGAGGACACTCGCCTAAATCACCGGAATGCCGAAAAGTCTGAAATCCATGGAACTCGCGCACACGCCATAAAATATGATATAAATATTTAGAGAGAGAAAGTAAAGAGGAGAGAGAAAGAGAGAGAATTCTAGAGAGAGAAGTATATGGGAAGAGAGAGTGCACAGGAAGACGCGGGTTTTGAAAGTGAGACGCGGGGGTTGCAGACGCGGGAATAACAGACGCGGGAATAGCGTCGCGAGAATAGCAGACACGGAAATCATAGACGCGGGAATAGCAGACGCGGGGTTCGCGTCGTATAGATGCCACAAACGTGAGGTCTGCGTTCAAGTCAGGACGCGAGGAGAACGCGGATGCGGATGTGGGTTCTGCGTCGCGTTAACACAAGAGGAACACAGACGCGGGTATGGGCTCCGCGTCGTATCAATACAGGGATGCGCGGATTGCGTTAAGGAATTGCCTAGACGCGGGGGTGAGATCCGCGTTAGCAATCAACAAAGAGAGGGAGAGGAAGGGAAAGGTGATTTCTTTGGTGGTGGTGTCCTTTGGTGAAGAAGATGGAGTTTGGTGGAGTAATGAAAAAGGAGGTGATGATGAAGGTGATGTTTGTGTTGTCATTGCAATTGTCACCAGAACGATTACCGGAATAATCGTGAACGATTACCGGAATAATCATCGGAGATGTTGCTTGCAATTGTCACCGAAATGATTACCGGAATAATCGTGAACGATTACCGGAATAATCATCGGAGATATTGCCGACGAAGAGGAGCTCGGTCCCAATCCAAAGAAGGTGGCCGGCCCTTAAGAAAATGGTGGGATGGTGGTTTTGTGGAGAGTTTTGATGGTGGTGGCATTTGGAGAAGGTAAAGGAGAAGGTGGAGGCTTTGGTGGAGTTGTTGGAGTTTGTGGTGGTGTACATGGAGATGGAGGAGGAAGAAGATGAAGGTGAGGATTTGGAGAAGTTGTAGTGGTTGTTGTTGAGGTGGAGATGAAGGAGGAGTTGGTGGTGGTTAAGGCTTTGGTGAAGGTGAAGAGAAAAATGAAGTGGAAAGGAGAAAAAAAGGTATATATAGGATTTGGATTTGTGAAGGTGATGTGAATAAATATTTAGAGAGGGGGTTTTTGTAAAATGGAGGGGTGAGGTGTTTCTCTTGGCCACTCTTGGCCGGCCATGGTGATGGGAGAGGAGTTGGATATTTTGGAGAAGATATTTGTGGTGGAGAAGATATTTTGGAGAAGATATTTTTGGTGGAAGAATGGAGAAGTTTGGAGAATTTGGTGGAAAGAAAAGGAAAGAAAGAAAAAGGAAAAAGGAAAAGAAAATAAAAAAAGGAAGATATTTTATTGGAAGAAAAAGTGAAAATAATTAGAGTAGCGGATTCCCGGGATTCGGTTGCGGATGCGGAAAACTTTCGGAAAAATACCGAAATCGTCCCGAAATCAAGTATCTTGGAACGACCCGCAAAAATTCTCAAAAATTAAGAATATTATTATAAGAATCATGATGAAATCCTTTTCAAGAAATTCTTTATAATTTTTAAATTAAAAATCTTGGAATCGGCTGTCAATATCGGTCGACACCAAGTCTGGCGGAAATTTGATAAATTCTGAAAATTCTCAAAAAATGAATTAAGATAGTAATTATTATTCTAAGAAAATATATGAAAGCGGTTTCTCAAAATTTGACTCCATTTGTAAATTAAAAATCCAGAAGTCAGTCAGCGGTGTTGGTCGACACCGGTTTTGAAGATTTTCATTTAATTCAGGAAAATTTCAGAAAATCATAAAAAATCTAAAATATTAGAAAATGATGTTTAAAACTAAAATAAGTTAAATCTAAATACCAAAAAGACCAAATCGAGTAATATTCTAGGATCGGGTCCTTGGTTCAGACTAGGGCTGACTCCGAGTCCGCGAATCCGGATCCAAGACAAAACGATCATGCAATTAATTCATAATACAAAACGAATACAGGAAGCAAATCAAAAAATACGATCGAAAACTCTGAATAGGCAACTAAGTACGTATTCTGGGAGCGGGGTGTTACAGGTCTCTTGCAAAAATATAAGAAAATACCTATTGTTTTCAAGTTTCAAAAGAAAGAAAAAGTGTTTCAAAGCATTCAATTCTCCTTGAGCATTCTTGGCTACTAATTTTCAGTTCTTTTTCAAAGCAATTTTTCTTCAACTGAGTTTGTTTTTCTCACTACACTTCTTGAGCCAAAATATCCTCCTCATTCTATAAGGAAGTTGTAAAGAGAAATTTGTGATCCCTTGTTGATCACTTGGTTACTTGTTCTTCTTGCATTGTGATTCCTCTTCGGTAGAGGTTTGGATTGGTGGAGTTCGGTACTTTGGTCTTCGGTAGACCTCTTGTAATTGGTGGAGTTTGGTACTCCGGTCTTCGGTAGACCTTGTAATTCCTCGGTGGATATAGTGGAAACCCTTTACAGCGGTGAAGGCGGGGAGTAGAGCGGTGGCCCGAACCTCGAAACAAACCCTTTATGTTTGCGATTGATTTCTTTTCTTTGCTACTCTTTATGCTCTTCAATTTAAGCTTGTGATATTGCTCTTTATTTCTAACTTGTGTTATATCTTGTGTGCACTTCATCATTGCATCCTTTTCATTCCTTGCTATCAACACTCATACAACAAGATTGCAATATGCACCTCAAACTCTTATCTAGAGGAATCACAAGGAAGGAGTTCAGAGCCCTTCACCGGGTATTCGGCTTCTAGTCTTGTTTTGGGCGATCGTTGCATCATTTTTCATACTTGTTTAAAAAGATCATTAGATTAGCTTTAACACCTACTCACCCCCTCTAGGTACTTTTCAATTGGTATCAGAGCTTTGGTCTCTAGGCTCTTGGCTTAACAACCTTAGAGAGATTCTTATTGCTAATCTTAATATTCATTTTTCATACTCATTCACTTAGTAAAAATGGCCGAAGGAATTAAGACCCCACCAAAGTTTGATGGCCTTAACTTTCCCATATGGAAGGTTAAGATGACCATTTTTTTTGTAATCCCTAGGAAGCCGGGTTGCAAAGGCAGTGACCAAACCATTTAGTGTACCCACCGGTGATGAGGATACTTGGTCCGATATTGAGACTAAAGAATTTGATGCTAATGCTAGGGCACACTATGCATTGCTTCAAGCACTTAATGATGATGATATCTCTAGAGTTATTCATTGCAAATCCGCTTATGAGATTTGAACTCACTTGCTTGTCACACATGAAGGGACTTCACAAGTTAAGAGGGCAAAAATTGACCTTCTTTGGTCCCAATATGAAAATTTTTCTATGCAAGAGAATGAAACCATAGATGATATGGTTATAAAATTTTCAAAGATTACTAATGGACTTTTTTCTCTAGGTGACGTCATTGACAACGACCAAAGAGTAAGGAAGATCATTTGGGCTCTCCCTCCATCTTGGGAAGTCAAAGCCACTACCTTGAAGGAACTTAATGATAAGGAAGAGATGGAGCTTATAGGTCTCATTGGGAACCTAAAGACCCATGAGATGGAGAGGAAAGCAAAAGAAGAAATGGCTCCCTCCAAGAAGAAAACTATTGCCTTCAAGAGTCATTCCACATCCTCCGACGAAGACGATGAAGAAGAAGATGATGAGGAGATTTCACTTCTTGTTAAGAACGTTCGGAGAATGTATAACAAGGTAAAGTTCCAAAATAAAAAGAGATGGCAAGGTAAAGAAGACAAGAAAATCATTTGTTTCAATTGTGAGAAGACGGGTCATATTGTTGCGGAATGCCCGGATAAAGTCAAGCCTTCCACCTCCAAGAAGCCATACAAAAAGAAAGCACTAAGGGCTACTTGGGATTCCGAGGAGGAAGTCAACACCGCCAACATGTGCTTCATGGCAAATGAAAGCATAAGCAAGGTAACTCCAAACACTTCTTTTAATTGTGAGCTTTCCATGGATGAATTAGGAGAAGCTTTTGAAGAACTTTCACATAACTATGATTTTCTTAAAAAGAAGTATTTGAAAATGAAAAAGGAAAATGAATCTCTAAATAACAAGGTTGTTACTCTTTCGAAAGAAAAGGATGAATTGCTTTCAACTCTTGTTTCTACACAAAAGATGAGAACTATAAAATATCTTACAAAGGTAAATTTTCACAAATAAATGAAAATGATATTTCCATGCTAAAGAGAAAATTGATTCATTAGGAGTAGTCTTAAAAAAATGTGAATTTGAGAAGAATAGACTAGGGGCTATGTTTCCTATGAAACAAGTCCCTAAGAAACATACACATGCTATTCATGCTCATGCTCATAGATCACATTCTTTACATCATGCCAAACACCCTAAACATGTCCACACTCTGCACACACATCATGCATACATGTATGGTAAAGTATTTTCATGCACATATTGTGGCCATAAAGGTCATTTAGTTAGATTTTGCTATGATAGACTTAATGCTTCACATCATAATGTTTGGGTTCGGAATACTAACTTTCAAAGACCCAAGAAAATTTGGGTACCAAAGTCAACGAATTTGTTAAATGATGTAGGTACCTTCCAAGGCCCAACGACGTAAAGGATTGTGGTATCTTGATAGTGGTTGCTCAAGGCACATGACTTGGGATATCAACAACTTTGCAACCCTATCAAGATACCATGAAGGTGGCACCGTCACCTTCGGAGATGATGCCAAGGGAAAAATCATCGGCATTGGTAATGTTAAACTTGGTACTTCCCCTTTAATAGAAAATATTGTTTTAGTTGATGGCCTCAAGCATAACCTCTTGAGTATTAGTCAACTTTGTGACAAAGGTTTGATGTTGTTTTTGATAATTTAGCTTGTAGAGTTATTGATAGACAATCTAACACATGTATATTTGCCGGTTTTCATGAATGCAATGTATACATGATTGACATGTCTAATATGTTTTGCAATGCTACATGTTTGAAAGCCCTCAATGATGACTCTTGGTTGTGGCATAGAAGATTAGGCCACATCTCTTTTGACCATCTATCTAGATTAAACAACAAGGAAATGGTGAAAGGTATTCCTTACTTGAACTTTGAAAAGGACAGTGTTTGCGACGCGTGCCAACTTGGGAAACAAACCATGTCCTCTTTCAGTCAATCAAGGATATCATGACATCACGTCCCTTGGATTTGATCCATATGGATTTGTTTGGTCCTACTCAAACCAAAAGTCTAAGTGGGAATCGGTTTGCTTTTGTTTTAGTTGATGATTTCTCGCGTTTTACATGATTTTTCTTTTTAGAGCACAAAAATCAAGCCTTTTCATATTTTCAAGCCTTTAAGAAAAGAGTTGAAAAGGAAAAAGATTCTTCTATTTTAAGAATAAGAAGTGATAGAGGTGGTGAATTCAATAACCTACCCTTTAACACTTTTTGTGAAGAACATGGAATTAAGTATGAACTATCTTGTCCTAGAACTCCACAACAAAATAGAGTCGTTGAGAGGAAAAATCGGACATTACAGGAGATGGCTAGGACAATGATAAATGAATATGGTCTCCCTCATTATCTATGGGCCGAGGCCGTTAACACATCTTGCTATATATCAGATCGAGTTTTCTTAGGCAAAAATACTTCAAAAACATCTTTTGAGATCTATTTTTCTAGAAAGCCTAATGCTTCATATTTTAAGGTTTTTGGTTGTAAATGTTTTGTTTTGAATACTAAAGATAATTTAGGAAAATTTGATGCAAAGTCTTATGAAGCAATTTTTGTTGGATATTCTAATACTAGTAAAGCTTATAGAGTCTTCAATAAGTCATATTTGACTATTGAAGAATCTATATATGTAAAGTTTGAGGAATCTAATGTGTTTGTTAAGAATGTTGTAGAAATAGATTCCCTAAATGAAGACATGGTGAGAGCTACTTTGAAGGACTCACCTACTATTGAAGACATGCCAAAGGATGATGGAGGAAATGAAGTTCAAGAAAATGAGGCTCAAGGAAATGAAAATCAAGAAGTTGAAGTGGAGCCTACTCAACCACTTCCAAAAGATTGGAGATACAATCCACATCATCCCAAGGATCTTATTATAGGTGAAGTATCTAAAGGGGTAACTACTCATTCAAAACTTCATGACTTTTGTGGACACTATGCTTTTATTTCTCACTTTGAACCCAAGAACATCCTCGAAGCCGAGGCCAACTCATATTGGTTGCTAGCCATGCAAGAGAAACTCAATCAATTTGAATGCAACCAAGTTTGGCATCTTATTCCTAGGCCCCACGATAGACTAACAATTGGTACTAAGTGGATCTTTAAGAACAAGTTGGATGAATCAGGAAATGTCATTAGGAATAAAGTTAGGTTAGTTGCCCAAGGTTACACTCAAGTCGAAGGTATCGTTTTTGAGGAAACTTTTGCACCCGCAGCACGGCTAGAAGCCATATGGATGACACTTGCATTTGCTTCTTATAAAGATTTTAAACTTTTTCAAATGGATGTAAAAAGTGCTTTCTTAAATGGATTTATTGAAGAGGAGGTGTATGTTGAACAACCTCCCAGGTTTGTTGATCCTACACATCCGGATTTTGTTTTCAAACTTGACAAAGCTCTTTATGGTTTAAAACAAGCCCCTAGAGCTTGGTATGAAAGACTTTCTTCTTTTCTAATTTCTAATGGTTTTAAGAAAGGAAAAATAGATACTACTTTATTTACAAAGCATGTTGAAAATGATATACTTATAGTTCAAATTTATGTGGATGATATCATATTTGGTTCTACTAATGAAAATCTTTGCCAAGCTTTTGAATCATGCATGAAGGAAGAATTCGATATGTCTATGATGGGTGAGCTTAACTACCTCCTTGGACTCCAAATCAAGCAAAGGAAAGATAGGATCTTCATCAATCAAGCCAAGTACACGAAGGAACTTATCAAGTGATTTAGGCTTGAAGGGGCTAAAACAAGCAAAACACCCATAGCAACTACCACCAAGCTTGACAAGGATGAACAAGGTACAAGTGTAGATATTAAGCTTTACCGTAGCATGATTGGTAGCTTGTTGTATTTGACGGCTAGTAGGCCGGATATTATGTTTTGTGTATGTCTTTGTGCGCGATTTCAATCGTGTCCAAAAGAGTCCCATTTGGTTGAGGTAAAACGCATTATTAGATACCTTAAAGGCACAATTGAAATGGGTTTGTAGTATCCGAAAACCGGACAATTTTTCATGACGAGTTTTTCGGATGCCGACTATGCGGGTTGTAGGGTGGATAGGAAGGGTACAAGTGGAACATGTCAATTTCTTTGTAATTGTCTTGTTTCTTGGTCTTCCAAAAAGCAAAATTCGGTAGTCCTTTCAACTGCCGAAGTGGAGTATGTTGCGGCCGGAGCTTGTTGTGCACAAGTTCTTTGGATGAAACATACTCTCCTTGACTATGATTTTCATTTTGACCATATTAAAATATTTTGTGATAATACTAGTACTATTCATATGACTAAAAATGCAAATCAACATAGTAAAACTAAACACATTGACATTCGGTATCACTTTCTTAGAGATCATTATGAGAAAGGTGATATTGATATTGATTATGTTTCTACCGATTTTCAACTTGTCGATACTTTTACAAAACCACTAGACCATGCTAGATTTTCCTTTATTTGTGGTGAATTGAATATTTGTGTTATGGAATTTGAAGATAAATTTTTTTTAACTATGTTTACCTTTTTTGATGTATGACAAAAAGGGGGAGAAAAAGTTAGCTTATTTTTTAGTTTGGAGTTATGCATTTTTGAGTTTTAATACTTTGGAGTTATGCATTTTGAGTTTTGGTTTTTTAAGTAATAATAAGTTAGTTGGAGTTATGCATTTTTGGTTTTAGGTTTTGAGTAAAGAATTTTGAGATGAGTTTTGTACTCCTAGCAATGTGTTTTGTATTTCTATACTCTTAGTTTCTATCTATTATTTATATAGCCATTCATTTATTCATATAGCCATTCTTTTATACATAGCATGATTTGAGGGGGAGCTTCCAAGCTCTTTCTCCCATACTTTTTAAATAGCTAGTATGTTTTGTCATCATCAAAAAGGGGGAGATTATTGGCCTAAGTTTACAATCAACCAGATTTTGAGTTTTGATGATTACAAAATATATATAGTTATTTGTACTAATCATTTTAGTGTTTAAGTGTGTTTCAGGGTTCTAAGGATTCATGTTGTGTTCTTCCCTAAAGGAAGATCGTTTTGACTCAAGTTGGTTCATTTCAGGTTCAAGATACAAGATTTTTAAGATCACATATGGAGGAGCCCACTTGAAGACTTTGTAGTCACCTAAAACCTATGTAAGACTTAGTGTGTTAAAGAATGAGGCTGTGTTAAATTGGCTCAAGCAAATACACACATTTTCCAAAATACGGTTTTTTATTTTTGGTTTTTGATTTAAGTTCATGCTTTGATTTTTATACATGACTCAAATTTTTATAAATTTATATCTTGTTTACATCATGTATACCTACCTTTTCAGCATGATACTTAGTCATATTTCCTTACAAAATTAATTTCAAAATTTTTCAAAGTTTAGGGAAAATCCTATAAAAAATCTGTTTCAGGCCTGTCAGCCGACCGGGCCGGTCGACCGAGCCTTGAGACCAGGGCGTGCATGTTTTGTGCACGTCTGTCGGTCGACCGGTCAGTCGACCGACTGGAACCACTTTGCTCTCTGTTTCTTGTCGGTTGATCGATCGGTCGACCGACAGTTCTAAACAAAATTTTCTTTGGCTTCCGATCGACCGAGTCCAACGGCTAGTTGCCAATTGGACTGCCGGTCGACCGGCAGCCGGTCGACCGGCAGCCGTCTCCAGCCGCCAACGGCTAGTTTTCTGAGATTGTCTCTTGGGGTTTGTTGGAGATTTTAGTGTCAACTATTTCTGAATTCTTGGCAGCTATTTTCTGACCTATCAAGCTAGTTCTAATCATATTTTGATCACCTCTAATCCCTATAAATAGTGGGGATTGGTCTCTTGCAAAAATATAAGAAAATACCTATTGTTTTCAAGTTTCAAAAGAAAGAAAAAGTGTTTCAAAGCATTCAATTCTCTTTGAGCATTCTTGGCTACTGATTTTCAGTTCTTTTTCAAAGCAATTTTTCTTCAACTGAGTTTGTTTTTCTCACTACACTTCTTGAGCAAAAATATCCTCCTCATTCTATAAGGAAGTTGTAAAGAGAAGTTTGTGATCCCTTGTTGATCACTTGGTTACTTGTTCTTCTTGCATTGTGATTCCTCTTCGGCAGAGGATTGGATTGGTGGAGTTCGGTACTCCGGTCTTCGGTAGACCTCTTGTAATTGGTGGAGTTCGGTATTCCGATCTTCGGTAGACCTTGTAATTCCGTGGTGGATATAGTGGAAACCCTTCACGGCGGTGAAGGCGGGGAGTAGAGCGGTGACACCTCGAAACAAACCCTTTGTGTTTGCGATTGATTTCTTTTCTTTGCTACTCTTTATTGCTCTTCAATTTTAGCTTGTGATATTGCTCTTTATTTCTAACTTGTGTTATATCTTGTGTGCACTTCATCATTGCATCCTTTTCATTCCTTGCTAATTTGTCGATCAACACTCATACAATAAGATTGCAATACGCACCTCAAACTCTTATCTAGAGGAATCACGAGGAAGGAGTTCAGAGCTCTTCACCGGTATTCAGCTTCTAGTCTTGTTTTGGGCGATCGTTGCATCATTTTTCATACTTGTTTAAAAAGATCATTAGATTAGCTTTAACACCTATTAACCCCCCTCTAGGTGTTTTTCAATAATATCACCCAAAATAATATATATATAATAAGGCATAAGAGTTAAAGTTAAATAACCCCAAGTCAAAACTTTACGGTCACAAAGGTGCATACAACTTAGGATAAAATAATAGATAAGATGAGAAATACAGTTTGACTCTATACCTTAATTGATAACAAGTTTTTGCATAAAAACTAAGCTGAAAAATGAAAAGTTCGATTTTTCTATAACTTATAAATTACTTAATTCTTACAATAATACTTCAAATATTTTTCTCTTTCAAATGTGTTCAAAATACTAGCACTTTGTTTCTCTTTCTTTATGGATTTTGTGGGTACAATCCACTGAAAAAGCTCATGAGATAAAACTCGTCCTCTAGGGGGACCTAGAGGTTTAACGGCTTATTCCACATGCTCAGTGCAACCACATAACCTGCGAAAGTGGTCTAATAATTTAGTTTTGTTGTTTTGCTCGAGGACGAGCAAAAGATAAGTGTGGAAATGTGATCGGTCACATATATTGCATATATACTGTCACATTACCATGTTTATTTTCTAATAAATCCTATTAATAAGTCTTATTTTTATTTAATAATGTGCAGGCCCATTGCTAAAAAGAGGGAAGAGAAATGAGCCCAAAAGCCCATTAAAATTCTGATTTAATTCATAAACTTGAAATCAAAAAATCAAGGCAAATTAGAAAGATAAAACTGCTTGAAAATCGGCTAGAGCAAAACTTTACAATCAATAGGTTAAAGTCAAAGATCAAAGGAGGTTTCGTCAAATTCAGGAGTTGAAATGGGAAATCCAGCAAAAAGATAAAGGTCGCTAAACCAGGGAGCTGTACCCATCGGGTGTGGCCACCTGGCCACACCTAGAACGCGGAAACGCGACCAAGCCACGTTTTCGCGACTTTGTTGAGTCAGTTGGGAAACGCTCCCCCTATTTTCGTACGCTCTCCCTTACTTGATTTTTGCCTATAAATACTGGGCTTTTAGAGACTACAGAAAATGATCAAGCAGAGATAGATTTTAGGCTAGTTTTTCATTCTTTTTAGTATAGGTTTTTATTTTTTTCCTTTTATCTAGTTTTTACTTTTCTTTATGTAACTGAGAGGAGAGACGAGTTTCATGGAGGAATGAGAGTAAGCTAGTACTAAGGGTAACACCGGTGCAAGTAAGTCTTTTTATTCATTGTTATTTGAATCGAATCGAAGTTTCTTTTTCTTCTTTACTTTTATTTTCATTTACTTTCCTCTGATGTGTTACAATCCAAGTGAATCTGATAGCCTCGAGATTGCTTCACCATTGCAAGTGCCCTTGATGGCCTATGATGATGAACAACCATTCTTTTGTTAGTTTAGCTTGCCCTTTTAATCATAGTGTAGATCAGGAATGGGGAATATCCTACACGCCATGCTTGATCGCCTTCACAGACTAGGTAAGTTGTAACACGAATCCAAGGTATATGAGCACTGAAGCGGCAAGTAATTTTTAGTTTCATTCTTTTAATCATTTAGTGTAGATCACCACAATCTCCCTACTCTTTTATCACTATTTTTAATTTTCTTGTATAAATTCATTTTTCATTTTCTCCACCTTCTCAATCTATTATTTCTTCTTAACTTAACTGTAACTTATTTTTCTTTTCTTTTCAAGAATAAGAGAAGATCTTTAACCATTGATTGTAACCTAAAAGAGAACTTGCAAAAAAAGCTTCCATCGCAGTCCCTCCTTGTGGATGATGACCCACATAGCCACTTGCTATAATGGTAGACTCAAATACTCGCACATACTATTCAAAAGTTCTAAATTCTGTATTCTTGTGTGCAGGTAAAAACTTCAATCAGGAGCCATTTGTAGTCCCCGTCGTACAAGATCCTGTCATCCTCAGCAATGGCGTCGCCGAAATAGAAGTCAGGTTTCTTCAGTGCAATGCGTGAGCCAGACTCGAATCGGCCATTCGTCATGATCTCTCAGAGCGTCGGTATGTTAGGATTGCAGAGTCTATCCAGACGCTCCCTTGACTTCAGGGCAAATACTGGAGCGGTCCTCCGGAGCACGAACATGAGGTTGAGATCAGCCCCACCTATATGTCAAAAATGATACTTCTTGGACAGAGGGCTTGAAGAGTATCGCACTATAAAAAGGATAACTTAACAATTAGCGATTATAACAAAAACTTGAAAATTGTCAAGTCTTGAAGCTCAGATGCGAGGTTCACATCAGAACCGCGTCTAATGACTGAGGCATAGCTTAGTGAGACCCGCGAGGTTTACATAAAGTCCGCGTTTGAACTCCACAATCTTAGAAAATTCTATAAGTATTGAAATTAGACACGAGACTCAATAAGACCCCCGTCAAACGTCAAAGACACGAGGTTTACATGAAGTCCGCATCTGAATTCCACTATTTAGAAAATTTTCTAAGTATTGGAATCAAATGCAAGGCTCAGTGACACCCGCGTTTAATAGATAGACATAGACTCGAGCCAACGAAGCAAAGATGCAAAGGTCATCAGACCTGTGCCTTGCCTATAAGTGCAAAGAGTTGTGTCTGTAAAACAAATGCGAGTATGAGCCTCGCGTTGGCAGTTCAACTTCAAATGAACCTCAAGAGTTAAGACAACTTTTCAAGTTTAAAGCCAGTTCTTATTCCCTGAAATAGGGGCTTCCTGCATGGAGGAACCTATTTGAACCTCTGGACCAACAGCGTTCGAGGAAGAAGCCACAAGCTTGGTCTTTGGGGCCATTTTGATGGTGAATTCTTTAGAGAAGATGGAGACAGGGCAGAAAAAGCTCGAAGCTTTCTTAAGTTCTTTAACTCTGGACGCAGAGTTCAACAAAGAAGAATGAGTCTGACAATGACTCTTGAAAGACTGCTGTCATTTTATAGACGCAGTGATCGATCGAGATACACGGCCCGTATCTCAAGATTGATTAGTGCCAGACATGTGGCAGCACGCCCAGAACGTGAGTCTCACATTTAGCAGAATCGCGTCTCTTTAACAAAGAGAAGTCCGCGTCTTCACTTTAAAGTCTGCGTCACTTCAATATTAGTGAGAGCTACGCCTCCACTTCAAGGACCGCATCTTTTTTCAAGCTTGCGTCTTGGCAAAATAAGAGAGCTGCATCTCCACTTTAACAGAGCTACGTCTCTTCAACAAAGTGAGAGCGGCGTCTTCACTTCGATGTTCGCATCTCTCCAATAAATGAGAGCCATGTTTTTATTTCAGACAAGGTTCGCGTCTCTAAGGCAACATGACCTTTGCGTTTATAAGACCTGTGTTCTGTCTTTGCTTCTGCAATTAATTCAATAGTACACTAGCGAAAGCAGATGAGTATTCTCTCAGTTCAACAGTATACAACAACCAGCTCAGAGCACCGAGGAGGTCTAGACTGCGTATCTAGAAACTCACGATGATCATCTCTGGTGGCTTCAAAGAGTTTAACAGTACACTCACGAAGACCAAGATCCAGACAAGATCAAGCTCCAGGTAACTCAGAAGATTGCCAGTCTAGTCTTGAGAGCTTACTGCCAAAAGAAAAGTCTAAAGTGTTTCAAAATCTGTCCCAGTCAATCACGGAGTTTCAAAAACTTTAGAGAGAATTTTGTAGACTGTCTAAAAATCACTGAAGATAAGTCATCAGATAACTGAGTCATACTTCAGACACAAGGATGATCAAAGCCATTGATGCAGTATCAAGAAGCAGAGTTCAAAGCCCGCATCTCAATATCACTGCAGTGCCAAGACACAGAGCTCGAGGTCCGCTTCTCAACATCACTACTGTAGGGCTCGAGGCCCGCGTCTCAACATCATTACAGTACCAAAACACAGGGCTTGAATCCTGCGTTTCAACACCACAACAGTGCCTAAACGCGGAGCTCGAGGCCCACGTCTAACATCACCTTAATGTCTAAACGCAGAGCTAAAGCTCTGCGTCTCAGTTATAACTACCCTCATTACTGTTGGCCCAAAGGCCTATCACTCTAGTTTTGATGATGATCAACTCATGTAGTTATGGTACTAATAATCTTATATTTAATTAGTTTCAGATTTATGATCAAGATCTTAGTAGGTGTGCAGCTTTAACAAAGGATTTAAAGTAAAGTTTTGGAGCTAACACGGTTTGATTCAAGAGCTTGTGCATCAAGATCACATCAAGTACTCAAGAGGAGTCTAGCTCTTTGGATCAAGTTTGAGCCAAGTCAAGAAGATGAGAAGATTTCAAGTGAAGACCTCCAAGATCAAAACTTGAGTCTAGGTTTGTTTTTATAAGATTTTGTTTTTAAATTAAAATGTAAAGGATAGAATAGTTGGTGGATTGCTCAAGTATATCTTACACACACACTCTTGATTTAGATAAGTCTTTCATAAAATAATTTTTATGTTGGAAAAATAAAAAAGAATTTTCATTTTGAAAAAATACCATTTTGGTTTTTGAATTCAAAGTATATATGTTTAACCAAAACCATTTTTAGTGCTTATTGTCAAAAACATAGATATTTCACCATGTATGTGTAGTGGATCATATCCATATACTAAAATATCTTGTTTTTTGTATTTGGAGAAGTTTTCGAAAAACATTTTGGAAAAATACAGTTTTCGTTTTTAGCCAAAATTTTCAAGTTACAAAAATAGTTCAAATTATTTCTAACATGTCTTGATTTTGCTCAAGCATGCTTGGTTATCAAAGTATAATGTTAAAACTATTTTTGTAGATTTTTTATAATTTTATGGGATTTTATTTATGCTAAAAAGTCAACATTTTTATCCCTATAATTTGTCTGGTCTGGCTTCTGCCGGTCGACCGGACCGGTCGACCGAGCTTGAAGTCGATCGACTGGGATGGTCGACGGATGTGCACAAACGTGCACGCCAGGACTGCTGGAGAGTCGGTCGACCGACCCCGGTCTACCGCAGAGAGCTTCTGCTCTCTGGAAAGCCCTGGTCGACCGGGCTGGTCGACCGGCAGAGAACTCTGTTCTCTGTTCCAGGTAGTGGTCGACCAGGCCAGTCGACCGACGCCCCATAGGTCAGATTTCTGACCGTTGGCGGTCGACTGGTCGGTCGACCGCAGCCGCTTGGGCTGAAAAATGCCCAACGGCTAGTTTTTCTAGCCCTATTTAAAGAGGGCTTTTGGGGCTATTTTCTACAAGATTTTCAAGTGGATTTTGCACCAGTTTTTCTTACTCTATTAAGGGGTTTCCTCCGCTTATTTTAGAGCCAATATTTCCATTAAATGGGGAGTTTATCAAGAGTGATTTCAAAGTGATTTTCTTAAGTTTTCTCCACCATTTCAATCCTAGTTTTCTCACACAAACACTTGAGCTATCCATTAATATATTCATCCTATAAGAGTGTTATTGTAAGATTATTTTTAGGTGATTAAAGTGTTGTGATCATCAAAGACTTCTTTCTTTGCTTTGAGGAGGCTGACGTGTGTGTGTTCGCATTGTTTCAGGTTCTAGTGGGAACTCGGTGTTTGAGGTGCGGCCTCGCGAGCTTGTGGGCTTGCAGTGTGTACTTGACTAGAGAGTCCAAGAGTTCTAATGGGAACTCCTTGTAGGTGTTGCGGCACCGAGTAATCCGGTGGGATCGATTTTAGTGAAAATCCTTCAAGTGTTGAAGGCGGGTACGTAGAGCAAGTATGCTCGAATCTCAAAACAAATCTCCCGTGTTTGCGATTGCTCACTCTCTATCTCTTACTTTTGTCTTTAAATTTTGCATGCTATTATTGTCTTTATCCTTATATGCATGATATATTGTGTGCTTATTGTTATATGCTTGGGGATTGTTTGCTAACACTAGTATTCAACTAAGAGAGCCAACGCGGTACCTCAACTCTTATTTAGAGGAATCTTGAGGAGTTAGTCCAAAGCCCTTCACGGGGAATCCGGCTACGCTCTTGTGTTATTATGGTGTTTAATTTAAATATTTTTAATTTGCATAATAAGTTTTTAATTCCATATTATTGTCCATTAGATTAGCTCATCACCTATTCACCCCCCAAGTGACTTACAGTTGGTATCAGAGCCAAGTGCTCTTTATTTGGGTCTAACAACCTAGAGTTAAAGATCCTCATTTATAGCTAATCATAATATTTGTTTACACACACCATGGACTTCATGACACCTCCCATCTTTGACATTCTTAACATCCAAACTTGGAAGGTTAAGATGTCCTTATTCCTCAAAGCCTTAGGTATTAATGTTTATTTTGCCACTACTAAGATTCTTATTGTTTAAATGGCAATAATATTGAGGCTAATGCAAAAACCTACATGCTTTAAGATCTACCCTAAATGATGATTATTTATCTAGGGTTGCTAATCTTGATTCGACTTTTGTAGTTTAGAACACAATTCTCTCCCTTGGCAAACAAGAACAATATTATGCGGGGAGCGATTCGGAAGTTGGAAGTGACACCTCCAACGTGTGCTACATGGTCCAAGGGGATAACCCCTTGAGATAACTACCGAATCCGAGGTAGATGAAGATGTTGATATGTCCTATGATGAGCTTACATCTTTTTGTCAACAACTTCTTGAAAAGTATGACATGCTTAGAAAAGATAATAAGAGAATGAAAAACAAATTTGATTGCATGTTAAAAGAGAAAGATTCTTTACAAGAAAAATTAGAATGTTTTTTAAAAGAAAATGAAACTTTGAAAAACGAAAATGTTTCCTTGATCTCTAAATTAAATGATCTTTGTGAAGGAAACACTAATTTGAAAAATAAAATTGTTTTGGTGGAAAAACAAAAAGAAGTTGCTTTAAATGAAAACACTTCTTTAAAAAGAAAAATTGTTGAAAAAAAAGTAAATGTTTTTAAAAAGAAAAGACTATTAATCATGCACTTCATGCCACAACCATTAATGAAAATGAAGTTAAAATTTTGAATAATAAAATTGATAGTTTAAGCTCAACTTTGAGCACATGTGCTTTTAATCATTCTACATTGGTGTCTTTGTTTTCTAAGAAACAAACTCCACATATTCATGCATATCATCCTCATCATGCATATGCACATTTTGCACGCCATGACCACACCCACACTCATATGCATCCTAGAGTGTACAAATGTACACATTGTGGCCGCAAAGACTATTTAGCAAAGTTTTGTTTTGATAAGATACATTATGTTAATTTTGCTAATAAGAAAAATGTTTGGGTTCCATTAGATGCTAACCCCCATGGATCCAAAAGAAAATGGGTATCAAAATCCCCATCTTTTGTATTTGATGTAGGTGCGGGCTCTTACACGACGTGAGAGGAATGGTTCCTTGATGGTGGATGCACATGGACATGATGGACACATATTTGATGCACCGCTATCAAGGAAGTTTGGTGGGACAACCACCATATTTTGGAGAATTAGAGTATAGTTTCTTGGTTTGGTAACTATCTCTAAACTCCTAGTTTATTTATATGCTTGTTCATATATGATATTTTTAGCATATTCATGTTTTATTTGTTTTGTGCTTCATGTGGTAAATACTAGTTTAAATGTAGTTTTATTAAAACTTGGATATATACATGTACAAGTAGTGAGCAACAAATTGATTCATATATGTTTGTACTTCATTGTTCATTTGTACTCACTATATGCACATGTATAGCCTAGTTTTGATGATTCTATTATTTATACTTATTTTTGCCTATTTTCATGTTTTACTTCATGTATATGTATTGTGTATTCAAATCTAATAAATATACATGTATACCCCATGAGTCATTTGTCTTTATACAATTTACATTATGGACTCTTTTTATATTTGGGATATGTATGCATATTGTTAGGATTGGATAAATCATACATATACCTAGAAGTTTGTTTTTAAGGTGAAAAATGAATTTTTATGATTTTCATCTTTATTTGAAAAATGAATATTCATGATTTGTTTGATGATTGGTCACTAATGTTGCATATTTAATATCATATTTCATACCTATTTTAGAATAAAACTTTGCATTGTCTTAATTAATTGCTTAATTTATTTGCAGACCCATTCTTTAAGGAGATGAAGAGAAATGAGCCCAAAGCCCACCAAAATTCTGAATTAAATCAGAATTAATTCACACTCACTAAATCAGGGAAAAATCAAGAGGTTGAAAACTGGTTGAGAGAATCCTCTCAAAATCGATCGGTTAAAGCAAAGATCAAGGGATGAGATGAAGCAAGTTTGATTCAGATTTTGACTGGATACATTTTAGTATTCGAATCATAACTTTTGCTACAGAATCTCAATTCTGATGATTCAAGATGATCCAGAAAGCAGACTGACAGAGCTACAACTCTTATGTTGATCATTATTTAATTCTGTCATTTGATAAGTGATATTCAGCAATCAACAGCCAACAAATTACAGATCAGAACTGAATATCCACCTCAAATCAAGCTTGAAGATAAGGGGAGTTCAAAAATTGCCAGATTTACTTATCTTCATACTCCTCTACCCTCTCCATTTTCTCCTATAAATACCTGCACTCAAAGGCAAAAGGGACGACCATGCAGATTAGGATTTAGCCTAGTTTTAATTCATTGTAGTTTAGGTTTTTCTTCTCTTGTTATGTAACTTGTATGTAAACTTAGGGTAGAAGAAGATTCATGTAAGTAAGAGAGAGGCTGAAGTTGAGAGTGACACCGACGATGTACCCTCCTCCTTTCTTCCATTGTCTCTGCAATTAATAAAGGTAAAAGTTCTTTTTATGTTTGTATTTTCTTTAGTTTCGTCTTCCTCTTCTACTTTACCTTGGTTGTTGTTGTTGAGGTACAAGTGAATTCCAAAGCAAGTATAACTAAGCTACGTGAGAGCCAGCGATAGTTCATGAAGACGTTCTCTCTTCCAAGATCCGCATCACTTCGTTCTTGCTAGGCTTGACGATATAATGTGCACGGGGACTGAGCTCGAGCTTATGATCTATGCGTTGAACGCCTCCGAGCAAAGGTAGAACATGCAACGGTTTCCAAGTAAGTCATCAATCAACCTAGGTAAGTATTTCTACACTTTTCTTTTTTCTTCTTTTCTTTCTTAGTTTAGATCACCAACCACCTCCTCCAACTCTTTCTTCTCCACTTCATTGTACATAGTCGCTTTTTATCGTTTTCTGATTTTCCACCTTCTTCATCTTTCATCTTCTTCTAACTTTAACATACTTCTTTTTCTTTTTGTTAACTTTAAAAATAGAGAAGAACTTTCGCTTATGTTCATAAAATTTCAATAAAGAACTGTAACGCTTCCATCGCAAATCCTCCTTGTGGATCACGACCCGCATAGCCACTTGCTATAGCGGAAGAATTGAGCACTTGCACATTCTCTTTTTAAGTTCTATAATCTCGTATTTGTGTGCAGGTTTACCTCAATCAAATTTTGGCGCCGTTGCCGGGGAGGGTAACATGTTTTTTTTATTGAAATCTGAATTTTTTTTTTGAAAATTTTTTAGAACTAAACGAATTTTCTTCTCTGTTGCAGGTTACATGGCAATTAAAGCAGGAAATTAATATTGCAGTGACATACAAGTGGTATTGGGCCTCTGCTCTAGAAAGCAGAGACCCATTGCCCTCTGAATTGCCACGTTTCCACGGCAAAAGCCGCGGATCCACGGCAATGAAGAGCTGACTACTAACAGCTTTTTGCAGGGCTGCTTAGTTTGCAAATTCTAGTTTGCTGCAATTATTTATTTCTTATATGCCATCACATAAGCCTGCTAATAATCAACAGTAAAACGTTTGTTGCAAAAGTTAAAAATTGATTAGACGTTTGCATTTTAGGCACTTGTCTTTTCAATTCATTTATTTTTACTGTTGAAGAGTGCTGGAGCAAGGTACGTATGCATTGCATTTAGCATAGGACTCACTTCTTGGTTGATTTATATCGCTTTGAGTGAATCTTACATATCTTGTACACTTGCACAAATTGATCTTAAGGCACTAACCCATTAACAAGATAAGGTGGGGATTTAATCACCCTTCCTTAGCCCAAAAATCACATTCCAAGCACTCACTAACCCAAGCCTAACTAAAATTGAGTAGACGTTGGCCCTAGGGACATCTCGGACTCAATTAGGAGATTATCCTAAGGGAAAAAAATGTTGGAATCTAACTCCTGCAAAATCAGTGTCTAGGAAAGGGATTGAGGGCCGAAGGCCCGAAGGTTGGTGGTTATTTAATTAAGGAACGTCTTTGACGGAAAACCTCCCACCAATCTTGCCCTGACCTGGCTGATTAGCTTGTGGTTAAAGTCTACATTAGACCTCCCGTGGACAGTCTAACCAGTTAGGAGTCGTCTAGGTCCTAAGTCTACCCTAACTTAGGCTAGAATTTTTTCTTTTTTGTTTGTTCATTTGTTTGTTTTTCTTTCTTTTTTGTTTGTGTTCCATTGTGTGATATGGCCTATAATAACAACTTTTCTAACTTCAATAATAATCCATATTACACATCAAATTCTTTTTCGGATATTACCAACCCGGCATATCATAACTTTGACCAACCTAGTGTGCCGGATTGGTCTTATCCGAATCATTATGACCCATACCCCCATCGTATGACTATAATTTCCATAACGATTTTATCTCTTCACCGAGTCAGTGGGGATTCACCTCCCCTGAGCATAATTTCAAACCACCTTGTCCTCCTTCTCCACCTAGTCCACAATATTTTCAAGATTCATACTCAGTTTCACCGTCCAAAATAGGAAACCATCAATTTTGGAAATGAGTATGCGTGAGTCCAAACACAAATCCCAAATCTGATGGACTCACAATTTCACTACCACATCCAAGACAATTTTTCATCTTTTCATCAAACAATGAACCTATCAACTATGAAAAGATGCTTGAAGCCATGACTCAGGCTCAAAACACTCGTAATCGTGACATAGATATGATGGTCGAATCTCTACGTTCCCACCGTCCTGATGTCACTAACTATTCTGTTAGAGCCGAAGAGTCATGTAGTTTTGAAAATCAAGATTCCATTTCAGCACAACCATTTAAACTTGCCCAAACTCCAAATGAAATTGATAATTTGGCAAGTTATCCTTTTCCTGAAATCGAACTTGAAAATGAATATGATCTTGAACCCCAACTTAGTGATTCAATTCTTCTTCCTGATTCAATAATGACTTCGGTATCTTTACCTGACTTCAATCTTTTTCCGGAGTCGACATTGGATCCTATCCCAATTCATAAGGAAATTGAATCACCCATCTTTGAGGATCATATTGAACTTGACCAATTATACACTTTTGAAGATCCTATTAACAAATGGTAAGTTCTCCATTTTTTGATATTGAACTCAAGGAGATTTGTGACCTAGATTCTCAAATATGTGATCCAGTTCAACTTTCTGAATCAATCTTGACTCCTGTTTTGTTACCAAACTTGAGTAATATTTTAGAGTCAGTTTTGATTCCTCCACCTATCATTCCAGAACTGGAATCACCCATATTAGGTCACATTCTATTGTTGGAAAATAAATGTGGACTAGAGTTTCAACTTCTTGACTTGGACCCAATTCTGAACCTACTTCGACTCTTAAACCTTTACTTGACTTAAGTCACCTTCCTGAGTCGGTATTAGTTCATGTCCTTCCTGAATCCAAGTCAACCGTTCTATCATTTCATACTCCATTCTCGGACGAGGTGGTTGACAAATTTGACTCCGAAATTAGTTATGGAATATGGAAATTAGATGGGGTTAAATATTTAATAAAGATCCTTCATGGATTTATCTTTTAATGAGTTATATTAAAGAAACTTCTGGTGGGTTCCTTCGAGACCCAAGAAAAGTTGATTGGGCCGCGTTTCGTGGACCAATCAGACCACCACCGGAACCACCACCTTAAGGTAACCTTTTCCTTCCTTTCTTCTTTTTCATGCATTTATGCATTAATTCATACATTGAGGACAATGCATGAGATAGGTTTGGGGGAGGGTCTAACATAACTTTTCTTTTTGTTTAAAAATAAAAAAATTAAAAAAATAAAAATATTAACATTTTCTTTACTTTTAAAAACTTTTTGAAAATGGAAAAATACTTTGACATATTTTTTGTAAGAAATTAAGTTAATTTTAAGGAATAGGAAAATCCAAATTAGGATTTCTTATACTTAGTCAAAATAAGATTATTTGTTTGATTTTTAGAGTTAGAAAGATAATTTGTCAAAGTAATTTGGTCTAGATCTTTACCTTGATGAATGCACACTTCATACACTTACACACTTAGGGTTCAAAAACAAAGATTCTTATGCCTTATAAAAAAAAAAGTCTAATTATGATTAGCTAGGTGCTTTGGCCTAAGCAAGCCTTAGTATTTATGCGAAAGATGATTAGATAAGTTTGAAAAGAAAAATCTTCTGATTAAGCTGGGTATTTGTGCCTAATAAAGCATAAGTATTCACGCCTAAAAGAGGTTCATATAATAAAATCCTTAGTTTTGTGGCCTTGTTTGCTCGAGTCCTTAAGTCCTTGGGGGTGTTTTCTCACCTGGTGCCCTAAGACCGTTTGGTTTGGGAGTCATCGATTAGAGGCTCGTTACATGGGCAGATTAGAAAGCCTAATAGAACTAAGGAATAATACCACCAAAAAAAGTATATATAAATAAATAAGGCATAAGAGTTAGAGTTAATGAACCCTAAGTCAAAATTTTCACAGTCACGATGGTGCATATGACTTAGGGTAAAGTAATAGACTAGATGAGAAGTACAATTTGACTTCTTACTTTGATTGATAACAAATTTTGAATAGAGACTAAGTTTAGGAATGAAAATTCAGTTTTCCTATAACTTATAGATTGCTTAGATCTTACAATTATATTTCAAATATTTTTCCTTTCAAAATGCTTTTCGAAATACTAACTCTTTATTTCCCTTTCTTTATGGATTTTGTGGGTGCAATCCGTTGAAAACCCTCACGAGACAAAACTCGTCCTCTAGGGGAAACCTAGAGGTTTAACGGTTTATTGCACATGCTCAGTGCAATCGCGCGACCTGCAAAAGTGGTCTAATAATCCTTAGTATAGTTTAGTTGTTTTGCTCGAGGACGAGCAAAAGATAGGTATGGGGGTGTGATTGGTCACTAATGTTACATATTTAATATCATATTTTCATACCTATTTTAGAATAAAACTTTCCATTGTCTTAATTAATTGCTTAATTTATTTGCAGGCCCATTCTTTAAGGAGATGAAGAGAAATGAGCCCAAAGCCACCAAAATTCTGAATTAAATCAGAATTAATTCACACTCACTAAATCAGGGAAAAATCAAGAGGTTGAAAACTGGTTGAGAAGAATCCTCTCAGAATCGATCGGTTAAAGCAAAGATCAAGGGATGAGATGAAGCAAGTTTGATTCAGATTCTGACTGGATACATTTTAGTATTCGAATCATAACTTTTGCTACAGAATCTCAATTCTGATGATTCAAGATGATCCAGAAAGCAGACTGACAGAGCTACAACTCTTATGTTGATCATTATTTTTAATTCTGTCATTTGATAAGTGATATTCAGCAATCAACAGGCCAACAAACTACAGATCAGAACTGAATATCCACCTCAAATCAAGCTTGAAGATAAGGGGAGTTCAAAAATTGCCAGATTTACTTATCTTCATACTCCTCTATCCTCTCCATTTTCTCCTATAAATACCTGCACTCAAAGGCAAAAGGGACGACCATGCAGATTAGGATTTAGCTTAGTTTTAATTCATTGTAGTTTAGGTTTTTCTTCTCTTGTTATGTAACTTGTATGTAAACTTAGGGTAGAAGAAGATTCATGTAAGTAAGAGAGAGAGGCTGAAGTTGAGAGTGACACCGACGATGTACCCTCCTCCTTTTTTCCATTGTCTTTGCAATTAATAAAGGTAAAAGTTCTTTTTATGTTTGTATTTTCTTTAGTTTCGTCTTCCTCTTCTACTTTACCTTGGTTGTTGTTGTTGAGTGTACAAGTGAATTCCAAAGCAAGTATAACTAAGCTACGTGAGAGCCAGCGATAGTTCATGAAGACGTTCTCCTCTTCCAAGATCCGCATCACTTCGTCTTTCTAGGCTTGACGATATAATGTGCACGGGGACTGAGCTCGAGCTTATAATCTATGCGTTGAACGCCTCCGAAGCAAAGGTAGAACATGCAACGGTTTCCAAGTAAGTCATCAATCAACCTAGGTAAGTATTTCTACACTTTTCTTTCTTTCTTTTTTTCTTTCTTAGTTTAGATCACCAACCACCTCCTCCAACTCTTTCTTCTCCACTTCATTGTACATAGTCGCTTTTCATCGTTTTCTGATTTTCACCTTCTTCATCTTTCATCTTCTTCTAACTTTAACATACTTCTTTTTCTTTTGTTAACTTAAAAATAGAGAAGAACTTTCGCTTATGTTCATAAGATTTCAATAAAGAACTGTAACGCTTCTATCGCAAACCCTCCTTGTGGATCACGACCCGCATAGCCACTTGCTATAGCGGAAGAATTGAGCACTTGCACATTCTCTTTTTAAGTTCTATAATCTCGTATTTTGTGTGCAGTTTTACCTCAATCATTTGATAAAATGATATTTGTTTCGAGCTTTATTGATACTTTCATGAAAAATGCTAATTACATGATTCTTATACACTCACACATCATTTGGTTGGTCATGACTTTGTTTCATGAACACTTTTATGAGCTTTATCGATTTTGAGTGTTGAACTTTATGTATTTAGCATGTTCATGATATACATGTGATTTGGTTTCATATTTTGAAGGATCTTTAACTAGTTTTTCAAAAATTATTTTAACTAGTTATGTATTCTTCATTTGGTAGTGTTTTCAATACTAAAAATATTTTTCAAACCCTATGTTTGAAAACCCCTACCAACACCGTCATGGGAGGATGGATGGGCGAGTATGCCTTGTAAGCATTATTGAAAATCTTTTAACTTGTGCATATAAAGGGTGGTAGGTTATGAGTTATATACTTGATCTCAATTGGTATTTTCATCTTTTATATACTCATATTTTGTTTCCTACATCTGTAAGCTTCATTTCAAATAATATCAATTTCTATAGTAGTTTTATTTTCATACATATATATATTTTGTTTGTGATTGAGTTAAAATCGATTTACATATTTAAAACACAAAGTTTGTTTATGCTATGCTTAATTCAAATCTATTTTTCAATTGATTTCTCAATTGATATTTTAATAAGCTTATACATTATTTTTAAATTGATATTTTTTGATATCAAAATGTGCAATAATTTTCAATTGGTATCAATATGATTCTATTTGATTAAAATTCAAAATTTGTAATGTTTACTTACAATAATTGGTATCTTAAAATTTGATTACAAATGCTTGTGGTACCTTAAATTTTTTGTTTATATGATATCTTAAAGCTTGATTTACTAAGATATCTCAAAATTGTTTTCATTGAGAAAATTCAAAATTTTGTTTTAATAAGAAAATTAAAAATATTTTGACAAATTAAAATGTTTTGATTATATTGCCTATATGCAAGGAGAACTTAACATCTCTTCTACATATAGATTCATGTTGAGTGTATCTTATATTGAGGAGCTTGACAACTCTTCATTATGCGGTACCGTGTGTAGGCGGAGCTCACATCTCCTCTTATGCATTGCATATTATGTATTATGTGAATTAGGGCTTGTCATCCTTTCTTCATGTAATGCATATATGTAGGGAAGTTAACTTAGCGTCTTTCTCTCTTCATGAATGTATATCGCATATATTCTCTTTTATTGATTTGTTTAATGTCACCCTTTTTGTTTGATTTTTGCTTTTGACAAAAAGGGGGAGAACACTTTTTTTTGTTTTTACTTAATCCCTTTGTTGATGATTGACAAAAAGGGGGAGAAGTAATGGTATATACATGCATGTTTTCCTTACTTTATTCATAAAGGGGAGAAGGATTTATGTTTATGCATATATGTTTTTGATTTGAGATAGGAGAAAAGTATTTGATGAGTTTTATGCTTGATTGGCATGTTTATCTCCTGTTGTATTGCATAATATTTTTGAGTTTTCATTGCATATTTATTTGTTATTGTTATGCATGAGTTAAGGGGGAGTTCTTTGAAGCTTTACTTTAATCCATGCATATATAACTCCATGAGTTTTGTCATCATCAAAAAGGGGGAGATTGTTGGCCTAAAGGCCTATCATTCTAGTTTTGATGATGATCAACTCATGTAGTTATGGTACTAATGATTTTGTGTTAATTAGTTTCAGATTTATGATCAAGATCTTAGTAGGCGTGTAGCTTCAACAAAAATTTTAAAGCCAAGTTTGGAGCTAACACGGTTTGATTCAGAGCTTGTGCATCAAGACCACATCAAGTACTCAAGAGGAGTCTAGCTCTTTGGATCGAGTTTGGACCAAGTCAAGAATATGAGAAGACTTCAAGTGAAGACCTTCAAGATCAAGATTGTGTCTAGGTTATTTTTATAAGATTTTGTTTTTAGATTAAAATGTAAAGGATAGAATAGTTGGTGGATTGCTCAAGTATATCTTACACACACACACTCTTGTTAGATAAGTCTTTCATAAAAGAATTTTTATGTTGGAAAAATACAAAAGAATTTTCATTTTGGAAAAATACCGTTTTGGTTTTTGGAATTCAAAGTATATATGTTTTAACCAAAATCATGTTTAGTGCTTATTGTCAAAAACATAGATATTTCACCATGTATGTGTAGTGGATATATCCATACACTCTATGCTTTCAAAGAGTTATAAATATCTTGTTTTTTTGTATTTGGAGAAGTTTTGAAAAAACCAAATTTGAAAAAATACAGTTTTCGTTTTTAGCAAAAATTTCAAGTTACAAAATAGTTCAAATTATTTGTAACATGTCTTGATTTGCTCAAGCATGTTTGATTATCAAAGTATAATGTTAAAACTATTTTTGTAAATTTTCATAATTTTATGGGATTTTATTTATGCTAAAAGTCAACATTTTTATTCCTATAATTTGTCTGGTCTGGCTTCTGCCGGTCAACGGACCGGTCGATCAAGCTTGAAGTCGATCGACCGACGTTCACAAACGTGCATGCCAGGACTGCTGGAGGGCCGGTCGACCGACCCCGGTCGACCGCAGAGAGCTTCTGCTCTTTGGAAAGCCCCGATCGACCCGGGCCGGTCGACCGGCAGAGAACTCTGTTCTCTGTTCTAGGTAGCGGTCGACGGGCCGGTCCGACCGACGCCCCACCGGTCATTTCTGACCGTTGGCGGTCGACCGAGCCGGTCGATCGCCAGCCGCCTGGGCTGAAAAATGCCCAACGGCTAGTTTTTCTAGCCCTATTTAAAGAGGGCTTTTTGGGCTGTTTTATACAAGATTTTCAAGTGGATTTGCACCAGTTTTTCCTACTCTATTAAGAGGTTTTCTCTACTTATTTTAGAGCGAATATTTTCAATTAAAAGGGGAGTTTATCAAGAGTGATTTCAAAGTGATTTTCTTAAGTTTTCCTCCACTATTTCAATCCTAGTTTTCTCACACAACACTTGAGCTATCCATTGATATATTCATCCTATAGGAGTTTATTGTGAGATTGTTTTTGGGTGATTAAAGTGTTGTTATCACCAAAGACTTCTTTCTTTGCTTTGAGGAGGCGGACGTGTGTGTTCGCATTGTTTCGGGTTCTAGTAGGAACTCGGTGTTTGAGGTGCGGCCTCGGCTAGCTTGTGGCTTGCGGTGTGTACGGGACTAGAAAGTCCAAAAGTTCTAGTGGGAACTCTTTGTAGGTGTTGCGGCACCGAGTGATTCGGTGGGATCGATTTTAGTGGAAATCCTTCAAGTGTTGAAGGCGGGGACGTAGAGCAAGTGTGCTCGAACCTCGAAACAAATCTCCCGTGTTTGCGATTGCTCACTCTCTATCTCTTACTTTTGTCTTTATATCTTGCATGTTATTATTGTCTTTATCCTTATATGGATGATATATGTGTGCTTATTGTTATATGCTTAGGGATTGTTTGCTAACACTAGTATTCAACTAAGAGAGCCAACGCGGCACCTCCAACTATTATTTAGAGGAAACTTGAGGAGTTAGTCCAGAGCCCTTCACGGGGAATCCGGCTACACTCTTGTGTTATACGTGGTGCTTAGTTTAATAGTTTTAATTTGCATAATAAGTTTTTATTTCCGTATATTGTCCATTAGATTAGCTCATCACCTATTCACCCCCTACGTGACTTACAATACTTGGTCAAGTATGGCCCACGTAATGAGTGGAGTTAAACCCTATTATAGAGGGTTTTTAGGAGACAATTTTACCCCTAGAATCCCATATAAATAGCTAAAGCTGATATTGAAAAGAGGTTGGAGTTTTCAGCTGAGGATATTGGCATTAAAAAAGAGTTTAACTTTTCTACGCAAACTTGCTGAGTTCAAGTTTTACCCAAATCTCTTTGAAAATTCATTTGATAGGAGTTGTACTACTCTATCAGTGATCCAAGGAGAAAAGATTCTAAAGAAGCTGACGTTCAACGGTCAATGGAAAACAAAATTCACTTTCACCGCAATGTAAAGAACCTGGCATTAAATAAATAGGAGATTTGAGTTTGAATATCTCCACTCTCTTATAATTGAAATTTTAGAATTATTGTAATTTTTTATTGGTTTAAGAAAATTTACAATGCTTATTCTCAATTTTCTAACCCGTACAGGTATAGGTGGAGTCTTAGCTTAAGATAAACATCCAGTTGCCTACTTTAGTGAGAAATTGAATGCCACCAAGGAAAAATACTCTACTTACAATAAAGAGTTCTATGCGATGATTCAAGCACTTCATTATTGGTGACATTATTTGCTCCCGCAAGAAATCATTCTCTTTTCTGACAATGAGACTTTGAAATACATATACTCTCAAAAGAAATCGAATGCAAGACATGATCGTTTGATTGAGTTCTTACAGGCCTACACATTCACCCTACTCATAAAGCGGAGTTGAAAACAAAATTGTTGATGCTCTCATCCGTGGTGTGTTCATTTTAACTTATACGAACTGTTGTAAATAGTTTTGAGAGATTGAAAAACTAAGTATAGGTCATGTCTTGATTTTAATGAGATATATTGCAGAACTAAAAGATAGAACTATACAAGAAGTTAAGGATTTGTTCTGCATGATAGATTTTTTTTTTAGGCCGTAAGCTATGCATTCCAAGAACCACTCTTAGAGATTTTTTTCGTTTAAAAGTTGCATGTGTGTGTCTAGCTGGATACTTTGGGAATGAGAAGATCATAGAAGTTGTAGAGTATAGGTTCTATTTGCCTAATTTGAAACGCAAAGTTGCTAAGCATGTTGGTAGATGCCACATCTGTCAATTAGCTAAACAACAAAAATAAGACATTAGTTTGTACACTTCACTTTCCATCACAAATTGTCCTTGGTAAGATTAAGTATGGATTTCGTATTAGGTTTACCGAAAACTTTAAGAAAATATGATTTTGTTTTAATTATCATGAACCATTTCTCTAAAATGGCCAATTTTTTCCATGTTTCGAGAACTGTCGATATTTCTAAAAGATGCTAAGATATTCTTTGACGGTATTGTTAAATTGCATGATTTGCCTAAGATATTCTTTGATTAAATTGCATGATTTGCCTAAGATATTCTTTGACGGTGTTGTTAAATTGCATGATGTGAAATTCACGAGTTAGTTATGGAAAACAATTTGGCACATGTTAGGCACAAAACTAAAAGTCTCCACTGCTTTTCATCTCCAGACTGATAATCAAACTGAAGTTGTCAATACTTTAGGAATTTTGTTGTGCACACTAGTTGGTGAACACATAGAAAATTAGGATCTTAAATTAGTCACTGCAGAATTTGCATATAATACAGCTGTGAATATGACTACAGGAAAATCACCACATGAGATTGTTTATGGTTTTAGACTTAGAAAACCCGTATACCTTATTCCTATGTCTGATCATATTAGAGCATCAGGTTATGCATATGTGCACGACTTACACAGGGAAGTTATAGATCAATTTGTTCAAAGTAACGCTAACTACAAGCTAAGAGCTGATGTAACAAAAAGATTTAAAACTTTTAATGTTGGTGATTACGTAAATGTTCAGGTTCGTCTGGAATGGTTCCACCGAGAACTGTGAAGAAACTACATGCGCGTAATGCTAGTCCATTTCAGATTTTAAAAGAAGCTAAACGACAATACTCATGTTATTGATCTTTCTCAAAATTTTGGTATCAGTTCTACATTCAATATTGAAGATCTAGTGAATTACAAAGGTCCTGATTTTAGACCTAACAACTTATTAGATGATGAGTTATCTCTTGAGCCGAGCTCTGAGAGACCTTCCTTCCACCACTTTCAAATATATTACTTAATACAATAGATCAGATTGATAAAATTATGGATGATGAAATTTTAACCATCAAAGATGGTAGGACTGGTAAGTATTTGACTTGATGGAAAGAAAAACTACCAACATATGATTCGTGGATAGATCGAAGTGAGCTGCAAAAGGTTGATCCTAACATATTAGAGCAGTATGAGAGTTTTTTCCTCAAACTCAACAGAGTAGGGTTCTTTCGAACCTGGGGAGAATGATGTAGACATCATGAAGTCGTCAAAGCCCAAATCAGAAGCTTGAAAAATATATCGAAGATGAATCAAAAAGAACCATGACCATTTGGTTCGAAAAAGTTTTATAATCTTAGTAGTAAAGTTTCTTTTTTCTCTTCTCTATGTATCAGAGTTGTAGCAGGATTATTAGTTGTCTATTTTGTATTTTTTTTAATTTTTACTTTTTTAAGTTTTTGATTTCTTTTGGAGTTGATTTTGAAATCCATGTTGAAGTAGGAAAGAGCTACAGTTGTGTAGCCTATATAAGACCCCGTGTATTCACTTTTAAAAAAACAACAACAATAAATAAAAGCTTTGCTCTCTAAATTGAGTTAAATATTAAATCTTCAATCCTCTTCTCTAATTATGGTGGGATGTCATATTAGATTCAATTAGTAGTTGAATGCTCTAATTGATTTATCTATCTCCCTTCCCTCTCTTTATCTCCATATTAAATTTCTTTCCTCTTTCAACTTAATGCCATCATCGACGAACTTCAAACGTCTCACCATAACTCTTCACTCAAACCTCCACGACCTCTACACTCCATCGCCAGACCCCTGCCCAAGACCACCATTCACTTGCTAAAGAAGTGTCGCGCAAATGTGCTCACGCATATACTGGTCGCCTGTGCCCCAGATGTGCACGCCCGGGCTGAATCATCGACGATAGCTATTGGGTGCGAACTTCAAGCTTCAAGCATGAATAGTTAACGAAATCGAAATTCTGAGCGTGAGTACTCATGCTCGTTTTGAAGTCCTCTATATTGCTATCACCTCGGCCTCATCTGCTGAGCACCAAGAATCCTCGACAATCTTGTTTCCGTCGACTGTACATGTTCTCATTTGAGTAAGTTCAGCGATCAATAAGCAAGTAAAATCAAATTTATAATCATCTCAGGTAGTTTTTCTTATTACATCAGTCTAGATATACATCATCCAGTCTGTTATCTATTTTGGTATTCTATCCATGATTTTATGTCCACATTAAAAGTGGGCGAGCGATTCTACTTCTCCCTTGTACTTGCTTGACTCTTTATTGTATGAAGAGCTTGATTTTCTGCATAAGTAATAGTTTCTAATTAGTTCTTTAAGTATTGAAATCGATTAAGCACTTATATGATCAACATAGCATAAGCTTGATATTATCTGCTTTTAAGTCAATTCCTACCGGCGATTTTTCTTATTGGTGAAGCGTATTTTTGAGTTATTTTATTTTACTTCCGCCCTGTATGCATTTCACATCAGTTCTCTGATCTCATTGTTAAATGAAAAATAAAGAGACGAACCTGCAACTATTGTGAATTCCATTCAGCCTGCGAGGAGCAGAAAAAATAGGAAGATCGCGCAGTCAGAATAAGGCGGCCTTGTCCCTGATAATATTGAAAGAAAAAGATTCTAGGAACACTTGTAAAGAAACAAGAAGAAAAGTCTGCATCAAAAATGGAGTCTCAAGAGATACAGCCTCAAGGCTTGCTTTGATGATATTTTGTTAAGACATGTCTTCCCCACACAGTACATTTTGCTATCTCAAAATATGATTCAACCTGTGATCTCATATCTCCAGTGAATTCAGTCCCTGAACCAAGGAAACTTGACAGAGATAATGAACGAGGCAGCAAAGACATTGAATTACATCTTTACCTCTTTCAAGAGCACCACTCTCGAGCATTTTGAAACATACGGAGCCATGGGCTAGGTCCTTTCTTCTCGACCTCCCACTCCTTCGGATACCATGGGAACTGCCACATCATGAAGCAGCGTTCTGGGTGGGGCATCACGGCAAGATGTCTTCCATCCGGAGAACAAAGTGCAGCAACTCCTAAAGGAGACCCATTCGGATTGAAAGGGTAAACCTCTGTTGCAACACCATCATCATTGCAGTATCTTAGAGGAGCCAGATTAGAGTCCAGAACTCGATCAAGAACGCCACTTTCAGGGAAGTATGCTCTCCCTTCACCATGAGCCGCCCAAACCCCCAAAGTGCTTCCCTCCATTCCTTTAAACATTATAGAAGGTGAGTCCCCTATCTTCACACTCGTGAAGCGGCATTCAAACCGGCCAGACTCGTTGTGAACAAACCTTGGCTGTGACCGATCACCTCCAGCACCAAGAGAACCCCAACATCGGCCCCGGGAACCCACCCGAGGAGAGCCATGAGCTGACAACCATTACAAACACCAAGGCTGAAAGTGTCGCTTCTGGTATAGAATGTTTGGAATTGTTGGAGGAGGGGTTGATTGAACCTGATAGATGCTGACCAACCTTTTGCTGAATCCAGTACATCGGCATAACTGAAACCTCCAACAAGGCTAGTCCACGGAACTCATCCAAGGAAACTAGCCCGTTCAAAAGATCTGACATTGCAATATCCCATGGCTCAAAACCTGCAGCATAGAATGCAGCAGACATTTCCCTGTCCCCATTGCTTCCCTCCTCACGAATAATGGCTACTTTTGGTTTCACTGTTGCAGTCATAAGCCTCTTCTCAGTGAAGGTGGGAGTAAAAGATAGTGACCATAACGGTGTGTGCCTATTCTTCAGCCCTTCTTTCTCAAGCTTCACAGAAGAAGCCAACCTCTGGAATCCTTCAAGCTGGAAGCTGGTATCCTCCCACAAGTCCCTGAGATAAGCTGTACCTTCTTCAGTTGTAGCGTACCATCAACTGACAATTCTATTACCGGAGATGCAGTAACCTTCCCAATAACCTCTGCAGAAACATCACCCTCTTCAAGCTTTTGTTTGACCAAATCAAGATTATGGGAGCCAACCTCAATGATGAGACCTAGCTCTTCTGCAAATAGCGAATGCAGAAGGGTCTCACCTCTAGAGGTCAAGTCCAATTGCACACCACAATTTCCAGCGAAGGCCATTTCCAGACAGCAGACTAAAATCCCACCATCACTGATGTCATGCCCCGCAGAAATCAATCCATGACCAAGCAGACTCTGAATGGCCTCAAAAGCCTTCTTTAGGTAAAGTACATCATCAAGATCAGGACTCTCATCGCCTATCTGGTCGAATGCTTGAAGTAGAGCTGAACCACCCAATCGTCGCCTGCCTTTAGCTAGGTCAATCAGTAGAAGAACACCATCATCTCCCAGTTTCAAATCTGGAGTCACTGTCAATGTTATGTCTGGACTAGTGACATATGCACTGATGACCAGATTCCCAGGTGCCTTCACAACCTCCCCACCAGCCTGAGCTGCCATAGAGAGGCTATCCTTCCCTCCATCAATTGCAATGCCCAGCTCGATCATGGTCTTAGAAAGAGCCATTGCAGCATCATACATTGCTGCTCCTTCCCCGTCGAGCTTCGCAGCATACATCCAGTTCCCACTAGCTTTAACATCACTAAGAGAAGTAACTTTTGCCCAGACTAAATTTGTCAAGGCTTCACCAACAGCCAACCTTGCCATAGCCTTGGGTCCAATAGACCCTTGATTGGCTGCTCACCTATGGCACAAGCACCCCAGTAAGGTCTGTGAAAGTCTGAGCAATGACGGCCACATCAGAAAGTGGAAGTTGTAGGGGGCCCACCGTTTGCTG
Organism: Agave tequilana; assembly: GCA_038442645.1. NCBI lineage: Eukaryota > Viridiplantae > Streptophyta > Magnoliopsida > Asparagales > Asparagaceae > Agave > Agave tequilana. Next base: position 315,124 of record JAVJIF010003091.1, read on the forward strand.
CTGTGCTACAAGGCCAGTCACACAGCGATCCACCTTGGATGTCAAGAACCGTTTCGAACACACTGAAGGAAGTCTAAGAACCCTCTTTAAGGTTTCCATTATGGTGGTCCCAGGGGCAATGTCAAGCGGCTCGCTAGCATGGAGCAGCCGCTTAAATTCAAAGCATTTCTGAGGCATGTCCCCGAGTACTTTCTCAAGCTCAAGATCCACTACGGGTGGGGGGGAGGAGTCCACTTGCCTGACAATGCTCAAGAGCTAAGCTGTCTTTTAATACCACTCGCCCACTGCCACTGATGGTACCAATGACTGCCATGGAAACTCTTTCCCTTTCACATATTGACTGTAACAAGCTTCGGCTTTCAGGTTTCACAAGAAGAGCATCCTGCTCCTGGTACTCAGCACCCCATATCTCTAGTACTGACATGGTATGATCACCAACAACTATAGCACGGATATCAATCTCGGCTCCCTTTGGATAGATTATTTCCTTGACAACATTACAGTTTCCGCCTGCTCCCTGATCGTGGATACTAATTATCGGGTTCTTCTCACCCATCTCAGCACAAGCACGCACAACCCGGTATAGCTTCTGTGCCATCTCCGCATCTCCTCGCTGAACAGCATTAAAGTCCAACTCTGCATCATTCTGCCCACTTACCATGCTTGAAGCAGCACCACCACCCATTCCTATTCGATATGCTGGACCTCCAATCTTTACAACAAGCATCCCTACATCTGGCTCTTCTTTTGTTATGTTGATGTGATCAATCTGACCAATACCTGCACTGAACATTATTGGTTTCAACCACTCGCGCCTTCTCCATTTGACAACCTCATACCAAATGTCCTTGTATAACCTTGTATTAGAGGCTCTCCAAATTTGTTCCCATAGTCTGAAGCTCCATTACTTGCATCAATTAGAATCTGCAGCGGCGGAGCTAAGTTCACTGGATAAGCAAAAGTGGGGTCCTCCATGGAGCATATGATCCTTCCATATGGAGATTACCAACGCAATAACCTGCTGTTGAAGCAACAATAAAAGAACCTTTTCCTGTTGCATGTGTGTCCCTAATTCGACCTCCTGCTCCGGTTTCAGCCCCAGGGTAAGGAGCCACAGCACATGGGAAATTGTGTGTCTCTGCTGTAAATAAGATATCAAGATCACGCTTCGACCGGATCAATGGAGATGCAGAACCTGGCATTAATGGACAAAAAAAATCAACAGGGAACCCCTTAATAGCACTAGAGTTGTCTTTGAAGCCAATGACAGAATTGTTTGGATTTGCTCTCAGAGTGCTCTTCACAATCTGCATTAATGTGTTACTCATGAGCTGCCCATCAATTCTGAGTTTCGCATTGAAGAACCAGTGTCGACTATGCTCACTGTTAGACTGTGCTATATCAAAGAGCTCAACGGTGGTTGGGTTCCGTTTGATGTCATCCCTGAAGAGACTTGTGTAGTACTCGATATCTTGCTCATCAAATGCAAGACCCATCTTTATATTTATTTCTTCCAATGCCTCCCTGCCTCTCTCAATGACTGGGACAAAGCTAACAGGCTCTGGAACAGTAGCAGACTGGAATGATGTCAGCTTGCAAGGGTAAACACACTCGGTCATCCTATCATGAATCATGGATACAAACTCATTAACTTGGCTCTCATCTAGCAGATTACTTCCAGGCTTGAGATATAGTAAATATCGTCTTGACCTCTCCATTCGGGTCACCTCAGTTAGAGTGCAAGCTTGGCAAATCGAGACAGCGTTAGAAGACCATGCTGTCGTAAAGGACATTCGGGGGCCCACCTCAATCAACAAAGCGGGTGCATGCTGGGAAATTTCCATATCCAGAAAGCTCTCTGTGTGCAAATTTTCAGGTTCATAAGTCTCGCGTAGAATCCATTTAAGTATTTCAAGCTTTTCAATTGATAACACCGAATCAACCCCAACGTTGAAACATTGCTCTGTTTTTATATCAACAATTTGACTAGAAATTTTCAGGTGGATCTGCCTGAGGAGCTCTGCTGCAGCATTATCTAGAATCAGAGGACGTCTATAGAAGTGTATGATCTCGAGAGGCCTGTCCGATACATCAGGTTCTTCAGCCAATGAACTTTGTAATCCACCTGACACCACTGCCCTTGGATTTAGCTGAACTGGGAACCCTGATTTTTTTCTGATATATATTGCTGTCAGACTTTTGTCAAAGTTGCTCCTGTTGACACGGCACCTCCTTTGATGAGAAGTTTTATGCAAGAAAAGGTTCGCCCTGCGGAGACCCTGAGAAGAAACAAAAAAAGATAAAGAACTCAGCATAAATATGCAGCACACATATAACAACACTTGTGCTTATGTTGATTGAAGTGCATATGAAAAACCACTATCAACTAACCCGAGTCCTACATAAAATTATACCTGAAATTGCAAATAACCTGTCCCTGGGGCCTCTCTTAATGTCGCCATCAGCTATCTGCAATACAAATACTTCTTTTAGCCATTCAGATGTCAACATGCTTCAGAGAACTTAAAATTACCCCAAACTTGCAATCCAACCACAGGACAAGACCACGGATGATTAGGAATTGAGATCAGGAAAAATATAAATGAGGTGACCAAACATGCAGTTCGCAACAAAACAGTTTTATAGAAAATGTCCTTAGCGAAAAAACAGTTTTATAGAAAATGTCCTTAGCGGAAAAAAAAAACGGTACCTTACTAAATAGAGAACAAAGACAACGCTACATCATATACCATCTTGTTCATAAACAAAATACACTGAGACAAAATATCTAGAGATTGGTGAGATTCGTAAATGAAATATATATTAAAATCAATTAGTATATTGGAAAAACAATTAAATATAAAAATTAGTATATTAAACTTACAAGAATTCGAGCACGCCCTTGTCTCAAGCTGACATAGTTATCTATAGATACCATGGACCATCCATCAAATAAAAATTTATCAGACCCCAAAAAAAATATGGAAAATACAAGTCCCATAAAGGGCCATGTCAAAAAGTTATCAATAGATGTTTTAGATCATAAGGTGTTTTTGCAACCTGTTCTTCAGACCCAGATTATCTGATATAAAAATAACCCTTCCAAGGAACAGTATATAACATAATAGACAATGCAGAGACAGACTAGGATAAGAACTTAAACATTAAATGAATCTGACATCCAGAGATCATCTAGAAGTCATGGCTTTCATAAGGACGTCATCAGAAGACAGACCAAGATCCAAAACCTTTGTGCATATAGGTTCTACATAAATACTTTTTGTAGCATACATTTTCCAGCCAATTGAATACAATTAGAGGAGTAGCTGAGGCAGCCCTACTAGAAGAAAACAAACATGGAGGACCAACCAACACAAGTTAAATGTAACGGAGCATGTGCAAATTGGAAGCCTTTAAAAAGGTGAGAAATCAAGCTAAACAACATCCATGAAAGATTCTCTTTCTTATTGATCTATGCAAAAAATTAAAGAGATTGTCTATTTTGTTGTCTCAGACTTTATTCAGCAATTCTGAAGAAGTCTTATCCAGTGGAAACATGAATAATAGCTAAATTAATTGGTTACTGCAAACTGCAAACAAAGACTCAATGAAGGATCATAGAGCAAGATTTGCCAGTGTATGTTCATAGTCTGGTGAGCAGAAAGTTCTGCTTAATAGAATTAGAGAATATATGAATGTTGTTAAACTTAATATATGAATGGTCAACTTGGTTCTCAATATTTCCCAACCTTATATATGAATGTCGTTAAACCACAGAAGTTCTCTGTACCGTATCCTGCCTATCTAACATCTTTGGGATAACCCACATCAAATTGTCAAGTGTACAAACGTCACCACTACGATTACTTATTGCCTCACAGTAGCAAATTATTATAAATGTAACCTGATGATTCATTAAAGATGCCCTCTACATAACGTACAAATCAAAGACGCTAAAAAGTAATTAGTGTTTTTTGGGATTAATGCATTTTACTAAACTTATTTCAAAGTAGTTAAAGAATAAAGGGGATCTGAATACAATGTGGCATACAAAGAACATAAAAACATATGCATAATTCATATAAGAAGTTGAATATATTTCAAAATCCAAAATTGTCTTTCTCATTCCCTTTACTAGAGGCTCCTCATGCTTGTATGGATGTTTTGACTATATGCTCATATCAATTTATCTATTCCTGAACACTTTAACAATTTTCTGTTGGTATTAACATATGGCATACCTAATCTTGATGTTCTGTATCTTGAACCCTCCTTACAGTGGATACCATAACATGACATAATGGAATATGATAACATGCAGCCCACCTACAATTTTAGGGTGGTGCCACAGAAGTGTGTAGCTATTTTGTTGTACCTCAGGCATGAATGAGATTCAAGTTTAAGTGAATGTTTTTAAAATGTAAGACAGAAAACGGAGATGATGTTTCATGTGCCTAGCAAATCAGTAGCAAGGTAGAATTATCAATAGTTTTTTACAATGAACTGAACCATCATATTTTAAAAGAAACTAATACAAAAAAACCACTTACCTCCATCACAAGCATTACCTAATGTCAACCCAAAAGGACGGAATATGATAAGCACTAAAGAAGGAGGTGTTTGTTTTCATTGACTATGGGAATCATGTTTTATACAATCTCCTATAGCAGATGTCTCGCCTTTCACCTTCTTCGAGGCTTTTTCTTAGTCTAGGGGAAAGTTTTGGAGGCTGGTTCCTGGTTCATTAGCTTTTATGGTGATGAAATGATGATGCTTATTTTTGTTGCTTACTTGATAAGAGGGAAATTATGTGGTTATACTTCCCTACAGCAGAACTAACTTGATTCCATAAAGACGGAAACTACAAAAATCCGGTGATTCATGAGCCTTACAATTCTGAAGAAAGAGCTAACAAGACATAAAAAACACTCAGGAAAAAAGCTCGCAATTTTCACGGGATAACAGGCAAATTTTGGGAGGAAAAACAAGCTAGAGGTCCTTGGACGCATAGAAGCCTTGGAAAAACACTGAAACAGATGTCATCCTTAACAAGGTTCTCAACACTTCCATCATTTTTACCCCAAGAAAATACTAAATATAATGGTCGCTGATGACAACTTGGCTACATAAGAAGCTAGAATAAACAGTTAAATATAGGACAGCAGGAGGAGTAAATATTCAAGTGGCATAAGAATAATAGATTTGATGACCAAGCGCAATGATAACTTAAACAATAGAAAAAATATATTCTTCCTTTCCCTTATAACCTTTTAATAAATATCTACTCATCAAATAACATAGCAGCAAAAAATATATTGATCATATATATTAATCATAAACTTTTTTATTTGCAAACAAAAAGAATAATAAAACAACATAATACACTTCGGTTGAATTCAATATGGGAGATTTTGAGTGAGTTCTCTCTTTTTAAAATTATATAAGTCTAAGTTCTCGAGCACCAAAATAATTTAAGGTAAAATTGTTCGATTAAAGCACAATAAAGAGGTAGTAAAAGACGAACGATATTAGAGCTGATACCTTAAAGAGTGTGGATCGGTCGCAAGATGAAAAACTATTCCAATTTTTTTGGGTTCAAAAGCAGAAGCGATGGTGATGCTGCTGCTGTTGTTGTTGTGATGGGGGAGAGAAGCGGAATTTAGGGCTTAAACAGGTCGGATTTGGTCGGATTTAATAGAAAATCCCAATCCACATGCAGCCCAATAAGTATTCAGGATGTAGTTTTTTAATTCGAATCCGACCCATTAATTATATAATGGATGCATAAAAATGGATAGGTTAGGATCTAGAACTAAAATATAATCTAATTCAGAGGGTGTGAATCTAATCAAAAGAATGAATGGTTGAGATTCATTTTAATAGAAAACATTAATGTGCTTTTATAGTAGTAAGGATAAGGATTATTTTTTTTTTCTAAATTTAAAATATTGTTATCAATTTTACAATCATCAAAGGAAATTATTTAAGTGGGAATCTGTTGAATTCCAAATTCTAGCAGAAAACATAGTTATTATCAAATTAAAATAGAATCAAGCAAAAGAAAGAGTAACTAAAAAAGAAAAAAAATAAGAGAGAGTATAAACCTGCTTTTCTCTTGAAACTTTCTTCGTGTTTTTGACTTGGCTGGAACTTTCAAATCCCACGACTTTCCAACGTGTTCCAACTGTTGGTTAGTAGCTCTTAAAATTTGAAATAATTCATAAATTTCTATAGAAATTTTACTATCAATTTTATAATCATCAAACGGAAATTACCTAATTGGGAGTCCATCAAATTCCAAAAAAATGTTCAGGTAATACAAGGTAATTATCAAACAAGTTGTATCTAAAAAAAGAGTTAAAAAAAATATTATAACAAAATTTGTAAACTTTGTTTTCTTTTTTCTTTTTTCTTGTTGTACTTGCATCTATTCTCTTTTCTAACCTCAATTCTTCCTTGAGAGAAGAAAAACATATGAGATTTTGAAATCTAATAGCTTTCACAATCAAAATCATGATTAGAGTAGAAAATTGAAGAAAGAGAACTTTTTTTGTTCATTTTGACTAATTGCATAAAATTGAAACTTATAACAAGTGGAAGAAAGATTGAGAGCATAGAAGAAGTAGGATAGGATATTTTTTTTAATTGCAACATATTGAAAAGAGTAGGAGTAGGGTGTAGGAGTAGTCAGATTTTAGGTTTTCATTTTTTTTAAAATCAAAGGGATATTGAATAAAATTTAGAGTCAGTTTTTCATACCACAGGACACTCCAAAAAAAAAAGATTAGGATTAGGTTTTATTTTATATCGCAAAGATTGAAAATAAGTAAGAGTTGATTAAAAAGTTTTTTAATTTTTTATTGCATGAGAGAATTTTTAGTTATGACTTTTCTTTCTCAATAATGAGCAGGTTTGATTTAAAAATCTTATTTAATGGAGCTTCTTTTTATCAATCAAGAGGGAGGATTTGTTATAGTAATGGCTCATTAAACCAATCCTATTATGGCTTGAATTCTATTTTATTTGACATTCTCTTTTTCTTGGTGAAAGATAAGGATTTATTATGATAATATCACAGCGACAAAGAAAATTAGTAGGATATTGAAAATATCGCAAGATATTGAAAATTAGCAGGAGTCAAACAAATGTTTCTTTAATTTGTTTTTGCAATTTCCCCTTTATTTTCCGGGGAAAAAAGGTTGGTAAATCACTGAAACAGATGTCATCCTTAAAGAGATTCCCAACACTTCTATCATTTTTTACCCCATGAAATTACTAAATATAATGCTCTCTGATTACAACTTGGCTACATAAGAAGCTGGAATAAATGGTTATATATAAGACAGCAAAAGGAGGAAATATTCTTGTGGCAGAAGAATAATAGATTTGATGACCAAACGCATTGATAACTTAAAATAGAAAAAGACATTCTTCCTTTCCCTTAACCTTTCGATAAATATCTACTCATTAAATGGATTCCCTTCCCGTAAAAATTAAATGGATTCCTTTCACAGATTACATCATGCAACACATCAAGCCATTTCCGCCTAAGCCTGGTCGTACAAATCTTCTCCAAACACCAAATTTAAAATTTTAACTATAAAATATACAAACAAAATCTTACTGAAACACAGAGAATTTTCTTTCAGATCAAAGTAAACAAGTGGTTCACAGCTATTCAAAAACAACTTAAGACTCGCATCTGCGCTTCAAAATATTTCTTGGGCTAGCAATGTTAAATTGTTAAAAAAAAAAATCACAAGGAAATAAGGAAACTGAGAGGCAGACCTGTTTGCTTGCGGTCGAATGGGTGACGCTTTTCGTCGAACAGGTGGTGTGCGACTCACGCGGGCGAGCAAGAAAAGAGAGTGGGAGACAAATTGGGTCGCTAAAATCTACCGAGACGAAGAGAGATGAATTGGGGAAATTTTTTTAAGGAGATTGTGACCAGAAAGATTGAGATGAAAGAAGACCGACGGGGAGATTAATTTGAGGGGAGGGGGGAGGGGGGGGGGGCGGGGGGGGGGGGGCGGGGCGAGAGAGAGAGAGAGAGAGAGAGAGACAGAGTGTGTGTGAGGGTTTTGAGAGTTGCAAGTTTTTGGAAAGCTACGGCTTGGGGTGCTGGCTTTAAGGAAGTGGGTCCCACTTTGTGTAAGGTGGGCCCAATGAGCATTCATGCCCTTCTCCGGGAGTGGGAGGGAGGACCTTGTTCAATGTATTTATTTTTTAGGATATTGTTCAATGTATTTTTGTTATGAGTTTTCTTATATAGCTAGTACATGCATGTGCACGTGACTTCGTAATTTTTGTTTTTTAATCAACATTTTACTATCAATTTCGTAATCATAAAAAAAAAAATTATCTAAAACTTGAGCATAATTAGATTAAAGGATTAAAAAAGGAAATTAAAAATGATTACTTGAGATTCTTTTGTTAATCTGATTAATTATAGAAAATTAAAAATTTAGGATATCAATCGAAAGAAAAGATTGAGAAAATAGAAGAAATAGGAGTCGGTATTTTTTTTTTTTTTTTTTTTTTTTTTGTAGCATACTGTAAAAGAGTAGGAGCCAGATTTAAGAGTAGTCAATTTTATTTTTATTAATTTCAGGATATTGAATAAACTTGTAGGAGTCCTTAATTTTTTTTTAATTTGTGATTGCATGAGAGAAATCCTTTTTTTTTTTTTGTTAGTAGCACAAGATATTGAAATAGTAGGAGTCCATTAAAATTCTTTAATTGGGATTATTTTTTCTCAATCAAGAATTAGTTTGTATACAAATTATATTTAATTGGGATCTTTATTAACAATCAATGTTGAGGATTGCTATAATGGATGGGGCATTAGACCAATTCTATCATGATTTGGAGTTTATTTTTATTTGAGATTTTTTTTCTTGATCAAATTCAAATGCGCAGATTTATTATGATATCTAAAGATTTAAAATTGTTTTCTAAGAAAATAATATTGATGCTTTTATAGATACTATAATATAATATAATATGCATGTTGATAGCTCCAATCAATAGATATTTCCTCTTTGTTCTTAGATACATGCATCCTTATAATATGTATAGTACGACTCGTCAAAAAAAAGTATTTTTCAGCCATTTCTGAAACCTGAGTTGATTTACTGATGAGTGCAATTATTTAAACCCAAAAAAGTGATAAGTAGCCCTAAAAAAACTTAAGATTTTCTTGAATAATTTTACATTAAAATGAAAAGTCCAAAATATAAAATTAACTTTCAAATATTATAACTTTACCACAATAATTAGTTAGTATACTTATGTAATTAGTAAGTATTCCCAATCCTTATAACTTTAATTCATCTTCAACCTCAAAACTCTTTCTATTACTTAACCAATAAACCCTAAAAATTTAGTCTCATGCCTTTTGAAGAAAAAAAAACAACTTATGAAGACTTGCCTATTCAAGGCCTTCCACTGGTTTCATCTTGCAGCTCTATGGAAAACAAATGCCCTCATCAGCTCTAAATTTCTCAAAAATCACTGCTTTCTTCATGTAACTTTTTTTTTTGCCACTGTCCTCGATATTTCTTAGAATTACTAAACACCCTTTTTTACGATCATTGTTTCCCTTGGTTTTTTTTTTTTTTTTTCCTTTGTTATCCAAATTTCTTACAGTCACTTACAAACTGCGAGCGGAATCTATTTACTAATGATGAGAAATAAGAACAGTATGATTACATCTAAAATATTGTTCATCTCAATTATGATCTTGATGTTATTGTACTATTATTCTCATCTCAATGCCTGCAAGTACTGTGATCTTCCAGCATATCTATATTGTTCATCTCTCACTCCTGCCTGCATGCAAGTGATGAGAAATGGGCTATCTTGGTTTGATCTTAGGAGCTTTGTTTGTGATCCTGATCTCGATTTTTTATTGAGCAAACTAAGGATTCTGGTATGGAGAGGGAGAGGGAGGGGAGAGGGAGAGGGAGGAACTCGGGATTGAGATGGAGAAAAGAGAAAGGGAATTAATTTCAATTAGAGGTATAACTGGATTTTTACACTTAAATTGAGGGTGTAGAATATAAGCGTATTTAGGATAATTTGAGAGGGAGCCTATTTACTAATTTAGTGAGTCTAATGACTAATGAAATTATTTATCACTTTTTGTGTTTAAATAACCACACTCTTTTCTTATGTACTTCTAACATTTATTTGCGATAGAAACCAAATCAAAGATTGTGTCATCATTCAGATATCGTGGGAAAGCTTGTCTGAAAAATGTTTGCATAACATCCTGAACTCAATCAAGTTCTTGATTCATGACAATTGTTTGTAGAATGATAAAATAACTATGCAATGATCTTCCGTTTAGCATCATGAATAATAATTAGCATAATGTATTTTGTAAAGGTATTTAACAAAATGTTTCCAGAGCCTATCAAGAACTAAAATATTTTTTCTACTTAGAGACTACCTAAAATCTTTTGATAAAAACATCTATTTTATATTTATGTCTTTTTTACTGCATTGTGTTGATATTTTTATTTAATCTATCCTTTATTTTCTAAGGGAAAATTATCTTTACCCATTCGAAAACTGCTTGGGCTTTTTTTGCTTATCAAAACCCCTGAATACCATTCTTTGTGTTAGATATTTTGTGCAAAATTGTTTTGTAAAATATGAAAGAGTTGTCAAACTGTATATACTTTACATATACATATATTTTAACAAATCTAAATAGCTCATTGGTAAGACTATATTTTATCACACTAACGGTCATAGGTTCAGAGAAGGATTGGGCCTGGTTAATACAATCAAGACATTTGGTCTTCCTACATTGAAAGGGATGGTGACCCTTGAACTAGATTCATTGAATCTGAACAACTCTCTTGGGCTACCATCATTAAGGCATAGTGACTCCTGGATTGGATTCACTGAATTTGGACAAGTCTTTTGAACTATCCTTATTAAGCGATGGCAACACCTTGGATTTGATTCAGTGAATCTAACAAGTCTATTGGGTTACCTTCATTAAGAGATGGTGACCCTTGAACTGAAATAAATAATTGACCCTGGATAAGTCTCTTGTAATACTCTCATTAAGTGATGGTGATATTTGGTTTAGATTCATTGAATTTGGATAAGTCTCTTGAGCTATCCCCATAAGGGATGGTGACCCTTGACTGCATTTATTGAACCTGAACAAGTCACTTGATCTACCCTTATTAAGTGGTCGTGACCCTTGGACTAGTCTAGGAGTCCTATAAATAGGCGTCCATTAGCTCATTTGAAGTGTCACCAGAAAAATCAAATAACAAAATGGTTAGCTTATTAGCGTACAATTTAGTGCAGAAGTGTGTCCAGCCTGTCAGTAGGGTCTTGTTCGTGTAGACCGAGGAGATCACCAAAGTATTTGGTGCACACTAAAGAACGTCAACTGCTGCTCCTGAGGACAATTTAGTTTTGAGATCTTTGCACGAGAGTAGGCTAAACATTACTTCAAGCACAGCATACAAAGATGCACAACTGCTCTGCTATTAAATTTTTAGATTTTCAATTTCAAAGAAAGTCCACTTTCCTTTAATCTATTTTTATTTTGTTCTAACACTTTGTTCCACCACGCCCCTGTCTCTATACTTCGTAGTCGCATGAGTAGCATGTTGGATCCAGAATGCCCCTTGCTGTAGCCATGATGAACTGGAATATGTAAGGGGCATTAAATGTGTATGACATGCAAAAAAGGTGCAAGCTCAGAGAGTATCCACTTGTAGCATTGAAGTTGTCCACCTGGTACAGAAAAGGTGCAAGCTTAGAAATTGTCCACCTGTAATGTAGTTGTGTTATAATAAATTCTTTAAATAAAGCCTTGAAATGCGAGATTTGTGAGATTTGAGATTTTAAAGCATTTAATGATGATATTATTGATGTTAGAGCTTTAATATTTTTATTTTACTAGAAATTATCTATTTTTCTTATAATATTTAATTAGCAAAATAAAAATAAGAAAATTTTTATTCTAGTTTTTTCTTGCAAACACATTAGGCTATTATTTTTTCTCTCTCAGGCTATGTTTTATTTCTTATAAATTTAATTTTTTAAATTCTTTTGTCGCAACTATGTTGTCAGTAAGTGTTCTCACTAATTTTCAAGTACAAATATATGAAAGTACACCTAGAGGGGGATGAATAGGTGTAGTGCTAATCTAATAACAAATAATGCGAAAATGAATCAATTAATAAAATGAATGATGCAAATAGTCAACTCAAATCAAGAAGTGAAGCCGGATTCCCTGTGAAGGACTCTAGATTTTTTCCTTTATATTCCTCTAGATAATGAGTTGAGGTGCTCAATTGCCTTCTTGATTTGGAAAGTGAAAGCTGACAAGTAAATATAATGTTAGAAATGAATAGCAAGTGAAAATGAATGTATAATACAAGTGTAAGCAATGCAAGTAGAGTAGAGCATGAAGAAAAGCAATCGCAAACACAAATGATTTGTTTTAAGGTTCGAGCACCAAGCTTTACGTTTTCGCCTTCACCGCGTGAAGGATTTCACTATCCATGAAGGATCTTTCATCAAAGAAGCCTCCAAAAAGGAACTACAATGGTCTACACAAGACCGGAGTACACTACTCCAACTCTCAATTCTCTAGACAAGAGGTAGCATAAGCCAATGAGGTTTACAAGCTCTTAGAGACCACAAAGTGTTGACCCAAAGGCCATTCACTCTAGTTTTGATGATGATTAACTCATGTAGTTATAGTACTAATTATCTTATGTTTATATAATTTCAGATTTTCTATCAAGATCTTAGTCGGTGTTTAGCCTCAACAAAAGATTCGAAGTCAAGTTTTGAAGCTAGTACGTGTTGATTCAAGAGCTCGCGCTTCAAGATCGCATCAAGTACTCAAGATGAGTCTAACTCTTTGGATTGAGGTTTGGACCAAGTCAAGATGTAGAAGAAGATTTTCAATAGAAGATTTTTTAAGATTTGAGTCCAGTTTTGTAAGTGTTAAGATTTTGCGTTTTAGATAAAATATAAAAGATAGATTAGTTGTGGATTGCTCAAGCTCATATACACACAAAATTTATATCGTGTTTTCATAAGAATAGTTTTGATTTTAGAAAATACTATTTTGATTTTGGGCTTCAAAGTATATATCTTTATGTTTCATGAATAGAGTTTATCAAAACAAGTTTACATATTTTATGTGTTCTGAAATTCATCCATACACATTGATGGTTCAAATGTTTAGAAAAACTTATTTGATGTTTCTATATCATGTGTTCAAATTTTATTTAAGGCAAAACTTTGTCTTGAGCTTATTGTCAAAAACATAGATATTTCATCTTATATGTGTATTGGACCATATTCATACACACTAAGCTTCAAATGTAATTAAAATATCTTGTTTTTGTATTTGAACAACTTTTGAAAAAACCTTAATTTTCATTAGAAGTTTGTTTTTAAAAAAATATCGTTTTTGGTTTAAGGCTAAAATTCTTTATCGCAAAAATGGTTCAAAACGTTTGTAATATGTGTTAATTTTTGATCACACATATTTGTACTTCAAAATATTTCAATGAACTTATTTTTATGAATTTTATGTGATTTTATGTGATTTTATGGGATATTAAAAGACCAAGTTTTAATCCCTAAAAAACCTGACCAAGGCTTCTAGTGGTCGACCGACCGGTCGACCGAACAAGAGGTCGGTCGACCGAGCGGTTGACCGATGTGCACAGAAACATGCACATAACCTGGCTTGAGGGCCGGTCAACCGGGCGGTCGACCGATCCAGAGAGTTTACTCTCTGGATCTGGCTCCGGTCGACCGAGTAGTCGACCGGCCAGAGAGCAGTACTCTCTGGTTCTTGCCTCGGTCTGACCGGTCGACCGATAGGTCTTTGACCTGGGGGCGGTCGATCGGCAACCCCAACGGTCGACTGGCCGGTCAACCAGCCGGCCGACCGGGCCCAACGGCTAGTTTTTGACAGCCTATATAAATTGGGGTTTTGGGTCAGTTTTGGTTAAGATTTTTGGGAGAGTTATCTAGAGCTATTTTCTTATCTTCCACTTAAGTTTTTTAACTAGTTTTTAGAGCTTTCATTTTCAAATCAAAAGGAGTTTTTCAAGAGTGAATCTCTTGATTTTATCAAAAACCTTCTTGAGTTTTCTACCTCCAAATCTATCTAAGTTTTTCTCTCATAAGTTTGAGCTTTTAATTACCATATCTATCTTATAGAAGCTTTATTAATGAGAGTTATTTTTGTGATCAAGAGAAGTGATCATAAGTGTTTCACCTCCTTGTATTGGATAGTGTTGTAGAGGTGCGGCCTCGGCGAACTTATGAGTTTGTATTGTATTGTTCTTGCGGGAACAAGTGAGGGACTTGTGAGTCCAAGGGTTCTAGTGTGAGCTCATTGTAGGTGTTGGGGCACCGAGTGATCTTGCGAGATAGATTCTAGTGGAAATCCTTCATAGTGTTAAAGGCGGGGACGTAGAGCAAGTGTGCTTGAACCTCGAAACAAATCTCCCGTGTTTGCAATTGCTCATCTCTCTCTTACTTGTGTTTATATATCTTGCATGCTTATATTGTTTATCTCTTTATATGCTTGATATATTTGTACTTATTGATACATATGATTGGATTATTTTTTTGCTCACACTTGTACTCAACTAAGAGAGTCATAGTGGCCCCTTAACGCTTAATTTAGAGGAATCTTGAGGAGATAGTCCAGAGTGTTTCACCGGGAATTCGGCTACACTCATGTGTTATACTTTGTGTGTTTGCATAATAACTTTAGTTTGTATAATTAGTTTTAATTCCGCATTGTTTTACATTAGATTAGCTTGTCGCCTATTCACCCCTTCTAGGTGACTTACAATTAGTATCAGAGCTTGGTGCTCTTGATTTGGGTTTAACAACTTTGAGTTAAATATCCTCATTTTAACTAATCACTATTTTTGAACACACATTCATGAATTTCATGACACCTCCTATGTTTGACATTCTTAACCTCCAAAATTGAAAAGTTAAGATGTTTATGTATCTAAAAGCCCTAGGCAGTCATGTTTATTTTGCCACCATTAAAAATTCATATTTTATAAATGGCAAAAACCTTGAGGCTAATTCAAAGGGCATCCATGCATTAAATTCTACCCTAAATGATGAATATTTATGTAGGGTTGCTAACTTTGATTCGGCTTTTGTGGTGTGGAACACCCTTATCTCCCTTGGTGAACAAAAAGCAATACTATATGGGAGTGACTCGGATGATGGAAGTGCTACTTTCAATATGTACTGCATGGTCCAAGGGGATGACCCCCTTAAGGTAAATTCCGAATTCGAACTTGATGAAGATGTTGACATGCCATATGATGAGCTTGCTTTATTTTGTCAACAACTTCTTAAAAAGTATGAATTGTTTAAAATGGAAAACAAAAGTTTAAAAAATAAAAATTATTTGATTTAAAAAGAAAAAGATTCTTTTAAAAATAAATTTGAAATTGTTTCAAAAAAAATGAAGTTTTAAAAAATCAAGTTATTTTAATTGAAAAAGAAAAGGAGATTGCCTTAAAGGAAAATAACTCTTTGAAAAAGAAAAAGAAAAATATTTCTATTTCTAAAAAGAAAAAGAATTTTGTGTCTCATGTCTCTTCTTCCAAAATTAATAATGATATTTCTATTATGAAGAAGAACATTGATTGTTTGGGCTCCACTTTGAGCCAATGTGCATTTAAACACAATAAATTAGAATCTATGTTTCATAAGAAACAAGCTTCACACTTTCATGCACACCCTACACGGCATACATCACATACACACCATACTCATACACATCACAATCATATGTATGCTAGAGTGTACACATGTACACATTGTGGTCGCAAAGGCCATCTTGCAAGATTTTATTTTGATAGAATAAATTCTATAAATTTTGCAAATAAAAATGTTTGGGTTCATATTGTTTTTAACCCTCACGGATCCAAAAGATATGGGTATCAAAATCTCCACCTCTTGTGTTTGATGTAGGTGTGGGCTCTCACATGAGTGAGAGAGATGGTGCCTTGATGGTGAATGCTTGAGCAAGATGAACATACCAAATTGATGCATCGCTATCATGGAAGTTTGATGGGGAGACCACCATGGGTTGGAGACCTAGAGCTTGGTTCATTGATTTTGGTAACTATCTCTAACTCCCATTTTTGTTTACATGCTTTCATATAAATATTTTTAGTATGTCTTGATTTTCAATGTTCATTATGTTAAATACAATATTATTAGACATGTGATGTACATAGATAGTTTTTGAGATACACCGATGTTTATTTGGATTCATACTGTTATGTTCTCACTCTAATTTAACTACTATGTATATAATAATTCTAAAATACGTGCATTTAGCCTAATGATCATGTTTGTTTTATGCTTCATGTGGTAATTACTTGTTTAGATGTAGTTTTCGTTAAAACTTATGTTTATACTTGTACAAGTAGTGAGTTACACTTGATTATTAGGTGTTTGTGCTTTATTGCTCATTTGTACTCATTACATGTACTTGTATAACCTAGTTTTAATGATTCTTGCATTTATACTTAATTTTTTTCTATTTTTGTATATGTTTAGCTTCATGAATATGTTAATTCTGTCTAAAACTAATAGATATACATGTATATCCTTGAGTCACTTGCCTTCATACAAAATTCTATTATGCACTCATTTATATTTGGGATATGTATGTATACTTTTAATTTCGACAAAACATACATATACCTTGAAGCTTGTTTAATTTTGATGAAAATTTTAGTTTTGATGATTTTCATGTTTATGAAAAAGGATTTTCATTTATTAAGCTTAATTGCCTTATTTTCATATATATGGTTCTTACATGACTTTTGTACACTCCATATATCTTTTGTTTACTAATTGTTTTGATTCATGAGCCTATATGTGCTTCATAGATTTTTGAGTGTCAATTCTCGTATATTTTTCATATATTATAAAATATATATTTATTTTATTCTTTACTTGAAGGATTTCGTACTAGTTTTCAAAATTATCATAAAACTAGTTTTATATTCTTCAATTGATAGAGTTTTCAAATATGCTAAAATGATTTTTAACTCTTATTTTTTAAAACCTCTACCAATTAAAGGGCAGTTGGATGGGGGACCATGCCCTGTATACCCTTATTGAAAATCTATTAAAATATGTGCATGAAAGGGAGGTAGATATGAGATATACATGATTTTAATGAAATTTTTTTTTTGTATACTCATATTTGTTTTATTATATATGTATGCATCAAATTTCAAGTGATATTTTCATACATACATATATATGATTTGTTGTGGTAATATTAAAAATGTTAACTCTTTATAACAAAAATTATTTTATGCTAAGCTTGACTTAATTCTAAATATTAATTGGTATCTCTACAAGCTTATGCATTGATTTCAATTGGTATTTTTTTGTATCAAGATGTACTTCATGTTTCATCTTCAATTGGTATCAAAAACTTACAATTGGTAAATATGTTAATTTTTTAAAATCTACTATTAGTATCTTAAAATTTTTTGTTTATCTACAAGTTGTACCAATATTTGTTTATCAACTACAATTTTATTGCATTGATATCGAAATTTATTTTGTTGACTTCAAGAAATTTCAAAATTTTGTTTTAAATATTATCAAAATTTTCAAAATTTGTTAATATGTATTACCAATATGCAAGGGGAGCTTAACATCTCCTCTCTATATATATATATATAGATTCATGTTGAGTGTATTTAACTTATAGTGACCCCTCTTCCTTGTGTGGTACACGTGTGTAGGGGGAGCTTAACATCTCCGTCTATACATTTTATATTATATTTATGTGGGTTAGGGTCTAGTCATCCTTTCTCCATGTAATGCATGTATGCAGGGAGAGCTAACTTAATGTCTCCTCTTCATGAATGTATGATTGCAAGTGAAAGCAGTGAGAATTACCGTCTAGCTTTGGGCTAACGGGTCGTATCCACGAGGAGAAATGCGATGAAAACTTTTTGATGTTTTTGTTTCAAAAGCAAAGAATGTTGTCGGTGTTTTTTATGTTGAAAAGAGAATGGAGAGTAAAGAAGTGAATTTAAGGAAAAATTGAAAACTTAGAAAGGCTTTGGAAAAGATGATCTTTTAGAAGTGTTGAAAATTGATTGGTTATTTGTTTTAATATATGAAAAAGATCTAGGCTCACTATCTTACTACTCAACGATTTGTTCTTCTCTTGAAATTTTCAGTGCCTCAACTTGATCATAGGCAAACATTTAAGCTTGAATTTCAAAAGTATTAAGCAAAGCAAATAAGATTATTTGGAAAAAAATTGACTCTTTTTCTTAAGAAATCATCTTAAACTGAATGTTAAATCATCAAGTAATCATTCAAGTATGAAATAAAAATAAGTTTAAGTGATGTTTTTAGAAAATAGAAGTTTATAAATCTAAACCCATCCTTATGTGCCTTCAAGAACACTTCCAATAAAGTAAGGCTTAGATTAAGGCATACATATGATTCTGTTGGGTTCTTTACATCAAAACCATTCAAAACAAGAGGGATCAAAAAGATAGATGATAGTGAGCCTAGAAAAATGAATTTAACTAATGATGATTAAAGTAAAACAAGACATGTAAATGAAATAACACATACCCGTGAATTGGAGAAGAAGAGAAACCTTGAACCTTTATTGATGTCACTTCAACTTCAGATTATAATCACTCTTTTCCTCTCTCTCTCTTACTTGTATCTAGACTGAACTATGAATTAAAAGCAGAGATACAACTTCTCAATACTCTCTAACAAAGAACCTAAATCCTAAAAACAAAAAGAAAAACTTAAACTAATTTCTGGTCTCTTCTTCTCTAAAAAATGCAGTATTTATAGGGAAAAATCAAACAGGGTAGAGCGTACGAAGATAGGGGGAGCAAACGCTCCCCCCGCTGCCTGGGTATAGCCAGGTGGCCACACACGGGGGGTGGTGATCCCTGGTTTAGCGATACGTCTTTATCTCTTGTTGGATTTCCCGTTTCAGCTCCTGGATTTGACGAAACCTCCTTTGATCTTTGGCTTTTTGTGAAGATTTGTTTTAACCAGTTTTCAACCGATTTTATCTTCTCTGATTTGCCTTGATCTTTCCTGATTTCCTGATTTCAAATTAATTCTGAATTAAATCAAAATTTTGATGGGCTTTTGGGCTCGTTTTTATTCCCTCTCCTTTAACAATGGGCCTGCATTTTATAAGAAGAATATAAGACTAAATACATGATTTATTAGGCAATAATTATGGAAATGTGACATTATATATGCAATATATGCAACCAATCACACCCCCACACTTATCTTTTACTCGCCCTCGAGCAAAACATAAAAACTAATCCTAAGAAATTATTTTGACCACTTTCACATGTCACTCGATTGCACTGAGCATGTGCAACAAGCAGTTAAACCTCTAGGTTTTCCCTAGAGGACGAGTTTTATCTCGTGAGGGTTTTCAGTAGATTGCACCCACAAAATCCATAAAGAAAGAGAAAAAAATGTTAGTATTTTCGAAAAATATTTTGAAAAGAGAGAAAATATTTGAGGTATTGTTGTAAGAGTTCAAGTAATCTATAAGTTATAGAAAAATCAAACTTTTCATTACTAAACTTAGTCTCTATTCAAAAACATGTTATCAATCAAAGTAAGGAGTCAAATTGTATTTCTCATTTAGTCTATTATTTTACCCTAAGTCATATGCACTTTCGTGACCGTGAAGTTTTGCCCAAGGGTTCTTTAACTTTAATTCTTATGACTTATTTACAATTATTTTGGTGGTATTTATTCCTTAATTCTATTAGGCTTTTTAGTCTGCCCATTTAACGAGCCTTTAGTTGGTGACACCTAAACCGGACAGTCTTAGGGCATCAGGTGAGAAAACACCCCTAAGAACTTAAACACTTGGGCAAACAAGGCCACGAAACTAAGGGTTTTTATTTATAAAATGTACCCCATTAGGCATGAATACTTATGCTTCATGAGGCACAAATACCCAGCTTAATCAGAAGATTTATGTATATATATATATATATTGAACTTATCTAATCATATTTTACATAAATACCAAGGCTTGCTTAGGCCAAAGTACCTAGCTAATCAATAATTAGATTTGTTTATTTTTCATAGATATACATATATTTTTCTATATTTTTTTATAAGGCATAAGAATCTTTGTTTTTGAACCCTAAATATGTAAGTGTATAAAGTGTGCATATTTCATCATGGTAAAGATCAAGACTAAATTAATTTTACAAATTTTCTTTCTAACCCTAAAAATCAAACAAGTCATCTTATTTTGACCAAGTATAAGAAATCCTAATTATGATTTTCCTATTCCTTAAAATTAACTTAATTTCTTACAAAAAATATATCAAAATATTGTTCTTTTTTTTAAAAAAGTTTATATATATAGACATATATATATATATATATATATATATATATATATATATATATAGTTATATTAGTCATGTTAGAGCCCTCTCCCACACTTATCACATGCATTGTCCCAATGTATGAAAGAAATGTATAGACGTATGAAATGAAATGTAAAAGAGGTAAAGTTACCGATACATTGGGTCGAAAAGACCCATAGCCTTTTCATTTACTGGCACCGATTCCAAGAAAGGTTTAAGGCATTGACCATTTACCTTAAAGTCATTTCCATTCTTGGTGTCACTGATCTCTACAGAACCATGTGGAAACACGGTTTTTACAATGAATGGCCTAGTCCATCTTGATTTCAGCTTTCTTGGAAAAAGATGAAGCCTAGAATTATAGAGTAAGGCTTTTTGTCCAGGGATAAATATTTTCCTTATGATGTGTTTATCTTAAAAAATCTTAACTCTATCTTTTGTGATTTTAGCATTTTCATAGGCCTTATTTTTCAACTCCTCTAATTCAGAAATTTGTAATTTCCGAAGGTCGCCGCCCTTATTCAAATCGATATTTAGCTGCTTAATTGCCCATAAGGCCCGGTGCTCTAACTCAACGGGTAGGTGGCAAGCCTTCTCAAAGACTAACCTATAAAGAGACATCCCTAGAATCATCTTGAAAGCGGTCATGTAGGCCCATAAGACATCTACAACTTTGGTGGACCAATCTTTCCGGTTTTGATTCACAGTCTTCTCCAAAATAAACTTGATTTGTCCATTGGAAATCTCAACCTGCCCACTGGTTTGAGGATGATAAGGTGTGGACAACTTGTGAGTTATGACATACTTTCACATAAGAGCTTCAAAGGATCTATTGTAAAAGTGAGTACCATTATCACTGATGATAGCACGAGGGGTTCCGAAGCGTGAGAAAATGTTCTCTTTCAAAAACTTTATGACAACTTTGTTATCATTAGTTCTACTAGGAATGGCTTCTGCCCACTTGGACACATAGTCCACAGCAGCCAATATGTATTACTTTCCAAATGAATTAGGAAATGGACCTATAAAGTTGATGCCCCAAACATCAAAGAGTTCTATTTCTAGAATTGGGCTGAGGGGCATAATATCTCGTTTCGAGATTCTTCCTACCATATGGCATCTAGGGCACGTCTTGCAAAATTCATAAGCATCTTTGAACAAAATGAGTCAAAAGAACCCACTTTGCATCACCTTTCAGCAGTCGTGCGGTGACCAAAGTGTCCACCGTAGGCAAGTTCGTGATAGAAGGATAAAACACTCTTATTCTCTTCATCGGGAATGCATTTTCTAATAATTTGGTCAGAACAATACTTAAAAAGATATGATTCCTTCAAAAAGAAATATCGGACTTGAGATAAGAACCGCTATATATCGTTTTTAGACCAATGAGATGGAGTTTGATTTGTGCTAAGTAATTCATTATATCAGCAAACCAAGGTACCCTAAAGACAGCTAAGCGTTTTTCATCAGAAAGTCATCATTTATGGGCAGCTCATTGCATGGAGAGTTTGGGATACGCGAGAGATGGCCAGCAACGATTTTTTTACGCCTTTCTTATCTCGAATCTCGAGATCGAATTCTTGAAGAAGGAGGATCCAACGAATGAGTCAGGCTTTGGTATCCTTCTTCATTATGAGGTATCTAAGCGCAAAATGAGAAAATTGTGGTTTTGGATCCTAGTAGGTAGGGACGAAATTTCTCTATGGCAAACAATACTACCAAGAATTCCTTCTCAGTAGTAGTGTAGTTCATTTGAGCATCGTTGAGAGTCCTACTAGAGTAGTAAATCACGTGCTTTTGATACCACTTTGAAAAGTGTGCTTTTGATATGAACAAATTTGATTCTATATTTCCAAAG
Organism: Agave tequilana; assembly: GCA_038442645.1. NCBI lineage: Eukaryota > Viridiplantae > Streptophyta > Magnoliopsida > Asparagales > Asparagaceae > Agave > Agave tequilana. The sequence goes on from JAVJIF010003091.1 coordinate 337,450, forward strand.
AAAAAAATCCAAAGGAAATATGTATCTCATACATCTAACACACAGCATGAAAAACATGCACACACATACACATCAACATAAGCATGCTTTCATGTATGGTAAAGTGTACACATGTGCACATTGCGTCCGCAAAGGCCATTTAGCAAAATTTTGTTATGTTAAGTTAAATATGCTTAATAAAAAAGTTTATGTTCAAGAAAGCAAAAACCCCATAGGACCCAAAAAGATTTGGGTACCAAAGAACACACCAAACTTAATTGATGCAGGTGTGTTGTCCTCCTCCAAGACACAGGGGGAGATGGTGCCTTGGTGGTGGATGCATCGAAGCTCAACAAATCAACCATCACATTGCATCGCTATCAAGAGGCACCTATTTTGGAGATTGCCCGTGGTGTGGCAACCTCTCCACTTGAAAATTTAATTTCTAACGAGATCTATGCATACATAGGATTAGCTAGGCAATTTTCTTTTGTGGTAATATACTTTAATTATGTAGACTTGCACATTCTTATTTTTGTATCTTGCCTATATTTGAGCTAGTTTATTTACTTTGCTTTTATTCCATACTAGCTAGCTTTGATTGTCCATGTGTAGAGTATTTTTTATAAATATTTTTATGTGTGTATATATATATATATATATATATATATATATATATATATATATATATATATATATATATATATATATATATATATATATTGTCAATATGTCTATTTTTGAATCACATTTAAGCAAATATATCAAGATAGCAATTGCGCGCCTCAACTCTTATTTAGAAGAATGACGAGGAGAAGTTCAGAACCCATAAAGGGTATTCAGCTTCAGTATCTTGTTCTAAAAGCTTAATTTAAGAGTTTATAATTAAATGAAAATTATATTGTTAAAATAATAATAATATAATAACATAAAAAAATTTGTGAGTTTTTCATGCCTATAAGATTACTTGTATAATTCCCTTAATTTATGTATAAAAACATACAAAGATAAATTATTTTCCATAACCCTTAAAATCCTATTTTTAATACAGTTTTTTGGGTTTTTTCAGTCGGTCGATCGGTCGACCGAGTTGACCTGGCACAAGATCGGTCGACTGGGCGGTCGACCGAAGTAGCCTACAACAACAACAACAACAACTAAGCCATATGTCCCAAGTATTTGGCGTAGGCTACATGAACCAAAAGAGAATTACGCCAGATCGGGCACATGGATCAGCTTTCTCAACCCATTCCTATCGAGCAATATGCCTTCACTAAGACCTTTGCCTCTATATCTTGTCGTATTACCTCCATCCATGTTTACTTCGGTCTCCCCTGCGCTCTTTTAACTTGCCTTAAATTGATACGCTCTATTCGCCGGACTGGCGCATCTGTATGTCTACGTCGCACATGACCAAAGCATCGTAGGCGGTTTTCTCTCATCTTCTCTTCTATAGAGGCTACACCTATCTTAGTACGAATATCCTCATTTCTCACCTTATCTCTCCGCGTGTTACCACACATCCAACGAAGCATGCGCATCTCTGTTACGCTCATATTATGGGCATGAAGTCTCTTTATAGCCCAACATTCTGTGCCATATAACAAAGCTGGCCTAATAGCAGTCCGATAAAACTTTTCCTTCAGCCATAACGGAATGTTACGATCACATAAAACTCCCATTGCACTCCTCCATTTCAACCAGCCAGCTTGGATCCTATGGTTGACATCACTATCAATCTCCTCATCCTTTTGGATAATAGAATCCAAGTACTTAAAATGACTGCTCATCGGTATTTCTAGTCCATATAATCTTACAGTACTATAATATCTGATTCTCTGTTTACTGAATTTACACTCCATATATTCAGTTTTGGCCCTACTTAATCTAAAAGCTCGAGATTCTAGAGTTTGCCTCCATAACTCCAATTTTAGCCTCGGTAACTATGGATTACTCTATGGAATGGATACATCCTTTTGAAGTAAGATTTGTGTTCCTAGACTTTCTGGAGTTGGTTCCCATTGGATAATTTTCACAGCTAGATCCTCAAATAATTCCCATTCTTGATTTTCATCATTTTTCAAGAATCTTCCTTGGCGCATGCTTTCTAAGAGAGTCTTAGTTTGGTAATCTAAATTATCATAAAGAATTTGGCATTGCTGCCACTTCTCTATGCCGTGATCAGGATTCTGTGCAAAGAAATCTTTGAAACATTCAAAGTACCTCCAAAATGGTTCACTTAATTCTTACTTAAACTGCATTATGATCTTCCTAATGAGGGTAGTTTTATGGATAAAAAATGTTTTTCAAGAAGATCTTGACGAAATCATCCCCACGAAGTGACAGAATCAATTGTTAAACTGTAGAGCTATTTCTTTGCTAGATCCTTGAGCGGGAAAGGAATAAAACGTAACCTACATACATTATCTCCTAATTGGGGTATTTTTATCATAAAACATACTTTCTCAAATTCTCTTATGAAGAAGTACGCATCCTCGGACTCTAGACCATGAAACTTAGGGAGAGCGTTGATGAATTGTGGCTTAACCTCAAAATTGTTGCCACCAACTTCATGGAGCCGAATGCAAGATGGAAGTGATATTCTAATGGGATAGAACCTATCCTACAGAAATGATGGTTAGGCCATAACTGGATCTGATGTTGGTAGTGAACTATTTCTGGTTAACCTAGATGTAACTGGGTCTCCCAACCACACTTACATGCACAATCAATACCATAAACAAGATCATGAATTAGTCACAAAAAAGAAAAAAGAAAAATCAACCAAGCCCATTATAAGGTAAACTTAGACCTAAATGACTCCTAACTGGTTGACTGTCCATGGAGGTATATTGCAGCAATCTGACCGCAAGTTAATTGGCCAGATAGGGGTAAAAGACAGTGGGAGGTATCCGTACAGAGCAACAGGTCTTAATTACGCCAAACCACTGATCTTCAAAGATCTTGCCCCTTAATGCCCAACTTTTGATACTGATTAGACTTGAGTGCAAACTCTAACAACTTCCTCCTTAGGCCAATCTCTTGGTGAGTCCTAGATATCCCTAGGGCCAATGTCTATTCATATTATAATTGAGCTTTGGTTGGGAGTGCAGCGGAGGTGGTTTGTGGGCGAAAGAAGGGTAATGACTTCCCCACCTTATCTTATTTTTGGGGTTTGCACTTTGTTCATCTTGGTGCAAAGTGTGCAAGTAAATAGATAAGTAACACTCAAAGCAATGTAAATTACTCAAGTATTTTTTCTAAGCAAGATGCAATGCATACGTACCTTGCCTCTAGAACTCTTCAGCAGTAATTGAAATGAAACGGAATTAGGCAGATGCCTAGGATGCAAATCTAACCGTTTTTTAGATTATTCAAGCAATGGGTTACTGTTGAGATTTCAACAGTGTGTAATTACAACTATCAAGAAAAACTAGAAGCAACAGAGACTTAAGTTTGTAATTCTGAAGCACCTACAGAAAACTCAACAAGTGGTTAAACTACTTGGCCACGAAAATGTGGCTCTGGCCGCGTTGTGCAACTAAAAATTGAAATCATGTGCTCTACGTTCTTAAATAGAGGCACAGGAAGGCAAGTTCTATTTTGCAACCCAAAATTTCTTGAAAAATATCCCTGTAAACACAAGCAGAGAAGAGATATTGTTAGAAAAATGTATCATTCCCTCCCCAACAATGGCGTCAAAAATTGATTGGGAAAAACTGAGACTTTTGAAATATGTTATCTGAAAGCAGAAGTGTTTCTCTAGCTTTTTGCAATTTAACTGTTATAGCAAGTTGCTAAGCAGGTCGTGATCCACAAGGAGGGATGTGATGAAAGCGTTTCGGTACGGTTCTTAAAGCAATCTCTTCTCTACTTAAGAAACCAAAATAGAAAAGAAAAGAGAAAGAAAAGTGGTTTGTTTTTTGTTTTTTTTTTTTGAAAGTCTGAGAGAAAAAAACAAGAAAAGAAAAACTTAAAAGATTCAAGAAAGGAAATTAGGGTTTTGAAAGCTAGTTTCCAAAAAGAAAGAAAACTTAAAAGAAAAGAGATTTGGTCTGTATCTTAAAAATGAGAAAAACTCAAAGCTCACTAATTATCTATCACCACTAACATACTAACCTTTGAGAGATATTTGCCTCACTTTGAATCATAAGCCAGAATTTCACCTTGGAGTTTGCATGGGCATTAAGCCAGGCATATAAGATGGAAAGAAAAACTCCTATTTGATTCAACACTTAATCAAAATTGAATATTAAACTATAGATGATTGCAAAATGAAAGAGTAAGGATTTACCGTGTAGCTTTGGGCTAACGGGTCATGTCCACGAGGAGGAATGCGATAGAAGTTTTTCGGTATTTTGTTTAGAAAGCTAAGAATGGTGCTAGTTTTTTAGTTGAGAAGAGAATGGAGAGAAGGGAGATGATTAAAAGAAAAACTTAAAATTTGGAGAAGGCTTTGGAGAAGGTGATTTAAAAAAACTTTGAAAATTGTTTGGTTGTTTTTAATATGAGAAGAAGATCTGGGCTCACTAATTTTCTACTCAACTATGTACTGCTCTCAAGAACATTTGGGTGCATCATTTTTATCAAAAGCAAAAACCTTTAGTTTCTTTTAATGTCCAAGTAAAACAAATAAGATGGTTTCATTTAAATCTTAAGCCATATCGTTACAAATCATTAAAAAGAGAATGTTAAACCATCAAGCGCGAAGAAACAAGTATGGAATAAAAATACTTTAAAAGTATTTGTGCATTGAAAATCTAAGTTTAAAATAAAAACATCCTCATGTGCTTCTTAGAACGAAGTTTAACTAAGATGTTTTTCTGATTCAAAAAGTGTTGTTTTCATGAAAATCAATTAAGAGAAAGGTGATAGAAGAGAGTAATTAGTGAGCCCAGAAAATCGATTTAGCTACTCATGGAAGATGAAAAATAATGCATGTAAATAAAGCTAGACATACCGTGAATTGGTGTGGAAGAAGAGAAAGCTAGATCCTTTTATTGTTGTCACTTTAATCTTCAGATTACAAGCACTCAATTCCTCTCTCTCACTGGTATATGATCTGAACTACAAATTACAAAACAAAGTTACAACTTCTACACTATCTAACAAAGAGCCTAAAACCTTAAAGAATAAACAAAAATTCTAATCCTAGTCTTCGATAACTTTTCAGTACAAAACCCTGCCTTTTATAGGCAAAAACCCAGAGGGAAAGGAGTGAGGAGATAAGGGGAGCAAACGCTCCCCTTATCTCCACCAAAGAGCCGTGGATCCGCGGCCAGAATGTGGCCAATTGGCCACATCCAGGGGGGACTTGGTTGATTTGTGATTTGACGCCCTTTTGTCCTGCTGGATTTGCTGTTATGCTGTGATTCTGATTTGATCTCCGGTGATTTTCAAGCTAACCGATTTGGATTCTGATGAAACCAAATTAACCGGCTTCCAACCTCCCTGATCTGCCATAATCTGCCCTGATCTTCTGATTTCGAATTAATTCTGAATTAAATCAGAATTTGATGGGCTTTTGGGCTCGTTTCTCTTCCCTTTCCTTAAGTAATTGGTCTGCACTTTATAAAGAAAAATAGGACTTATTAATATGATTTATTTAGATAATAAGCATGGTAATGTGACAATATGTATGCAATATATGTGACCGATCACACCCCCATACTTATCTTTTGCTCGAGGTGCTCGCCCTTGAGCAAAACATCAAAACTAATTCTAATCAATTATTAGACCAATTTCGCAGGTTACTCGATTGCACTGAGCATGTGCAACAAGCCGTTAAACCTCTATGTTACCCCTAGAGGACGAGTTTTGTCTCGTGAAGGTTTTCAGTGGATTGCACCCACAAAATCCATAAAGAAAGAGAAAAAAGTTAGTATTTTCGAAAAGTATTTTGAAAAGAGAAAATATTTGAAGTATATTTGTGAGAGTTTAAGTAATCTATAAGTTATAGGAATATCAAAATTTTCATTCCTAAACTTAGTCTCTATTAAAAAATATGTCATCAATCAAAATAAGGAGTCAAATTATGTTTCTCATCTAGTCTATTACTTTACCCTGAGTCATATGCACCATCGTGACTGTGAAGTTTGACTAAGGGTTCTTTAGCATTAACTCCTATGCCTTATTTATATTTATTTTTGGTGGTATTTATTCATCAATTCCATTAGGCTTTCTAATCTGCCCATGTAACGAGCCTTTAGTCGGTGACACCCAAATCGGACAGTTTTAGGGCACCAGGTGAGAAAACACCCCTAAGGACTTAAACACTCGAGCAGAGAAGGCCATGAAACCAAGGTTTTATTTATAAAATGTACCCCTTTTAGGCGTGAATACTTATGCTTCATGATGCACAAATATCTAGCTTAATCAGAGGATATATATATATATATATATATATATATATATATATATATATTTCAAACTTATCTAATTATCTTTTGCATAAATACCAAGGCTTGCTTAGGCCAAAGAACCTAGCTAATCAATAATTAGATTTGTTTATTTTTTTTATACATATATAGTTTTTTTTCTTTTTTTTATAAGGCATAAGAGTCTTTGTTTTTGAACCCTAAGTGTGTAAGTGTATAAAGTGTGCATATTTTATCAAGGTATAGATCAAGACTAAATTACTTTCACAAATTTTCTTCCTAACCCTAAAAATCAAACAAGTTATCTTATTTTGACCAAGTGTAAGAAATCCTAATTATGATTTTCTTATTCCTTAAAATTGACTTAATTTCTTATAAAAAATATATCAAAATATTGTTCTTACCTTTCAAAAAGTTTATATATATATATTTCTTTGTTTTTTTTCTTTTTCTTTTTCTAGTTATATTAGTCATGTTAGAACCTTCCCCCACACTTATCTCATGCATTGTCCCCAATGTATGAAAGAAATATATAGATGCATGAAATGAAATGTAAAAGAGGTGCATATATTATACAAAAATATGTACAACATCAAGTTTCTCTCATACCTAGATCTTTTTCGGTCTCATCCCTCTAGCTCTCTTCTCTTCATTCCAATGGGTCCTCTTTATAGGGCATAGTGGGGAGGCCAATTTTTTTGTCATTTTAGCTCTCTTCCTCCCCAGTCTCACCTTCTTTAGGTGTTTCTTCCTCATATTACTACATTCATTATTCAGAAATTGATCTCCACCACACTTCTCAGTTGGAGCTTCTTCATTATGAATGCCTAAGAATTCTAACTCAGTTCCATATATCTCCTCAAAGCTTAGGTCAACACTTTCCCCTGGAGATGTGTAATTAACCAAAATATCCCTAGTTGGTTCATCCAAACACATGAGTTCTTCTTCGAAGAGGTTTTCAAAGAGTATGTCAATCGGAGGTTCTTGAATTATATTCTCATGCGATATATTATTGGTTGGCTCATCGAAAGTGAAGATATTCAAATCAAATTTCCCTTTTTTAAAGGGTAATCTAACATTAGGATCTCTGACATATGCCTTCTCATTAAGATAATCGCAGTTATTCTTAAATAATTCATTAAGAAACAGCAACTCATTCTCTATTCCTTCACTTTCTTCATCACAATTATTTTTAACAAACTTTACCTCAAATATTTGGTCTCTTATCTTACGAGGTTGTTTTTCTAGGTTGAAGACATTGACTTCTCTAGTCATGTCCCCAAAGGTTAATCTCATAGACCCATTCCTACAATTGATAATAGCATTAGCAGTAGTAAGGAATGGGCACCCTAGGATAACAGGAGTTTGAGCCCAAGGATTGGACACAGGTTGTGTCTCAAGAACTATGAAATCAACTGGGTAGATAAACTCCCCGACCCGGATAAGGACCACATTAATTTCCCCCTTTGAAACTGATTAGACTAAAAAGGTGTACTTATTATGTGTATAAGAATGTATTTTATGTACCCTTTCTTGTCTCCGCTATAGCATAAGGCTATACCGAGTCGATTCTCAGGGAGAGCTCGCGATGGAAGCTTTAACGTGTGGTAGTGAAGTGAACAAACGAGTATTCTTCTCTTGCTTATAAACTTAGTGAATCAAATGCAAAAGAAACTAAAAGAAAGGATGGCTATGTTCATGGTGGAAATCGTTGGAAAAGAAATCAATAAGTGGATGGTGATTAATTGGCTATCTCTCCTTTAAGTGTGTACCTGCAAATATGTAGAGAAGAAGAGTAAAAATCACATATTTATTTGTAATATGCATGGGGATTATGATGTAAAATATGCAATATTGTGTACTAATCAGAAACTTTCACAGAACGGTCAGCCAGTTGGATAGTGACTCGAGTTGGACTAAGATTGCCCAACCCGAGTTGTTGATAAACTGAGAATGGAAGCAGGTTGATACTTGCTCCCAAATCAAGAAGTGCATGACTAATCTCGGCTTGTCCTATAGTGCATGCAATGATGGGACAACCCGAATCCTTGTACTTGACAGGGATCGGACCCGATAGTAGCTCACTATTGTTAGTGGCTAAGAAGACTTTCTTGGGTACATTAGTCTTTCTCTTCTTGGTGCACATGTCCTTAAGAAATTTTGCATAGGATGGGACTTGTTGGATTGCATCAAGGAGTGGTACATTTATCTTAACTTGATTAAATATCTCAATTATCTTATCCATGTGTGGATTTTGCTTGTTGTTCTTTAGCCTATTAGGAAATGGTACTATAGGCTTGTACACCTGACTGGTTGACTTATCTATTTCAGATTCGTCAGATTTGGAAAGATTGGGACTACATGAGGTGGATGCTGGAGTGTGATTGTGCTGACTGGGATTTGGTGGTGTTGAAACTGAGACTTTTGAAATATGTTATCTGAAAGCAGAAGTGTTTCTCTAGCTTTTGCAATTTAACTGTTATAGCAAGTGGCTAAGCAGGTCGTGATCCACAAGGAGGGATGTGATGAAAGTGTTTCGGTGCGGTTCTTAAAGCAATCTCTTCTCTACTTAAGAAACCAAAATAGAAAAGAAAAGAGAAAGAAAAGTGGTTTGTTTTTTGTTGTTTTTTGTTTGAAAGTCTGAGAGAAAAAAACAAGAAAAGAAAAACTTAAAAGATTCAAGAAAGGAAATTAGGGTTTTGAAAGCTAGTTTCCAAAAAGAAAGAAAACTTAAAAGAAAAGAGATTTGGTCTGTATCTTAAAAATGAGAAAAACTCAAAGCTCACTAATTATCTATCACCACTAACATACTAACCTTTGAGAGATATTTGCCTCACTTTGAATCATAAGCCAGAATTTCACCTTGGAGTTTGCACGGGCATTAAGCCAGACATATAAGATGGAAAGAAAAACTCCTATTTGATTCAACACTTAGTCAAAATTGAATATTAAACTATAGATGATTGCAAAATGAAAGAGCAAGGATTTACCGTGTAGCTTTGGGCTAACGGGTCGTGTCCACGAGGAGGAATGCGATAGAAGCTTTTCGGTATTTTGTTTAGAAAGCTAAGAATGGTGCTAGTTTTTTAGTTAAGAAGAGAATGGAGAGAAGGGAGATGATTAAAAGAAAAACTTAAAATTTGGAGAAGGCTTTGGAGAAGGTGATTTAAAAAAACTTTGAAAATTGTTTGGTTGTTTTTAATATGAGAAGAAGATCTGGGCTCACTAATTTTCTACTCAACTATGTACTTCTCTCAAGAACATTTGGGTGCATCACTTTTATCAAAAGCAAAAATCTTTAGTTTCTTTTAATGTCCAAGTAAAACAAATAAGATGGTTTCATTTAAATCTTAAGCCATATCGTTACAAATCATTAAAAAGAGAATGTTAAACCATCAAGCGCGAAGAAACAAGTATGGAATAAAAACACTTTAAAAGTATTTGTGCATTGAAAATCTAAGTTTAAAATAAAAACATCCTCATGTGCTTTCAAGAACGAAGTTTAACTAAGATGTTTTTCTGATTCAAAAAGTGTTGCTTTCATGAAAATCAATTAAGAGAGAGGTGATAGAAGAGAGTAATTAGTGAGCCCAGAAAATCGATTTAGCTACTCATAGAAGATGAAAAATAATGCATGTAAATAAAGCTAGACATACCGTGAATTGGTGTGGAAGAAGAGAAAGCTAGATCCTTTTATTGCTGTCACTTTAATCTTCAGATTACAAGCACTCAATTCCTCTCTCTCACTGGTATATGATCTGAACTACAAATTACAAAACAAAGTTACAACTTCTATACTATCTAACAAAGAGCCTAAAACCTTAAAGAATAAATAAAAATTCTAATCCTAGTCTTCAATAATTTTTCAGTACAAAACCCTGCCTTTTATAGGCAAAAACCCAGAGGGAAAGGAGTGAGGAGATAAGGGGAGAAAACGCTCCCCTTATCTCCACCAAAGAGCCGCGGATCCGCGGCCAGGATGTGGCCAATTGGCCACATCCAGGGGGGACTTGGTTGATTTGTGATTTGACGCCCTTTTGTCCTGCTGGATTTGCTGTTATGTTGTGATTCTGATTTGATCTCCGGTGATTTTCAAGCTAATCGATTTGGATTCTGATAAAACCAAATTAGCCGGCTTCTAACCTCCCTGATCTGCCATAATCTGCTCTGATCTTCTGATTTCGAATTAATTCTGAATTAAATCAGAATTTGATGGGCTTTTGGGCTCGTTTCTCTTCCCTTTCCTTAAGTAATGGGTCTGCACTTTATAAAAAAAAAGGACTTATTATATGATTTATTTAGATAATAAGCATGGTAATGTGACAATATGTATGCAATATATATGACCGATCACACCCCCATACTTATCTTTTGCTCGAGGTGCTCGCCCTCGAGCAAAACATCAAAACTAATTCTAATCAATTATTAGACCACTTTCGCAGGTTACTCGATTGCACTGAGCATGTGCAACAAGCCGTTAAACTTCTAGGTTACCCCTAGAGGATGAGTTTTGTCTCGTAAGGGTTTTCAGTGGATTGCACCCACAAAATCCATAAAAAAAAAGAAAAAGTTAGTATTTTCGAAAAGCATTTTGAAAAGAGAAAATATTTGAAGTATATTTGTGAGAGTTTAAGTAATCTATAAGTTATAGGAATATCAAATTTTTCATTCCTAAACTTAGTCTCTATTAAAAAATATGTCATCAATCAAAATAAGGAGTCAAATTATGTTTCTCATCTAGTCTATTACTTTACCCTGAGTCATATGCACCATCGTGACTGTGAAGTTTGACTAAGGGTTCTTTAGCATTAACTCCTATGCCTTATTTATATTTATTTTTGGTGGTATTTATTCATCAATTCCATTAGGCTTTCTAATCTGCCCATGTAACGAGCCTTTAGTCGGTGACACCCAAATCGGACAGTTTTAGGGCACCAGGTGAGAAAACACCCCTAAGGACTTAAACACTCGAGCAGACAAGGCCATGAAACCAAAGTTTTTATTTATAAAATGTACCCCTTTTAGGCGTGAATACTTATGCTTCATGATGCACAAATATCCAGCTTAATCAGAGGATATATATATATATATATATATATATATATATATATATATATATATATATATATTTCAAACTTATCTAATTATCTTTTGCATAAATACCAAGGCTTGCTTAGGCCAAAGAACCTAGCTAATCAATAATTAGATTTGTTTATTTTTTATACATATATAGTTTTTTTTCTTTTTTTTATAAGGCATAAGAGTCTTTGTTTTTGAACCCTAAGTGTGTAAGTGTATAAAGTGTGCATATTTCATCAAGGTATAGATCAAGACTAAATTACTTTCACAAATTTTCTTCCTAACCCTAAAAATCAAACAAGTCATCTTATTTTGACCAAGTGTAAGAAATCCTAATTATGATTTTCTTATTCCTTAAAATTGACTTAATTACTTATAAAAAATATATCAAAATATTATTCTTACCTTTCAAAAAGTTTATATATATATATATTTCTTTATTTTTTTTCTTTTTCTTTTTTTAGTTATATTAGTCATGTTAGAACCTTCCCCCACACTTATCTCATGCATTGTCCCCAATGTATGAAAAAAATGTATAGATGCATGAAATGAAATGTAAAAGAGGTGCATATATTATACAAAAATATGTACAATATCAAGTTTCTCCCACACCTAGATCTTTTTCGGTCTCATCCCTCTAGCTCTCTTCTCATCATTCCAATGGGTCCTCTTTATAGGGCATAGTGGGGAGGCCAATTTTTTTGTCATTTTAGCTCTCTTCCTCCCCAGTCTCACCTTATTTAGGTGTTTCTTCCTCATATTACTACATTCATTATTCAGAAATTGATCTCCACCACACTTCTCAGTTGGAACTTCTTCATTATGAATGCCTAAGAATTCTAACTCAGTTCCATATATCTCCTCAAAGCTTAGGTCAACACTTTCCCCTGGAGATGTGTAATTAACCAAAATATCCCTAGTTGGTTCATCCAAACACATGAGTTCTTCTTCGAAGAGGTTTTCAAAGAGTATGTCAATCGGAGGTTCTTGAATTATATTCTCATGCGATATATTATTGGTTGGCTCATCGAAAGTGAAGATATTCAAATCAAATTTCCCTTTTTAAAGGGTAATCTAACATTAGGATCTCTGACATATGCCTTCTCATTAAGATAATCGCAGTTATTCTTAAATAATTCATTAAGAAACAGCGACTCATTCTCTATTCCTTCACTTTCTTCATCACAATTATTTTCAACAAAGTTTACCTCAAATATTTGGTCTCTTATCTTACGAGGTTGTTTTTCTAGGTTGAAGACATTGACTTCTCTAGTCATGTCCCCAAAGGTTAATCTCATAGACCCATTCCTACAATTGATAATAGCATTAGCAGTAGTAAGGAATGGGCGCCCTAGGATAACAGGAGTTTGAGCCCAAGGATTGGACACAGGTTGTGTCTCAAGAACTATGAAATCAACTAGGTAGATAAACTCCCCGACCCGGATAAGGACCACATTAATTTCCCCCTTTGAAACTTTCACAGAACGGTCAGCCAGTTGGATAGTGACTCGAGTTGGACTAAGATTGCCCAACCCGAGTTGTTGATAAACTGAGAATGGAAGCAGGTTGATACTTGCTCCCAAATCAAGAAGTGCATGACTAATCTCGGCTTGTCCTATAGTGCATGCAATGGTGGTACAACCCAAATCCTTGTACTTGACAGGGATCGGACCCGATAGTAGCTCACTAATGTTAGTAGCTAAGAAGACTTTCTTGGGTACATTAGTCTTTCTCTTCTTGGTGCACATGTCCTTAAGAAATTTTGCATAGGATGGGACTTGTTGGATGGCATCAAGGAGTGGTACATTTATCTTAACTTGATTAAATATCTCAATTATCTTATCCATGTGTGGATTTTGCTTGTTGTTCTTTAGCCTATTAGGAAATGGTACTATAGGCTTGTACACCTGACTGGTTGACTTATCTGTTTCAGATTCGTCAGATTTGGAAAGATTGGGACTAGATGAGGTGGATGCTGGAGTGTGATTGTGCTGACTGGGATTTGGTAGTGTTGAAACTTGGTTATCAACTTTCTTTCCCGACCTCAATGTATGAACCACATTACATTAATTCAATGATTGATCCTCAACCAAATGAGCTTGTTGAGAATTCCTAGGATTCATAATTGGTTGACTGAGTAAGGTACCCTTTTGCCTCTCATGCTGTGGATTGGCTAACTGGCTCATTTGAACCTCTAGTTTCTGTATTGTTAGCATGAGGGAATCTTGGTTTTTCATGTACCTTTTCATGTTTCTCTCAAAGTCAGTCATTCTCTTTTCATGTTGGGGATTCTGGAATGAAGATTGTGGAGCTTGGTTGGAAAAGTTTTGTTAATAATTTGAAGAATTGGGTGGATGGTTGGGAGAGTTATGATGGTGATTAGAAAAGTTGGGTTGATAATTGGAAGAATTACTGGAATGATGAAATTGGCTAGCATGGTTTGACCGTGGGTGGTCATTGTTGTGTTGGCTCCATGAGAAATTTGGGTGATTTCTCCAGCTAGGATTATACGTTGGTGCGTAAGGATCATTGTTTGGCCTTGAAAAGGCCGCATTCATCGGTTCAGGATATTGTTGCTGAGCTTGAAACATAGGACGCTCCTCAAACACATGATTCATGGCTTGACAGTATGTACAGCCCGGAGTTGAAAATTAGTTTGGGCTGACTTAATTGACTGGACTTGGTTCCTTAGTTTCTAAAGCTTCCAGTCTTCTCGCTAGGTTAGCTAACTTTGCCTCGTTAGCTATAGATGATTCAATTGAATGGAGACCTCCTTTTGAAGATATGGAGTTTAAATTCCTAGAGCTTTCACTAGTTGGTTCCCATTGGATGGTATTTTCAGCTAGGTTTTCATATAAATCCCATCCTTCATTTTTATCCTTCTGCAAGAATCCCCCTTGGCACATACTTTCTAAGAGGGTTTTGGTAGAATAGTCTAAACCGTCATAAAGAATTTGACATTGTCTCCATTTCTCTATTCCATGATGAGGACATTGGACAAGGAGGTCTTTGAAGCGTTCAAAGTACCTCCAAAACGGTTCACTCGGTTCTTACTTAAACTGCATGATGTTTTTCCTAACGAGAGCGGTCTTATGATTTGGATAGAATTTCTTCAAGAAGACCTTGATGAAACCATCCCAGGATGTGATAGAGCTGGCCGCTAAGCTGTATAGCCATTTCTTGGCTAAGTCCATAAGAGCGAAAGGGACAAATCTCAACCTAATAGCATCATCTGCAAGGTGTGGGATTTCCATCATTAAGCATACTTCTTCAAATTCTCTTATGAAGAAATAAGCATCTTCGGACTCTAAGCCATGGAACTTAGGGAGTGTGTTGATGAACTGTGGCTTAAGCTCAAAGTTGTGTTCACCAACCGATGGAAGTTGGATGCAGGATGGAAGTGAGGTTCTAATGGGATAGAACATATCCTGCAAAGATGTCGGTTGAGACATAACCGAATCTAGTTTTGGTTCGAACTTGGGTGGTGATGAGTTTCTAGTTAACCTAGATGTATTAGGGTGTCTTGACCACACTTGCATACACAAACACAATCACAAACAAGTTCACCAATAGTCAACAAAAGTAAACAACCAAGCCTAGTCTAAGGTAGCCTTGATCTAGACAACTCCTAACTGGTTGATTGTCCACAGGAGGTATAATGCGGACTTTGACCACAAGCTAATCAGCCAGGTTAGGGCAAGATTGGTGGGAGATATCCGCGCAAAAGCGATGGGCCTAATTAAGCCAAACCACCAGCCTTCGGGGTTTCGCCCCTCAATCCCTTTCCTAGACACTGATTTGGCAGGAGTCAAATTCTAACACCTTCCCCCTTAGGATAATCTCCTAATGAGTTCGAGATGTCCCTAAGGCTAACGTCTATCAGATTTTAAATTAGGCTTAGGCTGTGCATGCTTGGAGATGGTTTGTGGGCTAACGATGGGTAATGACTTCCCCACCTTATCTTGATTTGGGTTTTGCCCTTAGAGTTAATTGTGCAAAGTGTGCAAGATATAGAAAAGTAGCATTCAAAAGCAAATATCACCCAAAAATGTTTCCTAAATTATATGCTACGCATACGTACATTGTCTCCAGTTATCTTCAACAGTAATTGTAAAGTAAACGTAATTAGACAAATGCCTAGAATGCAAGTCTAAACGTTTTTTTTGAAGCAATTAACAATCACTCAAATTACTGTTGAATTAAAACAGGGATTGTGAATAGCAGATATAGCAAGAATAATAACACAAAAAAAAACTTAATTTTTGCAAGCAATATGTCCTGCAAAAAAGAGTTTTTAGTAGTCCAAGAAAATTTTCAATTTTTGCAACGCAATTTCTTGAAATTCTGTTTCCTACTTTCAAGAGTAGGGGCACAGAATAGCAAGTCTTCTCCTGCAAATCTTGAATGCTAAATCTGAATGTTGACGTCCCCGAAACAAGACACCAAACTTGTTAAAAAAACAAATACACCGTTCTCTCTCCGGTAACGGCGCCAAAAATTTGATTGCAAAATGAAAGAGCAAGGATTTACCGTATAGATTTGGGCTAACGGGTCGTGTCCATGAGGAGGAATGCGATAGAAGCTTTTCGGTGTTTTATTTAGAAAGCTAAGAATGGTGCTAGTTTTTTAGTTGAGAAGAGAATGGAGAGAAGGGAGATGATTAAAAGAAAAACTTAAAATTTGGAGAAGGCTTTGAAGAAGGTGATTTAAAAAAACTTTGAAAATTGTTTGGTTGTTTTTAATATGAGAAGAAGATCTGGGCTCACTAATTTTCTACTCAACTATGTACTTCTCTCAATAACATTTGGGTGCATCACTTTTATCAAAAGCAAAAACCTTTAGTTTCTTTTAATGTCCAAGTAAAACAAATAAGATGGTTTCATTTAAATCTTAAGCCATATCGTTACAAATCATTAAAAAGAGAATGTTAAACCATCAAGCGCGAAGAAACAAGTATGGAATAAAAACACTTTAAAAGTATTTGTGCATTGAAAATCTAAGTTTAAAATAAAAACATCCTCATGTGCTTTCAAGAACGAAGTTTAACTAAGATGTTTTTCTGATTCAAAAAGTGTTGCTTTCATGAAAATCAATTAAGAGAGAGGTGATAGAAGAGAGTAATTAGTGAGCCCAGAAAATCGATTTAGCTATTCATGAAAGATGAAAAATAATGCATGTAAATAAAGCTAGACATACCGTGAATTGGAGTGGAAGAAGGGAAAGCTAGATTCTTTTATTACTGTCACTTCAATCTTCAGATTACAAGCACTCAATTCCTCTCTCTCACTGGTATATGATCTGAACTAGAAATTATAAAACAAAGTTACAACTTCTATACGATCTAACAAAGAGCCTAAAATCTTAAAGAATAAACAAAAATTTTAATCCTAGTCTTCGCTAATTTTTCAGTACAAAACCCTGCTTTTATAGGCAAAACCCAGGGGGAAAGGAGTGAGGAGATAAGGGGAGCAAACGCTCCCCTTATCTCCACCAAAGAGCCACGGATCCTCGGCCAGGATGTGGCCAATTGGCCACATCTAGGTGGGGACTTGGTTGATTTGTGATTTGACGCCCTTTGTCCGGCTGGATTTGCTGTTATGCTGTGATTCTGATCTGATCTCCGGTGATTTTCAAGCTAACCGATTTGGATCTGATAAAACCAAATTAACCGGCTTTGAACCTCCCTGATCTGCCATAATCTGCCCTTATCTTCTGATTTTGAATTAATTCTGAATTAAATCAGAATTTGATGGGTTTTTGGGCTCGTTTCTCTTCCCTTTCCTTAAGTAATGGGCCTGCACTTTATAAAGAAAAATAGGACTTATTAATATGATTTATTTTGAAATAAGCATGGTAATGTGACAAAATGTATGCAATATATGTGACCGATCAATATAGTAACCATAGAATAAGAAAAATTATTGACTTAGTGTTAGATTAGTAAATAACAAGTTAGCACCTATCCTCATGTGCCTTCAAGAACACTCGCATAATCACAAGGTTTCGACTTAAACATACATATGATTCAATCGGGTTATCAATCAAAGAGTTAGAAGTTAGTGGTGTTTAGAGATTAGCAAGTCATGAAGGAAAGTTAGTTATTCATAATTACAGCAAAGCAAATAAAAGAAGAAGTAAAAGAGAGCATAATTAAAAGTAAAGTAGTCAACACAAAAGAGAATAAGGAGAATAAATAAAATCTAGTATTGAGCTGTCACTTTCAATTACAATCGCTCTTTCTTTCTCACAGAATCACTCTTGATCTAACTTAGAAAATTAAAACAGAAAATTTAGAAGAAAAAGAACTATAGAAAACCCTAATTTTTGATCTTTAGATATATATCTCGCTGTCTCTACCTCCAATAGGATATTTATAAGAAAATTCCTAGAGACCTAAAGAATCGAAGCCACACACCCAGATGCTGATCCAACAACCACTATATTGCTGGGTTACCGTGGCAATTGCGGTGGAAATGCGACAAATGAGTCACCTATAACTCATCATTTTTTGTTGCAATTTCTCCTCATTCAGTTATCTTAAAGTATATTCTCAGAATTTTGATTTGAACTGTGGATATTCTGAGAATATTTGTTTCTTCTTTAGTCTAGAAAAATAATTGCATTAAACTCTGAATTTATTTGGGGTTTTTGGTGTTTTCTTCTCCTCTAACATTAAATAATTAATCCACACATTAATAAACAAAGAGGAGGTCAAATAGTTGAGTTTTATTTAAAATAAATGTGAAAATATGGTGTATAATATGCAAAATTAATGAATAATCAGTCTTCTTCCTCCAGACCCGCGTCTAGTTTAAAGATTTTTAGCTTTTTTCACAGCTTTTCAAAGTTTTAAGCTTTTCTTTAAGGTTTTCAATCTTCACCAAAGATTCAATCCATTTTGATGTCTCCAATGAACAAATAGAGTGCCTCTATCGTTACCGGTGATGCTCCGACTCAAGCAACGCCTATTTAAGGTGAGGTAGTTGAATAGGAGAGGTGTAATTTTAACCGTAATTCTCATTTTTATTGAGCAAATTGAGAGGATGACTGTCAGAGGTATATGCCTTAACATGATAGGGATTAATTTTACGTGCCAGAAGTAACGATTAACTTAGCAATCAAAGGTATGATTTTAAATAAATTTGACACGTCCCTTGAGATAGTGGGTAAAATAACAGAGGTATGATTTTAACCACGTTCCTCAGTTTCATTAAGAAACTAGAGGAAGTTACAATCAGAGATGTGAGCTTTAACATAGCAGTGATTTATTTGCTTTCTGAGCATGGTATAGGAGTAATAGAGTATAGGAGCACAAAAGTATAGGAGCATATGTGTCAATTATTACATTTCTGCAATGTGATAATCATAAATCAAGTGTTAACATAGCAGATATCATATAATAACATACAGGTGTTAGGTGATAACATAATTGGTGTCAAGTGATCAACATGGTAAGTGATAGTATAATGAAGATTAACTACATAATAACACAGTACGGGAAAACGGTATCGATACAGGTAATCGATACAAATACCGAAATAAATACAGTTTTTTAGAAAATAGTATAAGAAAAGATTTCAAACTCTTCACAAGCAGAATTAAAATAATTGATTAAACTATCAAGCATGCAAATGGTTAAGCAAATAATTGAAAGAAAGACAGAGTTCAAGGAAGTATTTATCTGATTTGTAATGGTCTCTGAATTCTTACAATTTTACCATAGTAGCAATGACTATATGGGTTGATTTCAGGGAGAGATGCGATGAAAGCGTTTCGACATAGTATTGTTTTAAAGATTTAAAAGAAAGAATTTTGTTTGGAAAAAGATTGGTTTTGCTTTACTTGTGAGAAAGGTTCACAACCCGCTAATAATCTACCACCACTAACATACTAATATCAAGTAGATAATACCTTCATGTTAAACCCTAAACATAATAATCTAAACCCAATATTCAAGTAAGATACATAAGATGAAAACTAAACCCTACTGAAAATAACACTAACCAAAGTTCAACATTAAAATATCAAGATGTAAGTCAAGCATATGATAGGAAAAATACTTGAAAAGTATTAACAAATAATTGATCTATTTCCCATCCTCATCTACCTTCAAGAACACTTGCTTTTGCTTGGCTTAGAGTAGGCATGCATATGATTCAATCAAGATATCTACTTAACATTAGATGTTAATGGGGGTGATATTAGCAGGCAATGAAGTTGTATTTAGTTATGCATGATGAAATTTAAACAAAGCATATTAATTGAAAAGTGCATAAACTAACAAGCAAGTAAATAAATAAAGCACAAGATAAATGAGAGAAAATAAAACCTTGTTTATTGAATTGTCACGATCCAAGTACAATAGCTCTTCTTCTTCACAAAATTGCTAAAATTCTAGAATTACAAAGCTAAATTTAGAAAATAGAGAAAACTAAAAGAAAGACTAAGTTGTGATCTTTGAGATACCTTTTCTCCTCTACTCTGCATAAGTATTTATAAGAGAAGTAGAGGATAGACTCCCAACTGAAGATGTACACCCAACCGTCAAAGCAGAGTCCAGAAGAATGTCGTGTTTTCGTGGCAATAAAGGGGAGGTTGCGACAATCCTGTGGTGGATGAGGTTGCACTTTGGGCTCTGCCTTCATCTCGTTCATCCATCAAGAGATATATCCTCAGAACTTGCATTTGAATTTTAATATTCTGATAATACCTTTTTATCCTTAACTTGGAGAACAAGTAATCAATAATTCTGAATTTATAATCAATAATTCTGAATTTATCTTAATTCTCCTCCTTATATCTAATTAGGATTGACTTTATCCCATCCCTTCTTCCAGAAACATTACTTCAGATTTTGGATTTGAATTATGGAGATGATGATATATCATTTTCTTTCACTTGATCTCAAATTGATTTAAATTGAAATCTGAATTTAGATAGGATTTGTAGATAAAATTAGAAGCTTCCTTCATCCTTATCTTTCTATTTAAATAACTACACACCATAAGCAAAAAAAAAGGTTAAATAACAAAATTAAATAAAAGATAATCAGGTATAAATGTGCAAATATGACAATAAATATGCAAATATGAAATATAATCACACCCTTACACCTATCTTTTGCTCGCCTTCGAGAAAAACAAACAAAAAGAAAACTAAACTAGTTCTAACCTAATTTACTTTCGTAGGGATCACGGTTGCACTTTGCACGTGCAACAAGCCGTTAAACCTCTAGGTTACCCCTAGAGGGCAAGTTTTGTCTCATGAGAGTTTTCAGTGAATTATACCATAAAATCCCTAAAAGAAAGTATTAGTATTTTTGAAAATTTCTTTTTAAGATAGAGAAAATATATTTGTCAAATTTATGCACAAAACTTATGTAATCTATAAGTCTTAGGATCACCAAATTATTTATTCTTATACTTAGTCTCTATGCAAGTATTTATTATCAGTCTAGGCTAGGATTCAAATATATTTCTCATCTAGTGTTTTATTTTACCCTAACTTGTATGCACCTTTGTGACCGTGAATGTTTGACTTAGAATTCTTCAACTCCACCTCTTATGCCTTATATATAATTTTCTTTTTTTAGATATTATGATAATAATATTCTTTAGTTCTATTAGGGTTTCTAATTCGCTTATGTAATGATAAGGTTGGTAACTCCTAAACCGAATGGTTTTAGGTCACCGGATGAAAAAACACCCCTCAGACTTAAGGACTCAAGCAAATAAAACCACGAAACTAAAGATTTTATTTATGATATAAATCACTTTTAGGTGTGAATACTTATGCTTTATGTGGCACAATTACCCAGCTTAATTAGATGATTTTTGATATATATAATATATTTTTTCTTTTTTTAGAAGACACAAGAGTTTTTGTTTTTGAATTCTAAGTTTGTAAGTGTATAAAGTATGCATATTTCGTCAAGTCGTCAAGATAAATATCAAGACTGAATTACTTTTTCACTTGTTCCTTCTATGCCGAGAAATCAAATAAATAATCTTATTTTGACTAAGTATTAAGAAATCCTAATTATGATTCTCCTAATCCTTAAGATTAACTTAATTACTTATAAAATAAGTCAAAATATTGTTTTTCACTTCAAAATGTTTTTTTTATTATGTTAAGAAAAATTTATGTTAAACGTTAGTAAACTTTTTTATGTTAAATGTTAGTGTTCCTCCCCCACACCTATCTTATGCATTGTCCTCAATGTATAAATGTATGTATATATGCATAAAATGAAATGCAAAAGAGATAGTCTTACTAATACATTGGGTCAAAGAGACCACGGTTGTTTCTGCTTCTAGCACTGATTCCAAGAATGATTTTAAATATTGACTATTAGCCTTGAATTAATTACCATTTTTAGTGTCGCATATCTCTACTACTCTATGTGGAAACACAGTCCTAACAACGAATGACTTTGTCCATCATGATTTCAACTTCCCTGGAAAAAGATGAAGCCTAGAATTGTAGAGTAAGACTTTTTGTTCAGGGATAAAAGTTTTTCTCATGCAAATTTATCATGTAAAACCTTAACCCTATTCTTCATAATCTTCGCATTTTCATAAGCCTCTTTTCTCAACTCACCAAGTTTGAAATTTGCAATTTTGAAGCGCACCGACCTTTTCTAGATCAAAATTCAATTGCTTGATAGCCCATATGGGCCAATGTTCAAACTTAACTGGTAGGTGGCAGGCCTTACCAAAAATAACCAATAAGGAGACATACCTAAAATCATTTTAAAAGCAGTCAGATAGGCCCATAATGAATCTACGAGCTTGGTTTTTGGTTTTGACTCACAGTTTTCTCCAAAATAAGTTTTATTTGTCGATTAGAAATATCTACCTGCCTACTTATTTGAGGATGGTAGGGTGTGGATAATTTGTGTGTGATGACATTGTACGGGTCAAAAAATTAAAAATATGTATTGTAAAATTTTCTTAAATCAATGAAAGATTACAATAATTTCAAAATTCTAATTACAAGAGAGAGGAGATATTCAAGCTCAAATCTCCTCTTTGTTTAATGCCAAATTCTTTGTGTAGCGGTGGAAAGTGAATCTTATTTTTTGTTGACCAAGTAAACGTCAAGTTTCTTTAGAACTTTTCTCCTTGGATCACTTATGGAGTAGCAAAGCTCCTATCAAATGAAATCTCAAAGAGATTTAGGCAGAACTTGAACACAACAAGTTTGTTTAGAAGAGTTAAACTCTTTGTAATCCTCTTCTTGGATTCTCTTTCTGTTTTTATCAAAATATGCCAATACTCTCCACTCCTTTTCAATAGCAATTTTAGCTATTTATAAGGGGGTTGTAGGGGTAAAATTATCCCCTAAGATCCTTCCATAATGGGGTTAACTCTCCTCATTATGTGGGCAGTAATTGACCCACTAATGGGGAAAGTTGCTACTGAGATGCAGGGCAAGTCTGTAGTTGAAACGCGGGATTGAGCTCTGCGTTTTGTCATTGAGATGATGCTGGATGCGGGCTTTGAGCCTCTTGTTCTACCATTGAGATGATGTTGGACGCGGGCTTTGGGCCTCGCGTTTTTTTGCGTTGAAGTGGTAAGAGACGCGGGTCTTGAGCCTTGCATTTTGGCACTGGAGTGGTGCTAAGACACGGGCCTCAAGCCTCATATTTTGGCACTGGAGTGGTGCTGAGACGTGGGCCTCGAGCCTCACGTTTTGGCATTGGAGTGGTGCTGAGATGCGGGCCTCGAGCCTCACATTTTCGTTAGCTTTGCATCTGAAGTATGAACTCTGCATTTGATGACTTATCTCCAGTGATTTTTAGACAATCTGCAGAACCCCTCCCAAAGTTTTTGAAACTTCGCGGTTGACTGGGATGAGTTTCAGAATACTTTGGACTTTCTGTTGGCAATGGGCTCTCAAGACTGGACTGGCAATCTTTTGAGATACCCTAAGCTTTATCTTGTCTGGAATCCAATCTTCGTGATTACTATTAAAATATTTAAAGCCACTAGAGATGATCGTCGTGAGTATCTAGATGCGCAGTCTAGACCTCACGGTGCTATGAGCTGGTTGTCTGAGTACTGTCGAACCAGGGAAAATAGTATACTGTGTTTGCCAGTGTATCGTTGAACTAATTGCAGAAGTAGAGACTAAATACAGCTCTTGTAGACGCAAAGGTCATGTTGCCTTGGAGACGCGGACCACACCTAAAGTGGAGACACGACTCTCATTCATTGAAGAGACGTGAATGTTGAAGTGGAGACGCGGCTCTCACTTTGTTGAGGAGATGCGAACTTTGAAATAGAGACGCGACCCTCACTTTGTTGAAGAGATGTGAACTTGAGAATACTGAAGAGAAGGGACTCTCACTTTGTTGAAGAGACATGAACTTTGAAGCGGAGATGCGACTCTCACTTTGTTGAAGAGATGTGAACTTGAGAATACTAAAAAGACGTAACCCTCACTTTGTTGAAGAGACGCGAACTTTGCAGTGGAGATGCGGCTCTCACTTTTTTGAAGAGACATGGGCTTGAGAATACTGAAGAGACACAATTCTGTTAAACACGAGACTCGCGTCCTGGGTGTGCTGCCATGTGTCTAGCGCTGATCCGTCTCGAGATACAGGCCGTGTATCTTGATCGATCAGTGCGCCTATAAAAGATAGTAGTCTTTTCAAGAGTCATTATCAGACTCTTTCTTCCTCGCTGAACTCCGCGTCGAGAGTTTAAGAATTTAAGTTCTTCTATAGAAAAGCTCGAGCTTTGTCTTCCTTTTCTCCATCTTCTCCAGAAAATTCACCATTAACAATGGCCCCCAAGACCAAGTCGGTAGCTTCTTCCTCGAGCGTCATCGCTCCAAAAATCCAAATGGGAGGTTCCTCCTCGCCGGAGGCCCCCATTTCAGGTAATAAGAACTGAATTCACCATTAAAGAACTTGAAGAGTTATCTTAACTCTTAAGCTTCATTTGAAGTTAAACCGCCAATGCGAGGCTCATGCCCGCGTTTGATTCACAGACGTGACTCTCATGCTGATTGGCAGGACGCGGGTCTGACGATCTTCGCATCTTCGCTTAGTTAGCCTGAGTATGCGTCAGTCTGTTGAATGCGGAGTTGATGAGCTTTGTGTTAAAGCTTCTCTGAATGCGGTCTTACTGAGTCTCGCGTTTGATTCCAACACTTAGAAGATTTTCTTAGTTGTGGAGGTTAGACGCGGACTTCATGTGAACCTCGCGTCTTTGAGGTTTGACGTGGGTCTCACTGAGTCTCGCGTTTGATTTCAGCACTTAAAAAAATTCTAAGTTGTGGAATTCAGATGCGGACTTCATGTGAACCTCGAATCTTTGAGGTTTGACGCGGTCTCACTGAGCCATACGTCTCAATCATTAGATGCGGGTCTGATGTGAACCTTGCGTCTAAACTTCAACACTTGACAATTTCGAGTCTGACTCACGTGTCATACTGAAAAAACCTGACTTCTTTTTCGGTGATGCCATTGCTGAGGATAACAGGATTTTTTATGACAAGGACTACAAATGGCTCCGCCAAATCGGGGACATGAAGTTTTTTCTTCCTAACACGGAAAGGATGTACCCTTTGGCGTATCTACAACACATGTAGGTACGCTGTACAATGGAGTGGAATCTCTCCAAGTCTCTTTCCGATGTCTCCCTAGGCAAACTGGCGTGAACAAGGCCTACCCAGTCGGTCACGAGAGAGATGTGCTTGGGTTGCAACCTGGATTGGTTAGGGCTGAGTACCCGACGAGGGAGACTTCTCAGTTAGCCGCCACCTTAATCAACCAGGTTTTGAAAGCGAGGGGTGACTTTCCTACCAATTTTCGTCCACTCGGGTGGGTTTATTCCTTGGATACGTCATGGTGGAGCAAAATGATGGGCTTTGTTCTCATAGAGATCGAAGATTTGTTGAGACCGGTGGGATTGTATAGGGCTGTTAGGGCTGTTCAATATAGCATCCCGCAGAGCTCCCACACTTCTATAGTGTCTTGGAGCGTTACAACCCATGGACATGCACATTCTTCACCCAGTCAGAGAGATGAGGCTTGCTCTCTATGAGTTATACAAAGTCTCGGGGTTGGTAATTGGAGATGCCCCTTATGAAGAGTACGTCCCAACCATCGAGGACTTACAACTGTTAAAGAAGGATAACCCTGTTGGCCCAATGGCCTTCCACTCTAGTTTTGATGATGATCAACACTCATGTAGTTATGTTTACTAATATTCTTGTGTTTCTAAGTTTCAGATCATTAACAGGATATTAGGTTGGTGATTAGCTTCAACAAGATGATTAGAAGCTATTCATGATGATTCCGGTGCCAAAGCTTAAAGATCATACCTTTGCACTTGGAGAATCACGGAGTTTTGGAGCAAGTCTACTTGAAGATGAAGATCGTCAAGAAGACTTAGGTATCTAGTTTAGAGTTTGTGTTTTAGATCCATATTTGTAAAGCTTAGTTTAGTTGATATGTTCAAGTGCACAAATCACACACGTTTTATGATTGAATTTTGGTTTTCATGAATAGTTTATCAAAACAAGTTTAAATTGATATATGTATAGTTGCTTCATTCTATACATGCATGCTTAATTTTTTAAACAAACTTTTTGACTATCCTATTCATGTTTTGGAAAATTCTAGTTTGATAAAATACAAGTTTTGTTTTTGATAAAATTGGCAAGACACAAAAATGAATTGATATGATTGATATATTGTCTTGAAATTTTTATCACATGTTTATGTTTTAACATAAAATGATAAAACAAGTTTTATGGAATTTTCAGAAATGATAAAAGGTTTTTATAAAATATTTTTCCCAAAATTTCTGACCTTGTTTTTGTGCTGACAGGCTGGTCGGTCGACCGTGCTGGTCGACCGCACCAAAGGGCCGGTCGACCGTTCCGGTCGACCGACGTGCACAGACGTGCACGTCTGTTAGGCACAGAGCCGGTCGACCGGACCGGTCGACCGAGCTGAGAGCTCTGCTCTCGGGTTGTTTCGGTCGACCGGGCCGGTCGACCGCAGTTGCCCAACGGTCACAATTCTGACCGTTGGCGATCGACCGGACCGGTCGACCGGCAGTCTGTCAGACTGCCACATCAGCCTAACGGCTAGTTTTGTATAGGGGCTATATAAACCCCATCTCTTTGGGGATTTTAGCTAAGTTTTCTAAGAGAAAAATTTTCAGTTTTCTGAAGTGTTTAAAAGAGTTTTCAAAAGAGTTTTAAGTGCAAAAACTTCTCATCTTTATTTGTTTTGGGTTTTTGGAAAATCAAAGAAAAATAGGTTTTTGGGATTTTTGCTTAGATCTTCAATTCTATCATATTGCAAGTATTTTCCCAAAGATTTTTCTTTGTTGCTTGTTTCCAAAAACACTTGTTTCCACACTTGAGCTATCTTCTATCCTAAACTATTAGGATCTTGTTTTTGTGGAAAAAGAGAAAAGAGAGTGTTTGAGGTTGTTGTTGTAAACCTCTAAGTTGTACACCCTTATTCTTGTTGTATCCTCTTCGGTAGAGGTGATCGGGTGATTGGTTTGTAAGCCTCTTAGGTAGAGGTGTTTGTTGTAGTTGGCTACGGGCCGTATCCCTCTTCGGTAGAGGTGGATTGTGGTTGTATAGCCTCGGTGGCTTTGTAAGGTTGAGAGAGGAGTTTGGTACTCCTATAGTGGATTGGGAAATCCTACACGGTGGTGTAGGCGGGGATGTAGAGTTGGGTACTCGAACCTCGAAACAAATCTTTGTGTTAGCGTTTGATCCATTGTCTCTCTAACCCTTACTCTCTTTACTTTGTGCAAGCATCATTCATTCATTGCATACATATCTTATACATTGCTTGTGTTGCCTTGCATCTTTTATATTGCAATTCATTCTTATATGCTTAGCTTGATTGTGTGTGCACATATTTCATATTGCTTGGATTGCTTGTGTGTGTGGGCCTAATTTGTACTCATCCAACAAGAGCTTCACATAGCACCTCAACCCATTTCAAGGGGAATCAAGAGGAGTTAGTCCAGAGCCTCGCAAGGGGAATTCGGCTACACTTGTTGTATTGTATCAAGTTTGTGCAACATTTGCATTAGCTTCCGCATTTAGCGCACTTAGTTTGCATTTAGTTTATTAGATTAGCACTTACACCTATTCACCCCCCTTCTAGATGTTTTTCAATTGGTATCAGAGCTAGTGCTCCTGATACTTAGGCTTAACATCCTAGGAGTGATCCATTTGCTTGCTAATCTCATTTGCATTTGCTTGTTTGCACACATCTAGTTTATACCATGGACTTCATGACCCCACCTAGCTATGATCCTTCCAACATTGATATTTGGAAGTATAGGATGTCCATGTACCTAAAAACCCTAGGTTTGCATGTCTTTCTTGCCGCCACCAAGAGATGTTATCTTGGTGATTGCAATCATATAGGGGCCAATGCACAAGCCCTAGAGGCCATTAGAAACACTTTACCTAAAGACTATCTTTTATGTGTTTCTAATCTTGATTCCGCTTTTGCAGTGTGGAACAAGTTGACAACAATCACCACCTCCAAGCTTCAATTGCCGATCCAAGAAGAGGAATCTAGTGGAGAATCCAACTCTCAATGCTTCATGGTCCAAGGGAATGACTCCCTTGAGGTACACTCGGAAACTCCATTAGATAGTGATGATGATGCTAGTTCTTCAAATGATTATGTTGATCCCCATGCCTTAAATGAAGAACTTTCTATTGTTTGTGAAAAACTAATAGAAAAATATAACTTGTTGAAAAAGAAAAGTCTAGAAATTGAAAAAGAAAATAAGTGTTTGCATTCTAGACTTGATTGTGTTTTGCAAGAGAAGGATGAGGTCTATAATGAAAGGGATTCATTGAGATCTCAATTAGAACTTGCACTTAAAGAAAATGAATTTTTAAAATCTAAAAATGATTGCCATGCTATTTTGAAGAAAAATGAAAATTTGTCTTCAAAAGTAGATTTTGCTTTAAAAGAAAATGTTGATTTGAAAAACAAAATTATTTCTATTTCCAATGATTTAAATGTTTGCTTAGAGAAAAATATTATTTTGCAAAATAAGATTGATTCTCATGTTTGCCATGCTAGGGTAGTTTCACCTAAATCACCCATTGCATGTTCCACTTCTTCTATGCTCGAAAATGATATAAATTGTTAAAGAAGAAAATGGATTGTTTGGGCTCCACTATGAGCCAATGTGCCATGAACCACTCACGATTGGAAACCTTGGTTCGGAAGAAACAAGTTCCAACTTCTATGCATGCACACCCTCCACGGCATACACATGCTCCTCACGGACACCATCACACCATGTATGCTCATGTGTACACTTGTACACATTGTGGCCGAAAAGGCCATCTTGCTAAATTTTGCTTTGATAGATTACATGATGTAAATTTAGCAAAGAAATTTGTTTGGGTTAGAGAAGGTACTAACCCCCATGGACCCAAGAAGATATGGGTACCAAAGACCACCCCTCCTATTATTTTTGATGTAGGTGTGGGCTCTCACATGACGTGAGAGTGATAGCACCTTGGAGTGGATGCGTTCCGGACTTAAAGGAAATCATATGGATGCATCACTTTCAAGGGAAGAGATGGTGGAGAGGACCACCAAGTTTTGGAGACAAGGAGAGTTGCCCTCTAGGTTTTGGTAACAATTTCTAACTCCGTATTATTTATTACATGCTTTTAATATTCTTTGTTTGTAGCATGTTTTTGATGTCATTGGATTAGTATGTTCATTCCATGTTTATTAGATCCTTGACATACATGTATAGTATTTGAGACACACATGCTTATATGAACCCATAATTAGTGTTCTCACTTTTGTTTAAGCTATAATGTACATCATGAATCTAATACATGTGAATTCACATAATAATCATGTTTTAGTTTTCCATGATGACTTTTATCATGATGATTTTTATATGTGTTTTTGATGCTTCATGTTTTGAATATATGTTTAAGTGTTAGTTTTCATTAAGACTAGTTATATACTTGTACATAGAGTGGGCTACAAATAAATCTATATATAGTTGAAATTGAATGCTAATTTGAACCCATTAGATGTGCTAGTATAGTCTAGTTTTGATGATTCATACATATTAAACTTGTATTCTCATTTTTGAATTTGCTTTATGATTATGAGTTTTCACTTCATGTATATGTTTGTATTGCCAAACTTTAAGATATACATGTATACCCCTTGAGTCATTTGCCTTTCATGCAAATCTATATTATGGACTCAAATTGTGTTTAGGGATATGTATGTATACTTCTTGTGTTGACAATTCATACATATACCTTGAAATGAAAATTGCCTTGATGAAAATTTAGCCTATCATGATTTTCATGTTTTTCATGTGTTCAATATTTAACTTCATGTATATGTCTATCTAGTTCAAACTAATCTTATACATATACATCTTTTTGAGCCACGTGCCTTCATGAATATACATTTAGTGGACTCGTTGAGTTTTGGATATGTATGTATATTTTAGCTTGTATTAGACATACATATGCCTTGAAGATTAAATAAGGAGTTTTATATGATTTTTCATGTTTTTAATGGAATTATGTTTTAAGGAATAATTGAGCTTAATGAAATATTTTCATGATTATGATCTTCACATATTATTTGTACACTCATATCTATTGCTCATGTTTTGTTTCTCATGAGTTATGCGTTATTGGTTAGAGTGATGATTATCATGTGAATTTCATTTTTGTTTTTATTCCTTGCTTGAAGGATTTCGTGCTAGTTAACAAGTTTCCCATTTAACTAGTTGCGGTGTTCTTCATTTTGGTAGTGATTTTCAAACAAAATTACATTTTCAAATCTATCTTTGAAAACTCCTACCATCTAAGGGCGGTAGGATGGGAGATCATGTTCATGTATGCCCTAAATTGAAAATCTTTAAAACTTGAATTATGATTGGGTGGTAGAGAATATGATGTATACACTTGAACTTATTGTTATGACAATTGGTATCATTGAACTCTTTCAATTGGTATCATTTTGATCTTCTTGTATACTCATATATGTTTTGTATGTATGTATGCTTTAAATTCCAAGTATATCAATTTCTATTGGTATCTATTTTTCATACATATATATGTTTGTGTTTATGCTAGTGCTTGAGTTTCAATTTTGTTTAAATTTATTACTTTTAAATTGTTATCAAGACTATGCATGACTTTAGTTTGTATCTCATAAAGGGGGAGAAAATTTGATTTTGTATTTCAATTGGTATTTGTACTCCCACTCTTTATGATTAAAAGTTGTTATTTTGAACATATGATATCAACATCAAATTTGTTTATATATTTTCAAAATGAAATATATTTTTACAATTGGTATCATATTTGAGATATTCAAAATTTGTTATGTTGTTTTACAATTTGGCAATTTGTTATGTTTAATATTCATGTTTTAGATATTCAAGATTTATGTTTAATTTCAATTGGTATCGATTGTTTTCATGATGATGATTTTCAATTGATATCTCAAAATTTTGTTTAAAGAAAATACACAAAAGTTTTGATTTGTATTTCCTATATGCAAGGAGAGCTTAACATCTCTCTTACATATAGATTCATGTTGAGTATATTATAAATTGAGGAGCTTGACAACTCTTCTTTATATGATATACGTGTGTAGGGGGAGCTTCACATCTCCTCTTATGCATTACATAATATGTGTTATGTGAATTGGGGCTTGTCATCCCTTCTTCATGTAATGCATATGTGTAGGGAAGCTAACTTAGCGTCTTCCTCTTCATGAATGTATATAGCATATAACATATATTGATCCTTGTTTATTGGTATCAAGATGCCTCATTGACATATTTTTTAATTGATATCATGTTTGTAGTCACCCCTTATTGAATTTTTTTTTGTTTTAGACAAAAAGGGGGAGAACATTGTTTGCATTGTTTTGATTAACAAAAAGGGGGAGAAAGATTTTTACCCCTCATTTTATCTATGGTTTTGATTGTTTACCCCTTTATTGATGATTGACAAAAAGGGGGAGAAGTATTTGAGTTTTATATGCATGCTTATGTTTTATATGCATATATTATGTTTTAATCTCAAGAATATTAAGTTTAATTGATATATAGAGTTTGCTTTGTAATTGGTATCTAGAGCTTATTTTGTTTTGAATATTCCATTTGATATCTAGAACCATTTATTGTTTATGCATACGCATGTTTCATGTTTAACATTCATTGCATATATTTATTGTTTATTGTTTATCCCTATGCATGAGTTAAGGGGGAGCTTCCTTGAAGCTTAACTTTAATCCATGCATATATATAACTCCATGAGTTTTGTCATCATCAAAAAGGGGGAGATTGTTGGCCCAATGGCCTTCCACTCTAGTTTTGATGATGATCAACACTCATGTAGTTATGTTTACTAATATTCTTGTGTTTCTAAGTTTCAGATCATTAACAGGATATTAGGTTGGTGATTAGCTTCAATAAGATGATTAGAAGCTATTCATGATGATTCCGGTGCCAAAGCTTAAAGATCATACCTTTGCACTTGGAGAATCACGGAGTTTTGGAGCAAGTCTACTTGAAGATGAAGATCGTCAAGAAGACTTAGGTATCTATTTTAGAGTTTGTGTTTTAGATCCATATTTGTAAAGCTTAGTTTAGTTGATATGCTCAAGTGCACAAATCACACACGTTTTATGATTGAATTTTGGTTTTCATGAATAGTTTATCAAAACAAGTTTAAATTGATATATGTATAGTTGCTTCATTCTATACATGCATGCTTAATTTTTTAAACAAACTTTTTGACTATCCTATTCATGTTTTGGAAAATTCTAGTTTGATAAAATACAAGTTTTGTTTTTGATAAGATTGGCAAGACACAAAAATGAATTGATATGATTGATATATTGTCTTGAAATTTTTATCACATGTTTATGTTTTAACATAAAATGATAAAACAAGTTTTATGGAATTTTCAGAAATGATAAAAGGCTTTTATAAAATATTTTTCCCAAAATTTCTGACCTTGTTTTTCTGCTGACAGGCTGGTCGGTCGACCGTGCCGGTCGACCGCACCAAAGGGCCGGTCGACCGCTCCGGTCGACCGACGTGCACAGACGTGCACGTCTGTTAGGCACAGAGCCGGTCGACCGGACCGGTCGACCGAGCTGAGAGCTCTGCTCTCGGGTTGTTTCGGTCGACTGGGCCGGTCGACCGCAGTTGCCCAACGGTCACAATTCTGACCGTTGGCGGTCGACCGGACCGGTCGACCGGCAGTCTGTCAGACTGCCACATCAGCCTAACGGCTAGTTTTGTATAGGGGCTATATAAACCCCATCTCTTTGGGGATTTTAGCTAAGTTTTCTAAGAGAAAAATTTTCAGTTTTCTGAAGTGTTTAAAAGAGTTTTCAAAAGAGTTTTAAGTGCAAAAACTTCTCATCTTTATTTGTTTTGGGTTTTTGGAAAATCAAAGAAAAATAGGTTTTTGGGATTTTTGCTTAGATCTTCAATTCTATCATATTGCAAGTATTTTCCCAAAGATTTTTCTTTGTTGCTTGTTTCCAAAAACACTTGTTTCCACACTTGAGCTATCTTCTATCCTAAACTATTAGGATCTTGTTTTTTGTGGAAAAAGAGAAAAGAGAGTGTTTGAGGTTGTTGTTGTAAACCTCTAAGTTGTACACCCTTATTCTTGTTGTATCCCTCTTCGGTAGAGGTGATCGGGTGATTGGTTTGTGAGCCTCTTAGGTAGAGGTGTTTGTTGTAGTTGGCTACGGGCCGTATCCCTCTTCGGTAGAGGTGGATTGTGGTTGTATAGCCTCGGTGGCTTTGTAAGGTTGAGAGAGGAGTTTGGTACTCCTATAGTGGATTGGGAAATCCTACACGGTGGTGTAGGCGGGGATGTAGAGTTGGGTACTCGAACCTCGAAACAAATCTTTGTGTTAGCGTTTGATCCATTGTCTCTCTAACCCTTACTCTCTTTACTTTGTGCAAGCATCATTCATTCATTGCATACATATCTTATACATTGCTTGTGTTGCCTTGCATCTTTTATATTGCAATTCATTCTTATATGCTTGGCTTGATTGTGTGTGCACATATTTCATATTGCTTGGATTGCTTGTGTGTGTGGGCCTAATTTGTACTCATCCAACAAGAGCTTCACATAGCACCTCAACCCATTTCAAGGGGAATCAAGAGGAGTTAGTCCAGAGCCTCGCAAGGGGAATTCGGCTACACTTGTTGTATTGTATCAAGTTTGTGCAACATTTGCATTAGCTTCCGCATTTAGCGCACTTAGTTTGCATTTAGTTTATTAGATTAGCACTTACACCTATTCACCCCCCTTCTAGGTGTTTTTCAAACCCTTAGGTGTATGAGACTTACTGGGAAGTGTTATGCCATTTTCACATCTGCGAGCAGACAACCGACTGTAGGAATAGGAGTGTTAAGCAGATGTCCTGGGCGAGCTATCTCTTCAATGACTTAAATGATAAGAATGTCCCAGTGACTCGTATGGCTCCTAGCACTGATGAAGAAATTGCAGAAAGGATCACTGCTTCCACCAGCTCATGCACCACAGAGTCCAATGAGGATACTTTCAAACTGGACAAGGTCTTTGAATGTTTCCATCATCAAGCCAAGATTCTGATATCTGATCAGGCTCTATTAGAGTGCTTCCTCATGCTATGGCTGAAATGATGCATGGTGCTGACGCTACCGCACGAGGTGATCATCGCCGATGTGGTGTACTTGGCGGTTCTATTGGCGCAGGAAAGTCGATTTCTCTCCTTCTAGTGGTGGTGGCCGGTATCTAGAGCGGCTTACGGGTGTTAACTAAAAGCCTATGTCAAGTGGAGGACATCATAGACTCCCAAGGCAGGCTGGTCATGGACTCAGAGGGGAGGCCAAAAGTGAAGACTCCTAATCCCAGAGTCGATCTCCCCTACACATACCTAATGGCTTGGTATGTTATGTACTGCCCATCACTGATGATAGCAGTGTCTGCCTCAGAAGACTTTTTCCCTTTTGTGCAGCGGTTGAAAAGCTCAAACTGGTCTTAGTATTACATATTCTATGTTAGAAAAGCTATTCTGAGCGGAGCAAGCTACCAGCTTGACCAATGCTTCTGCGAGATCCATGACGCATCATATGGGGACAAGTTTGCTGACCTTGCAGGCTTGGACGAGTTCACGCGGCGGTCCTTCGGAGTCTTCTGGTGGCTTATCAACATCCATCTTGAGGGGGGGTGAATAGGTGATGGCTAATCTAATGGTCACTTAATGACAAATAATGCGGAATTAAAAACTAATATGACCAAATAAAACTTATTACACTAAACACCACGTATAACACAAGAGTGTAGCCGAATTTCCCATGAAGGGCTCTGGACTAACTCCTCTAGATTCCCTTAGATAAGGGTTGAGGTGCCGCGTTGGCTCTCTTGGTTGAATACAAGTGTTAGCAAACAATCCCCAAGCATATATCAATTAAGCACAATATGAATATTAAGCATGTAAAATAAACACAATAATAGCATGCAAGATATAAACAAGTAAGGGAGAGACAGAATGAGCAATCACAAACACAAGGGATTTGTTTCGAGGTTCGAGCACACTTGCTCTACATCCCCGCCTTTGACACACGAAGGATTTCCACTATAATCGATCCCACCGGATCACTCGGTGCCGCAACACCTACAACGAGTTCCCACTAGAACTCCTTGGACTCTCTCTAGTCCGTACACACCACAAGCCCACCGGCTCACCGAGGCCGCACCTCAAACAAAGAGTTCACACACGAACTCGAAACAACGCGAATGCACTCGTCCGCCTCCTCAAAGAAAATGAAGGAACTTTGGTGATCACAACTCTTGATCACCTAAAAATCCTCTCACAACAAACTCCTATAGGTAGATATAGCAATGGATGGCTCAAGTGTTGTGTGAGAAAACAAGGAAAGAATCTATGGTGAAAAACTCAAGAAAATCTCTTTTAACACTCTTGATAAAAACTCCCCTTTTGATTGGAAATATTTGCTCTAAATCAAGTGGAGGAAAACCTCTAAATAGTTCAGGAAAAACTGGTGAAAATCCACTTGAAAATCTTGTGAAAAAACAATGCCCAAACCCCCAACTTTATAGGGCTAGAAAAACTAGCCGTTAGGGTCTGTCAGGCCTGTCGGTCGACCGTCCGGTCGACCGGACAACGGTCATATTTCAGACCGTTGTGCCAACGGTCGACCGGTCGGCCGACCGAGGCCAGGATACAGAGAGCAAGTCTCTCTGTCCGGTCGGCCGCCCGGGGCCTTTCCAGAGAGCAGAGCTCTCTAGACGGTCAACTGCCTCGGTCGACCGACCTCCTGCCAGAACTGGCGTGCACGTCTGTGCACGTCGGTCGACCGCCCGGTCGACCGCTGAAGCCAGATCAGAAAACTTAGGGATTTAAAACGTGGTCTTTTTGATTGAAATAAAATCCCATAAATTCACAGAAAATCTATAAAAATAGTTTTACCAATATACTTTGATAAACAAACATGCTTGCACAAAATCAAGGCATGTTAACAATGATTTGGACTATTTTTGTAACTTCGAAATATTGGCTCAGAAGAAAACAGTATTTTCCAAAACTTGATTTTTCTAAAACTTATTTTTCCAAAACTTCTCCAAATACAAAAATAAGATATTTAAACTACTTTTAAAGCATAGTGTGTATGGATATGATCCACTACACAAACATGGTGAAATATCTATGTTTTTGACATTAAGCTCTAAATATGGTTTTGGTTAAAACATATAAACTTGAAAACCAAAATCTAAACATGTATTTTCTAAAATTGAAAATCTTTTGTAAAAATAAAACTATCAAGAGTGTGTGTGTATATGTACTTGAGCAATCCACCAACTATTCTATCATTTACATTTTAACTAAAACAAAATCTTCTAAAAACAAACCTAGACACAAGTCTTCATCTTCTTGAAGTCTTCACTTGAAGCCTTCTCATCTTCTTGACTTGGTCCAAACACGATCCAATGGCTCTTGGATCAAACTGTGCTAGCTCCAAAATATGGCTTAAAATCCTTTGTTGAAGCTATGCATCTACTAAGATCTTGATCATGAATCTGTCACTAATTAAACACAAGATCATTAGTACTATAACTACATGAGTTAATCATCATCAAAACTAGAGTGATGGGCCTTCGGGCCAACAATCTCCCCCTTTTTGATGATGACAAAACTCATGAAGTTATATATGCATGGATTAAAGTAAAGCTTCAAAGAAGCTCCCCCTTAACTCATGCATCACAAATAAACAAAATAAATATGCAATGAGGCACATAAACATGTATGCAAATGTAGGAGTAAACATGCTAACAAGTATAAAAAAAATCAAATTCTTTTTCTCCTATTTGCAAAACAAAACATATATGCATAACATAAATCCTTTTTCACAAAACATATTGCATATAAACCCAAAATCTTTCTCCCCCTTTTTGTCAATCATCAACAAATGGGTAAAAACACAATCAACAAATTTTTCTCCCCCTTTTTGTCATAAACAAAGAGATCAATAAGGGGTCAATTCAAACATATCAATAAAAGGTTATATGCGATATACATTCATGAAGAGGAAGACGGTAAAGTAACTTTCCTACACATATACATTACATAAAAGAGGGATGACAAGCCCTAATTCACATAACGTATAATATGTAATGCATAAGAGGAGATGTGAAGCTCCCCCTACACACGTATATCACATAAAGAAGAGTTGTCAAGCTCCTCAATACAAGATACACTCAACATGAATCTATATGTAGAAGAGATTTTAAGCTCTCCTTGCATATAGGCAATACAAATCAAAACATTTTAAAAGTATCACTTAAAAAAAATTTTAAGATACCAAATGTAAATAAACAAATTGTAAATAAACATTACAAATTTTGAATTTTTCAAATAGGTAATACATATTGATATCAATGTAAATTTATAACAAATTTGAAGCATTTTGAAATACATGCTTAAGTTTAAAAATGTCAATTAAGATACCAATTGAAAATAAAGTTTTAGATCAAGCTTAGCTTAAACATACTATGTGCTTTAAAGATGTATATCAATAGTAAAGCAAGCTCACGAAAATCATATATATGTATGAGAATGATAATACCAATTGAAAATTAGAGCATACATATATAGAAAACAAAATATGAGTATATACAAAGATATCAATTAAGATACCAATTGAAAAGATCCAATGATACCAATTGAAAATAACAATGTAAATCAAGTATATAACTCATAACCTATACCTCCCAATCATATGCACAAGGTAAAAGATTTTCAATAAGCTTACAAGGCATACACGCCCATCCATCCGCCCATAAAGGTTGGAAGGGGTTTTCAAAAATAATTTTGAAAGTAGTTAAGCATTGAAAATATCTTCCAAATGAAGAATAATTAACTAGTTAAAAGTAATTTTTGAAAAACTAGTTAAAGATCCTTCAAAACATGAAAACAAATCATATGTATTTCATGAATCATACCAAATACAAGAATTGACACTCGATCTATGAAGCTCAAAAATATGTTCATGAACCAAAGTCATGACAAACAAATAAAGTGTGAGTGAACAAGAATCATGTAATTTGCATTTTCATGAAAATATTCATTTAGGCTCAACAAGAACATGAATCTTTTATATTTATTAAACAAAGCATAAAAATTCATTTTTCATTAAAAAACAAAACAAACTTCTAGGTATATGTATGATTTATCTAAATCTAACAATATGCATACATATCCCAAACATAAAACGAGTCTATTAATAGTATTTGCATGAAGGCAAGAGACTCAAAAAGGATATACATGTATATTTATTAGATTTGAATAAAAAATACATATACATGAAGTAAACATGAAAATTGGCAAAACAAGTATAAATGAAAGAATCATCAAAACTAACTTATACATGTGCATATAGTGGGTACAAATGAGCATGAAGTGCAAACATATATGAATCAATTTGTTCTCACTACTTGTACATATATAAATACAAGTTTTGATAAAAACTACATTTAAACTAGTATTTACCACATGAAGCACATAAAACATGAACATGCTAAAAATGTCACATATGAAATAAGCATGTAAAAAAAAATTAGGAGTTTAGAAATAGTTACCAAACCAAGGAACTACTTCAAATCTCTATAACATGGTGGCCTTTCCACCAAACCTCCTTGATAGCGGTGCATCGATATATATGTCCATCAAGTTCATGTGCATCCACCATCAAGGCACCATTTCTCTCACGTCGTGTGAGAGCCCTCACCTACATCAAAAACACAAGGTGGGAGTTTTGGTACCCATTTTCTTTTGGGTCCTTGGGGGTTAGTCTTGTAAGGCACCAAAACATGTTTATTAGCAAGATTTACATGATGTATCTTAATCAAAACAAAATTTTGCTAAATGGCCTTTGCGGTCACAATATGTACATTTGTACACCTTAGGATGCTTATGTGTGTGGGTGTGATCATGACGTGCAACATAAGCATGATGTGGATGATGATGTGCAAGAATGTGGGGAGTTCGTTTCTTTGAAAACAAAAACTCCAACCTAGAATGATTAAATGCACATGAGCTCAAAGTGGAGCTCAAACAATCCATTTTATTTTTCAAAACATTAATCTCACTTGTGTCAATGGTGGCATGTAAATCATGGTGAGATTGTGAATCATTTTTCTTGTTCTTTTTAGAAACAAAATCTTTTTCTTTTTCAACAATTTTCTTTTTAAAGATTTATTTTCTTGAAAAACAACTTCCTTTTGTTTTTCCTCCAAAATAATTTCATTTTTCAAAGACATATTTCCTTCACATAAATCATTCAATTTAGACATTAAGGAATTATTTTTATTTTTTAAAATCTCATTTTCTTTTTCAATGCATGCAATTTTATTTCTGAAAGAAT
Organism: Agave tequilana; assembly: GCA_038442645.1. Lineage (NCBI taxonomy): Eukaryota > Viridiplantae > Streptophyta > Magnoliopsida > Asparagales > Asparagaceae > Agave > Agave tequilana. The sequence goes on from JAVJIF010003091.1 coordinate 376,856, forward strand.
CATTTTCCTTATGCATGCAATCAAATTTCTTTTTCAAAATTTTATTATCTTTCTTAAGCATGTCATATTTTTCAAGAAAGAGTTGACAAAAGGTGCTAAGCTCATCATATGACATGTTATCCTCATCTACCTCGGATTCGGTAGTTACCTCAAGGGGGTTATCCCCTTGGACCATATAGCACTTGTTGGAGGTGTCGCTTCCAACGTTCGAATCGCTCTCGGCATAATATAGATCCTTTTCGTCAAGGGAGGTGATAATGTTCCATGCTACAAAGCCGAATCAATGTTAGAAACCCTAGATAAATAATCATCATTTAGGGTTGACTTTAAAGCATAAAGAGCTTTTGCATTAGCCTCAAGATTCTTGCCATTTAAAAAATAATCATTAGTGATGGCAAGGTAATCATGAATGCCTATGGCCTTGAGGTAAAAGGACATCTTAACCTTCCAAATTTGGATGTTAAGAATGTCAAAAGTGGGAGGTGACATGAAATCCATGGTGTGTGTACAAAATATGTGATTAGCCTAAAAATGAGGATCTTTAACTCTAAGTTGTAACCCAAATCAGAGTACCAAGCTCTGATACCAATTGTAAGTTCACCTAGAGGGGGGTGAATAGGTGATGGCTAATCTAATGGTCACTTAATGACAAATAATGCGAAATTAAAAACTAATATGACCAAATAAAACTTATTATTCTAAACACCACGTATAACACAAGAGTGTAGCCGAATTCCCCGTGAAGGGCTCTGGACTAACTCCTCTAGATTCTCCTAGATAAGGGTTGAGGTGCCGCGTTGGCTCTCTTGGTTGAATACAAGTGTTAGCAAACAATCCCCAAGCATATATCAATTAAGCACAATATGAATATCAAGCATGTAAAGATAAACACAATAATAGCATGCAAGATATAAATAAGTAAGGGAGAGAGAGAATGAGCAATCGCAAACACAAGGAATTTGTTTCGAGGTTCGAGCACACTTGCTCTACATCCCCGCCTTCGACACACGAAGGATTTCCACTATAATCGATCCCACCGGATCACTCGGTGCCGCAACACCTACAACGAGTTCCCACTAGAACTCCTTGGACTCTCTCTAGTCCGTACACACCACAAGTCCACCGGCTCACCGAGGCCGCACCTCAAACAAAGAGTTCACACACGAACTCAAAACAACGCGAATGCACTCGTCCGCCTCCTCAAAGAAAATGAAGGAACTTTGGTGATCACAACTCTTGATCACCTAAAAATCCTCTCACAACAAACTCCTATAGGTAGATATAGCAATAGATGGCTCAAGTGTTGTATGAGAAAACAAGGAAAGAATCTATGGTGAAAAATTCAAGAAAATCTCTTTTAACACTCTTGATAAAAACTCCCTTTTTGATTGGAAATATTTGCTCTAAATCAAGTGGAGGAAAACCTCTAAATAGTTCAGGAAAAACTGGTGAAAATCCACTTAAAAATCTTGTGGAAAAACAATGCCCAAACCCCCAAATTTATAGGGCTAGAAAAACTAGCCGTTGGGGTCTGTCAGGCTTGTCGGTCGACCGTCCGGTCGACCGGACAACGGTCATATTTCAGACCGTTGTGCCAACGGTTGACCGTCGGCCGACCGAGGCCAGGATACAGAGAGCAAGTCTCTTTGTCCGGTCGGCCGCCCGGCCGCCCGGGGCCTTTCCAGAGAGCAGAGCTCTCTAGACGGTCGACCGGCTCGGTCGACCGGCCTCCTGCCAGAACTGGCGTGCACGTCTGTGCACGTCGGTCGATCGCCCGGTCGACCGGCTGAAGCCAGATCAGAAAACTTAGGGATTTAAAACTTGGTCTTTTTGATTGAAATAAAATCCCATAAATTCACAGAAAATCTACAAAAATAGTTTTACCAATATACTTTGATAAACAAACATGCTTGCACAAAATCAAGGCATGTTACAAATGATTTGGACTATTTTTATAACTTGGAAATATTGGCTCAAAAGAAAACAGTATTTTCCAAAACTTGATTTTTCTAAAACTTGTTTTTCTAAAACTTCTCCAAATACAAAAATAAGATATTTAAACTACTTTTAAAGCATAGTGTGTATGGATATGATCCACTACACAAACATGGTGAAATATCTATGTTTTTGACATTAAGCTCTAAATATGGTTTTGGTTAAAACATATAAACTTGAAAACCAAAATCCAAACATGTATTTTCTAAAATTGAAAATCTTTTGTAAAAACAAAACTATTAAGAGTGTGTGTGTATATGTACTTGAGCAATCCACCAACTATTCTATCCTTTACATTTTAACTAAAACAAAATCTTCTAAAAACAAACCTAGACACAAGTCTTCATCTTCTTGAAGTCTTCACTTGAAGCCTTCTCATCTTCTTGACTTGGTCCAAACACGATCCAATGGCTCTTGGATCAAACTGTGCTAGCTCCAAAATATGGCTTAAAATCCTTTGTTGAAGCTATGCATCTACTAAGATCTTGATCATGAATCTGTCACTAATTAAACACAAGATCATTAGTACTATAACTACATGAGTTAATCATCATCAAAACTAGAGTGATGGGCCTTCGGGCCAACAGTTTATGTACTGCCCATCACTGATGACAGCAGTGTCTACCTCAGAAGGCTTTTTCCCTTTGTGCAGCGGTTGAAAGGCTCAAACTGGTCTTAGTATTACATATTCTATGTTAGAAAAGCTATTCTGAGCGGAGCAAGCTACCAGCTTGACCGATGCTTCTGCGAGATCCATGACGCAGGACAAGTTTCCTGACCTTGCAGGCTCGGACGAGTTCACGCGGCTGTCCTTCGGAGTCTTCTGGTGGCTTATCAACATCCAGCTTGGATACCTGATCTTTTGGCAAGGAGATTTATACACGATCGAACCTTATATGCCCAGCCATTTTGCCAGGCAGTTTAGTTATGATCAACTATATGTTGGTAATCCCAACACTAGCCTTTGCTTCAGCGGCGATCTGTTTGAAGGCGGCCGAGCATGGTATTTCAGGCCGAGGGGACTAAGGCAATCTTTAGCCTCCCTCACAAGATGCCCAATTGCTATATGAGTCTCAGCTTCTATACATGGTACTCTGTCGCTAGTAAGGTACCTGGCTTTGGACAGAATACCTCTTGTATTAAGAGTATCAAGTCTTCATATAAAGCCACGTCGGGTTCCAATGGCAGTCGCATGCGGGGAATGAGTGAGTATATAGCGGTTGAGAGAGAGGCCGACGAACAAGATGTGGCCGCATAGCCAGAGTCCAGCATAGGGATCGCAGAGGAGTGACCCACCAGGAAAGCTCAGCAAGCCATTGGCTAAACGCACTCGAGCTTCTCCTTCCAAAGGTGAACCCAACCAGAAGAGGACACAAAAAGGGTCTGAGATTGAAGCTCTATCTCAGGGTCTCGAGATAATCTCTTCGGGCATTAAGGAACAAGAAAAAGAAGAGGAGTTAGCTTCTCCTCTATGTTTATAAGGTTTACAAAGCAGGGCCCCTGCGATCTTGATGGAGGTAGAACCTGTAGGAGAGTCTGTAGCGGCCGAGGGAGTTATGGTCACAGAATTGTTGGCTATAGAGGTGACAAAAATGGTGAAAGTCAACTCAACCGGAAGTTCCCCCAACTCAAGAAGAAAGAGTGGATGTGCAACAACCAAGCTCTGCCAGTGTCTTGATGTCAACTTTGCGGGTTGTGGAGCCCAGTCCAACCACTAGACTTCTAAGTGGTAAAGCTCCAGCCACCAAGGCCTCCTTCGTTCAAGTGCCGTCTTCATCATCTGAGGAACATGTTGACTTTTCTGGAGATGAATACAACTTCGGTGATCAGCCTGCTCCTCCTAACACCAGTAAGTATTCGCACATCTCCGAGGAAGAGATGTAGGTGGATATCCCTGCGATGGCTCTGCCATCGGGAGAAGTCGCCACCACTGAAGGTATTTCTTCTATCCACTTGATCATTACTTTATTAGTTTAGACAAATGTTGTTTTAACGCTTCATTTGAATGTCATCCACAAGAGTTACTACCAGTACTGAAGCTGTGACTTCCTCCTATATTGAGGAGGTGACTGAGAAACTGACCCAGCCTAAGGGTTATGAAGTTCCTACTACTAACACGGTCCCTGAGGGTACAACCACCATGATTGTGCAACCCTCGTCCCAGAGCAGCTTACCGAAGGATCTGCCATCTTCAGTTCCTCAGCTTGGTAAGAGAATAAAATTTCACTATATACTCCCACTCTCATTGTTATTGCTATCATGGTTGTTATAATTACAGAGAGTACTGTGATGGCTCAGGTGGAAGAGCCTATGGCAAGCACTGATGCAGGAGACAACACACTTCATATTTCAATGGATGAACCATGTATTATGAAGTCTGCACTTGTAGTTGTCACACCGAAAGCTGCCACAGGTACAATCCCAGAGGTGCTGGTCACGACTTTGGCGTTGAGGAAATCTGCTGCTGACCTTGACCCTGCTCTCACGGGGATGAGATGGCTTTTGCCCCTATGGACATTGTTTACACTATTATAGAAACAGGGTCCAGAAGTATGTCAGCAGAGTTAGCTCCGGCTATGGACATCTTCTTCAGATGGTCTAACAATTCTTTGTTTTGACAAAGTCTTGCATTGAGTTGTTCTAAGAGAAGTACCTTCGAGTTTGCACGAACACTTCTTGAGAATCAGATTGAATATACTCATCATACTGGAGCTTCTGATCAAGTTAAGGCACATCTGGAACTAGTGGAGCAACTAAGGATGTACCTGAAGGAATTGAGGACCTTGGAAAATGCCGATATGGTGAATGAGGACAGGTGATGCTAAACAAGCTCCTCGCTGCTCAAGAACGCGAACAGAAGAAGATTGAGGAGAAAATGGCTGAGGAGGCCTGTCACTTCAATAAATTCACGGCCAACTACCAGAGATTGGTTAATGACGCTAGGGAATCTGAGATCATCACCAAGAATGCAGAGCAAGTGATAGCTAATACTCAAGCAGCAATTGCCAAGGTGCAAGCCTTGATTCAAGTTAACGAGCAGAAACTTGTAGCCGCCAAGAAGAAACTGGAGGAGCTAAAGGTTGCCAAGAAGCAGGTTCACTGCTCGTTCTTCCAAGCTGGAATCTCTTCAAGCACAACTTGCTACAAAAAAATTATTGTCGGAAGAAGAACTGAGTGCTCATGCTTGGGTGAAAGTTGAGAGAACACGCCAACATGAGATTCATCGTGTCCGAAAGCAGATTCACTCTCTCACTGAGTGAGATTAGACCTTTTGTATCTCTTTTTGGTAACACTCCATTTATCGAATAAGAGAGTGTTTGTATCACTTTTATCATTTTGATATAAATAATAAAAGTTATCAAAATTTGTCTCATCTTTATTCCTTCTTTTGTGTTTGAAAATCAGATGGACTAAAATGATGGTATTTAACTACTAGAGGTAACGATTAACATAGCAATTAAAGAGTTAGTCAGTTCCACGTGGGAATCGGAGAGTGTTGCTGTCAGAGGTGTGATATTAACTTGATAGAGATCGAATGGGTTTTGTGGGCTTGTCATTCTATAGAAGAGAATGACAAGTATGGACAAATCCGTTAAGATTTTGAAGGAATTACCGCCAGAGGTGTAATGTTAACTTGACGTTAAGAATTAGACTTGTAGTTGAACAAGTTTGGTGGACTTGTTATTCTATGAAAGAGAATAACAAGTGAAGTTTTCACTCTGCAGGGGATTATGATTAAGTCTATCATTAAAGGTTTAGTATTAATATAATTAAGACTTATTTGGAGATTAGAAAGAATAATGTTAAAGGTGTGATATTAACATAAAAACGATTTTAAATGGACCTGCCATTCTATTGAAGAGAATAATAAGTGAGACTAGACCCGTCGAGGATCTATGAGTATTTCTTTACCGTCAGAGGTGTGATATTAACTTAACGGATTGGATTGAATCTTGCTAGAGGTGTGATATTAACTTGGTAAGGATGTGAGCTAGAGGTGTAATGTTAACTTAGCCCCATAGGAATTTCAGTTTCGTTGGAAAAACTGAAGATATCACTGTCATAGGTGTAGTGTTGAACTTAACAGTGGAGGTAATGTCAAAGGTATAGTATTGAACTTGACATTGAGTGCTAGAGATGTAATGTTGAACTTAGCATTGATCATCTCTCAATGTGGAAGCTTGAGGGAAAGTCACTATCATAGGTATAGTGTTGAACTTAACAATAAACTGAATGTTAGAGGTGTGATGTTAAACTTAGCATCGCTCGTCTCAGCTTTGATATAGAAGCCTGAGGGAAGTGACTTTCAAAGGTTTAATGTTGAACTTGACAACAACTTGATCACTGTTAGAGGTGTAATATTAAACTTAACAGTAATTTATCAGAGGTGTAATGTTAACATGATAAGAGTTAGTTTGCGATATGAGCAATTTTGAGGACTTGCCATTCTATTAAGGAGAATTGAGAAGTGAAGTTTGGATTATTAGAGGTGTAGTGTTAACTTGACAATTTTGATGACTTGTGACTCCATGTAAGGGAGTCAATAAGTGGAAATTCATACTCGTTAGGGAGTATTTAAACTTTTCACTATTGGAGGTATGGTGTTAACATAGCAGTGATTGAGTTTGTGGACCAACCAATCCATGGGAGGGAATTGGTAGGAGATTTTGGTGGAAAATAGAATGAATTATCAGAGGTGTAACAGTAACATGATGAACATTGATTTTCCAGGGGTATGAGAGGTTTGCCATTAGAGGTGTAATGTTAACATAACAGCGGAGAGATACAGAGTAGGTATTTAGTGAAATTTTATTATCACAGATTTAATGTTAACTTAACGGAGTCCACTGGGGATCGAGGAAAATAACTAGTCAGAGATTTACTATTAACGTGACAAGTCTGTGCTCATTTCACCGGGAAAATAGATATAGGTACTTTTGTGGTCCTACCATTCCATGGAAGGGAATTGGTAAAAGATTTTGAAGGGGAAGACGGGATCAAGCCCCCTTAGGATTTTTAGTAAACCCTCAGCTATCAATGGATTTGGTATGCCTTTACCAACTGCCGTTTGAGTTGGGCTAGCCATACTATTCCCCTCCGCATGATGAGTTATCAAGAATTTCTATTGGACTTAAAAGCCAATATTTTTCTCTGCCCTTAACCGTTGAGGGAGTTGGATTGTGATAGCCTCTAAAGAAAAGTGACAAAACTAATACTCAGTTAGCTTGCCTTATTGGCTCAATTCTATCAAGCATTGGACTATGTTCTCATGCACCGTTCACCCGATCATTCCTCTTAACCAGCTACTTATGTGCCGATTATAACTCCAGTGATGTTTGATCGTCGACGCTGATCCCACTTGTTGCCGAATAGTTGTGTTGAGCAGAACATAGCCGAACAACTGTTAATCAATGAGGACTATTATGCTCATGTTGAACAGAACATAGCCGAACAACTGTTGATCAACGAGGACTATTATGCTCGTGTTAAGCAGAACATAGCCTAACAACTATTGATCAATGAGGACTATTATGCTCGTGCTGCGTAGAGCCTAGCCGAACAACTGCTAATCAATGAGGACTACTATGCTCATGTTGAGTAGAGCATAGTCGAACAACTGTTGATCAATGAGGACTATTTGCTCGTGTTGAGTAGAGCATAGTCATCAATTGAGAATTCCGTTGTAGGGGAATGTATTCGATGCAAGCATCATATATACTTGACCTAATGATCAGAGGTTAATGTTAATATGATCAAGGGTAGTATTTCTTCAATAATTTGCCATTAATCGGCATCATAAGTATATTGCCTTCTAGATTTATCAGGCGATATGCTCCATTTGAGTAGACTGACTTTACCATAGATGGTCCTTCCCATTTGGGTTGATATTTCCCTTTCGTCTCATGTGTCATCACCATGGGTGTTCTAATAGCCAAAATAAGGTCGCCTTTCTTAAAAGCCCGCCCCTTAGCTTTCTTGTTGAAGGCTCTGAAAATTCGAGCATGATAAAGCTCGATTTGCTATTGATCTTGTATACGTTTGTCGTCCAAAGCTTCCAACTCCTGAAATTGTAGTCGATGCTTCTCTTCATCCATCATCTCCTTGTTAAAGCAATGCGCAGAGATGGGATCTGAATTTTCAGCGGGAGTACGGCTTCACACCCGTACACCAATGAAAATGGAGCTTTTATCGGGGTTCTCACTATTGTGCAATAAACCCATAAGCATTCACCTAATTTGTCGTCCTAGTCGCATTGACTTTTTGAGATGAACTTCTTGAGAAGCTTCCCAACGATTTTATTAAAAGCTTTTGCAAGCCTGTTAGCGGCTGGATAGTATGTTATTGAAGACACACTTTAGATTCTGAACTTGTTGCAAAATCTTTGGAACGCTTGGCTGACGAAGTGAGGCCCATTATCGTGAACAATCCGTCCTGGCATGCCAAAGTGGTAGATTACATGATGTTTGATAAACTTGATCACGTCAGATGTCTTCACTTCCTTCAAAGGGATAGCCTCCGCCTATTTGGAGAAGTCATCGGATATAGTTAAGATAAACCAATGTCCTTTGAAAGAAGGTGGGTTGATAGGACCAACCACGTCCATTCGCCACATCTCAAATGGCAAGGAAGAAGTCATAAGATGAAGATGTCCTGGAGCTTGGTGGATGAAATCACCATGGATTTGACAAGCATGGCATCACTTAGTATAGGCGGTGGCATAAGGGATCATCTTCGACCAATAATACCCAAGTCTTCGGAGTCGATCTTCGAGCTTTGGACCAAGTTGGTGAGCTCCGCAGATACCGTCATGATCTTCTTTGAGTGCCCCCTGTACCTCTTTATATGATAGGCAGCGGAGGAGAATTCCATCATGCGATCAGTGATGCAGTGTTCGTGTGATCACATTGTAATAGAATCGAGGGGCCTTCCTTCTGATGGCAATCGCCTCTTTGGGGTCATTGGGTAGTATACCATCCAAGGCGTAGTTGATGTATGAGAATCGCCAATCCCTGAGCTCTGGACCTACTGAAGTCTTTAGGGCTTCTTTGACTAGAAGGTCTCCTATTGGCATTTGATCATCTTCATGGGCAAATTTTGGACAGTACAAGTCATAACTGTAGACGAGTACTTTCTCTGTCGCTCTGGCTGGAAGAGCTAAGGAAGTGGCAAGAGACGCTAATGCATCTGTATGGACATTTTGCTGGCGAGGTACATGGTCAATATAGAAGTTTCTGAATCTCTCCGCCATGTAGATAGTTGCATTGTGATAGGGCACTAAGTCTTCATATCGGACTTCGTACTCCCCATGAACCTGATTGATGATTTCAATATTTTTAAAACCAATCTCACCAGCAATTTGCATCCTGATCAAGAGAGCTTATATTCCGCTATATTGTTAGAACACGGCTCAGTTAATGAGAATGCACAAGAGATTACGTAGTTCTGTGGGGAGACAAGTGCTACCCCCACTCCCGCTATGATATTTCCTCGAGGACCCGTTCTTGATGCGCCATTGAAGAAGAGTTGCCCACCTGTTCTTCAAAAGACGTCTAGGTCATGCAAACTTCAGCGATCTTATCTAGGAGATCTTCATAAAGTTTGGTCGTTCTTGGATCTGGATATTCAGCCAAGAAGTCTGCCACTGCTTGTCCCTTCACAGCTTTTTATGGCAGGAGTTGCATCTCGTATTGGGATAGCAATATGGCCCATTTTGCCAATCGACCATTCAACGATGATGGCTTCATCATAAGCAATCTTAATGGATTGACTTTTGATATGACATATATGGTTTGGCCCACCAAGTAGCGTCACATCTTTTGGACAGCGAACACCAATGCAAGGCATTCTTTTTCGATCAGGTTGTATCAATGTTCAGCTCCGATCATCATTTTTCTCAAGTAGTAGATTGCTTGCTCATGCCCCTGATCATTATTTTGGGCTAGAAAAGCTCCTAGAGAATGATTCATAGCTTGAACGTATATCAGGAAAGGTTTCCTGACACCGGAGCTGCGAAAAAAGTGAATGCGTGAGGTACCGCTTGATTTTCTCGAACGCTTGTTGACAAGCATCATCCCAGATGAATGAGACACCTGTTGGCCCAAAGGCCCATCACTCTAGTTTTGATGATGATTAACTCATGTAGTTATTGTACTAATGATCTTGTGTTTAATTAGTCTCAGATATATGATCAAGATCTTAGTAAGTGTTTAGCTTCAACAAAAGATTTCAAGTCAAGTTTTGGAGCTAGCACGTGTTGATTCAAGAGCTTATGCATCAAGACCACATCAAATACTCAAGAGGAGTCTAGCTCATCGGATCATGGTTTGGACCAAGTCAAGAAGGAGGAGAAGACTTCAAATGAAGCCCTTCAAGAGAAGACTTGAGTCTAGGTTTGTTTTTTGTTAAGATTTTGTTTTTAGATAAAATGTGAAGGATAGAATAGTTGGTGGATTGCTCAAGTATCTTATACACTCACATACAAGATTTATATGAGTTTTCATAAAAGGATTTTCATTTGGAAAAATACCGGTTTGGTTTTTGGAATTCAAACTATACATGTTTTTAACCAAAACCATTTTAGAGCTTAATTGTCAAAAACATAGACATTTCATCATATATGTGTAGTGGATCATATCCATACACACTAAGCTTCAAAAGTGTTTAAAATATCTTGTTTTTGTATTTGGAGAAGTTTTGAAAAAATCTATTTGGAAAAATACGGTTTTTGTTTTAAGCCAAAATTTCTAAGTTACAAAAATAGTTCAAAATGTTTGAAACATGTTCTGATTTTTACTCAAACATGTTTGTATATCAAAGTATAATACTGAACTTATTTTTGTAGATTTTTAGAGAATTTATGAATTTTATTAAAGGAAAAATACCAAGTTTTTAATCCCTAAAAAGATTGTTTTTGGCTTCTGCTGGTCGACTGCACGGTCGACCGAGCCAGGAGTCGGTCGACCGGACGATCAACTGACGTGCACAAAATGTGCACGCCTTGTTTGGCTGGAGGGCCGGTCGACCGACACGGTCGACCGACCTGTCGACCGCTAGAGAGCTCTGCTCTCTGGAAATGGCCCGGGTCGACCGGGCGGTCGACCGGCATAGAGTGTCTGCTCTCTGTATCCAGGCCACGATCGACCGATCGATCGACCGCTGGCTCAACGGTCAGAAATCTGACCGTTGGCCGGTCGACCGGGCAGTCTACCGACAGCAGTGCAGACTGTTGATTTGGACCCCAACGACTAGTTTTTCTTAGCCTATAAAAAGGGGTTCCCATGGACTGTTTTCTATAAGATTTTAAGTGAGTTTTTGAACCAATTTTTCCTACTTTATTAAGTGTTTATCTCCACTTGTTTAAGAGCCAAAATTGCCATATCAAAAGGAGAGATTTTCAAGAGTGTTTTGTAAAAGAGTTTCTTGAGTTTTTCACCATCACTTCCATCCTTGTTTTACTCACAAACACTTGTGCTATCCATTGATATATCTATCCTATAGAAGAGTTATTGTGAGAGTTGTTTTAGGTGATCAAAGTGTTTAGATCACTAAAGTTCTCATTCTTGCTTTGAGGAGGCGGACTTGAGGGTTCGCGTGGTTTCGAGTTCTAGTGAGAGCTCTTTGTAGAGGTGCGGCCTCGGCAAGCTTGCGTGCTTGCGGTGTGTGTTCTTGCGGGAACAAGAGAGGGACTAGAGAGTTCAAAGGAGTTCTAGTGTGAGGTGTTGCGGCACCGAGTGATCCGGTGGGATCGGTTTATAGTGGAAATCCTTCATAATATTGAAGGCGGGGACGTAGAGCAAGTGTGCTCGAACCTCAAAACAAATCGCCCATGTTTGCGATTGCTCTCTCTATCTCTCACTTGTCTTTATATCTTGCATGCTTATATTATCTTTATCTTAATATGCTTGATATACCTTGTGCCTAATTGTTATATGCTTGGGGATTGTTTGCTCACACTTGTATTCAACCAAGAGAGCCATAGCGGCACCTCAACTCTTATCTAGAGGAATCTTGAGGAGTTAGTCCAGAGCCCTTCACGAGGAATCCGGCTACACTCTTGTGTTATACTTGGTGTTTAGCTTAAGAATTTTTAGTTTGCATAAATAGTTTTAATTCCGCATTAATTCACCATTAGATTAGCTAGTCACCTATTCACCCCCCTCTAGGTGATTTCAATTGGTATCAGAGCCAAGTGCTCTTGATTTGGGTCTAACCACCTTGAGTTAAAGATCCTCTTTTATAGCTAATCACAATATTTGTACACACGCATGGATTTCATATCACCTCCCACTTTTGACATTCTTAACATTCAAACTTAGAAAGTTAAGATGTCTATGTATCTCAAAGCCCTAGGCATTCATGTTTATTTTGCCACTATTAGAGATTCTTATTATTTAAATGGCAAATATCTAGAGGCTAATACAAAAGCCATCCATGCTTTAAAGTCAACCCTAAGTGATGATTATTTATGTAGGGTTGCTAATCTTTATTCGGCTTTTGTAGTACGGAACACCATTATCTCCTTGGCGAACAAGAACAATACTATGCAGGGAGCGACTCGGATGTTGGAAGTGAGGCTTCCAACGTATGCTATATGGTCCAAGGGGATAACCCCCTTAAGGTAAACTCCGAATCCGAGTTAGAAGAGGATGTTGATATGCCTTATAATGAACTAGCATCTTTTTGTCAACAACTCGTTGAAAAGTATGACATGCTTAAAAAGGAAAATAAGAAAATGAAAAATAAATTTGATTCCTTGTTAAGAAAAAGACTCTTTTAAAAATAAATTGGAATGCATTTCTAAAGAAAACGAAGTTTTAAAAAATGAGAATATTTCCTTGTCCTCTAAACTAAATGATCTTTGTGAAGGAAATACTTCTTTGAAAGATAAAATTATTTTGGTGGAAAAATAAAAAGAGATTGCTTTGCAAGAAAACACCTCTTTGAAAAGAAAAGTTATTTCAAAAGAAAAAGAAAATGTTTCTAAAAGAAAAAGAATAATGATTTTCATTCTCACCATGCTTTACATGCTACTATTGATGAAAATGAGATTAAATTTTTGAAAAATAGAATTGATTGTTTAAGCTTAACTTTGAGCAATTGTGCATTTAACCATAATAGATTGGAAACCTTATTTTCAAAGAAACAAGTTTTACTTGTTCATGCACATCACCCACATTATGCATATGCACACTTTACTCTTCATGATCACACTCATACACATATGCATGTTAGAGTGTACAAGTGTACACATTACGGCCGCAAAGGCCATTTAGCAAGATTTTGTTATGATAAAATAAATTCTTTAAATTTTGCTAATAAGAATGTTTGGGTTCCTTACAATGCTAACCCTCATGGACCTAAAAGAAAATGGGTACCAAAGTCCCCACCTCTTGTGTTTGATGTAGGTGTGGGCTCTCACATGACGTGAGAGGCTTAGTGCCTTGATGGTGGATGCACATGGACTATATGGACACACATATTGATGCACCCCTATCAAGGAAGTTTGGTAGGACGACCACCATGTTTTGGAGATTTGGAGTATAGTTCTTTGGTTTGGTAACTATCTCTAAACTCCTATTTTAGTTTTACATGCTTTTACATTTGATGAATTTTTAGCATGTTTTAGTTATATGTTAAAATAATCATGCTTTGTATTTCATATGGTAATACTTGTTTAGGTGTAGGTTTATCAAAACTTGTGTATATACGTGTATAAGTAGTGAGCAACATTTGATTCATATACGTTTGCACTTCATTGTTCATTTGTACTCACTACATGCACATGTATAGCCTTGTTTTGATGATTCTCTCATTTATACTTGTTTTGCCTATTCTTGTGCATGTTTTACTTCATGTATATGTAATTTTTAATCAAAACTAATAAATATACATGTATGTCCTTGAGTCACTTGCCTTCATGCAAATACTATTATAGACTCTTTTTATGTTTGGGATATGTATGTATATTGTTAGCCTTGGATAAATCATACATATACCTTGAAGTTTATTTTAAATGAAAAATAAAATCTTTATGATTTTCATATTTGTTTGATAAAATAATATTCATGTTTGTTTTGAGCCTAATTGACTATTTTCATGGAAAATGCTACTTACATGATTATTGTGCACTCACATTTCATTTGTTTACTCATGACATTGTTTTCATGAGAAATTTTGAGCTTTATAGATTTCGAGAGTCATATTTTGTGTATTTAGTATAATTCATGGGATACACATGATTTGTTTTCATGTTTTGAAAGATCTTTAACTAGTTTTTCAAAAATTATTTTTTAACTAGTTATGTATTCTTCATTTGGCAGTGTTTTCAATACTAAAATATTTTCAAACTCCTACTTTTGAAAACCCCTACCAACCCCTTTTAAGGGGGACGGATGGGCGACCATGCCTTGTATGCCTTATTAAAAATCTTTTATCTTGTGCATGAATATGGTGGTTATTTATGAGTTATACACTTGATTCACATCATATTTTCAATTGGTATCACAATTGATATTTTCTTTGTATACTCATAATTTGTTTTCTATATATGTATGCTTCACAATTCAAATAATATCAATTTCTATTGGTATTCTCTTTCCATACATATATATGTTTTGATTGTGCTTGATTTACAAGATATTTACATATTTAAAGTACAAAGTATGTTTATGCTAAGCTTGATTTAAATCTTGTTTTCAATTGGTATCCCAATTGGTATTTTAATAAGCTTATACATTTTTTTCAATTGGTATGTTTATTGATATCAAAATTTATAATATACTTTAATTGGTATCAATATGTTTTGATTTCTATTAGGGTTTAAATTTCAATTGATATCACAAATGTTTTACCTATTTGGTAAAAATTTAATTTAAATTTAAATTGGTATCAAAATATAAAATAATTTCTTTCATTAATATCAAAATATAAAAATGTTTCAATTTCAATTGGTATCACAAAATTTCTATTTCATATGATATCAAAATCTTGTGATATCTCAAATTGATTTGTTGATTTAAGAAATATCCAAAATTTGTATTGTTTATTTACAATTGGTATAAAAATTTGTGTTTAAAATATTTTGATATGTATTGCCTATATGCAAGGGGAGCTTAATATCTCTTCTATATATAAATTCATGTTGAGTGTATCTTATATTGAGGAGCTTGACATCTCTTCTTTATGTGATACACGTGTGTAAAGGGAGCTTCACATCTCCTCTCATGCATTGCATATTATGCGTTATGTGAGTTAGGGCTTGTCATCCCTTCTTCATGTAATGCATGTATATAGGGAAGTTAACTTAGCGTCTTCCTCTTCAAGAATGTATATCGCATATATATCCTTATTATTGATTTGTTTTTTTTACCCCTTTGTTGATGATTGACAAAAAGGGGGAGAAAAAGTTTGAGTTTATATATGCATATTTGAGTTTTTGCATATATCGAGTTTATGCATCTTATGTTTTACAAAATGGGAGAATGTTTTTGAAAGTTTAAACAAAAAGGGAGAGAAGGTTTTTGGAAAAATATGTTTGGATTTATGCATGGTTCTCTCACCTAGTTGATGCATATATTTGTTTAGTTTCATATGCTTCATTGCTATATATATGTGTTTATTATTATTCATGAGTTAAGGGGGAGCTTCTATGAAGCTTAACTTTAATCCATGCATATATAACTCCATGAGTTTTGTCATCATCAAAAAGGGGGAGATTGTTGGCCCAAAGGCCCATCACTGTAGTTTTGAAGATGATTAACTCATGTAGTTATTGTACTAATGATCTTGTGTATAATTAGTCTCAGATATATGATCAAGATCTTAGTAAGTGTTTAGCTTCAACAAAAGATTTCAAGTCAAGTTTTGGAGCTAGCACGTGTTGATTCAAGAGCTTATGCATCAAGACCACATCAAGTACTCAAGAGGAGTCTAGCTCATTGGATCATGGTTTGGACCAAGTCAAGAAGGAGAAGAAGACTTCAAGTGAAGCCCTTCAAGAGAAGACTTGAGTCTAGGTTAGTTTTTTGTTAAGATTTTATTTTTAGATAAAATGTAAATGATAGAATAGTTGGTGGATTGCTCAAGTATCTTATACACTCACACACAAGATTTATATGAGTTTTCATAAAAGGATTTTCATTTGGAAAAATACCGGTTGGTTTTTGAAATTAAAAATATACATGTTTTTAATCAAAACCATTTTAGAGCTTAGTTGTCAAAAATATAGATATTTTATCATATATGTGTAGTGGATCATATCCATACACACTAAGCTTTAAAAGTGTTTAAAATATCTTATTTTTGTATCTGGAGAAGTTTTGAAAAAATCTATTTGGAAAAATACGGTTTTTATTTTAAGCCAAAATTTCTAAGTTACAAAAATAGTTCAAAATGTTTGAAACATGTTTTGATTTTTACGCAAACATGTTTGTATATCAAAGTATAATACTGAACTTATTTTTGTAGATTTTTAGAGAATTTATGGGATTTTATTGAAGGAAAAATACCAAGTTTTTAATCCCTAAAAAGATTGTTTTTGGCTTCTGCCGGTCGACTGCACGGTCGACCGAGCCAGGAGTCGGTCGACCGGGCGGTCGACCGACGTGCACAAAACGTGAACGCCTTGTTTGGCTAGAGGGCCGGTCGACCGACCCGGTCGACCGCCAGAGAGCTCTGCTCTCTGGAAATGGCCCTGGTCGACTGGGCGGTCGACCGGCAGAGAGTGTCTGCTCTCTGTATCCAGGCCACGGTCGACCGGCCGGTCGACCGCTGGCTCAACGGTCAGAAATCTGACCGTTGGCCGGTCGACCGGGCGGTCGACCGACAGCAGTGCAGACTGCCGATTTGGACCTGATTGAGCTTGAACCTGCACACAAAATACAGAATTTCAGAACTTTAAATAAAGATGTGCAAGTGCTCAATTCTACTGCAATAGCAAGTGGCTATGCGGGTCGTGATCCACAAGGAGGGTTAGCGATAGAAGCGTTCAAGGTTTATATTGAAATCTTTGTGAAGAAAAACGAAGGTTCTTCTTTGTTTTAAGAAATGAAAATAAAAAAAAAGAGTTAGGTTAAAGTTAAAAAGAAAGCGATAGATGGAGAAAGTGGAGAAAATCAGAAAATGACTATGTACAAATAAATTGAAAAAGAATAAAAAAGATTTGGAAGATGTGTTGTTGGTGATCTAAACTAAAAATTACAAGAAAAGAAAGAAGATAAGAAATACTTACCTAGTTTGGTTGATGACTTACCTAGAACCCTTGCATGTTCTACCTTGCTTCGGAGGCGTTCAACGCATAAGCCATAGGATCGAGCTCAGTCCCCAGTCGCATTACATCATTAAGACGAACATGCATGAAATGATACAGAGTCTTGAGGAGGAGAACATCACCATGAATTATCGTTGGCACTCACACAACATTGTTATACTGGTGCTTCTGGATTCACTTGCATGCTCATCAAAACCAAAAGAGGTAAAGTAGAAAGAAGAAGAAGAAAACAAAAGACGAACATAAAAAAATTACATTATATTGCTTGCAGAAACGATGGAAGAAAGGAGGAGGGTACATCGGTGTCACTCTCAACATAAGCCTCTCTCTCTTACTTACATGAATCTCAATCTAATCTAAGCTTACATACAAATTAAAATTACATAAAAAGAAAACAAAAACCTATACTACAAAGAGTGAAAAACTGGACTAATTCCTATCTCTGCATGATCGTCCCTTGGAGGCTCTAAAAATCCCAGTATTTATAGGCAAAACCCCACCTATGAGAGCGTATGAAGATAGGGGGAGCAAACGCTCCTCCTAACTCTCTAACAGAGCCGTGGAAACACGGCTTTGGCCGCGTTTCCGCGGCCAGGGTGTGGCCAGGTGGCCACACCCTGTTGGTGGAATTCCCTGGTTTCGCGTTCTGGCTTTATCTTCAGTTGGATTTCTCGTTTAAGTCCGGGAATTTAACGAAATGGCCTTTGATTCCTGGCTTCAACCGATCGATTCAGGGAGGATTCTTCTCCACCGGTTTTCAACCGATCTGAACTGACCTGATCTGCCCTGATTTGCTGAGTTCGAATTAATTCTGATTTAATTCAGAATTTGATGGGCTTTTGGGCTCATTTCTCTTCACTCTCCTTTAGGAATGAGCCTGCAAATAAATTAAACATTTAATTAGGAAAATGCAGATTTTATTCTATAATAAGTGGGAGAATATGATAATAAATGTGTAATATTAGTGACCAATCACACCCCCATACCTATCTTTTGCTCGTCCTCGAGCAAAACAACTAAACTATACTAAGGATTATTAGACAACTTTCGCAGGTCACGCGATTGCACTGAGCATGTGCAACAAGCCATTAAACCTCTAGGTTACCCCTAGAGGACGAGTTTTGTCTCGTGAGGGTTTTCAGTGGATTGCACCCACAAAATCCATAAAGAAAGAGAAACAAAGAGTTAGTATTTTCGAAAAGCATTTTGAAAGAGAAAAAATATTTAAAATATAATTGTAAGATTTAAGTAATCTATAAGTTATAGGAAAACTGAATTTTTCATTCCAAACTTAGTCTCTATTCAACAATTTGTTATCAATCAAAGTAAGGAGTCAAATTGTACTTCTCATCTAGTCTATTACTTTACCCTACGTCATATGCACCTTGTGATTATGAAAATTTTGACTAAGGGTTCTTTAACTCTAACTCTTATGCCTCATTTATTTATATATATTTTTGTGATATTATTCCTTAGTTCTATTAGGCTTTCTAATCTGCCCATGTAACGAGCCTTTAATCGATGACTCTCAAACCAAACGGTCTTAGGGCACCGAGTGAGAAAACACCCAAGGACTTAAGGACTCGAGCAAACAAGGCCACAAAACTAAGGGTTTTATTATTTGAACCCCTTTTAGGCGTGAATACTTATGCTTTATTAGGCACAAATACCCAGCTTAATCAGAGGATTTTTATATATATATATTTTCTCAAACTTATCTAATCATCTTTCGCATAAATACTAAGGCTTGCTTAGGCCAAAGCACCTAGCTAATCAATAATTAGATTTGTTCATCTTTCATAGATCTTTTTTTTTTTTTATATATAAGGCATAAGAATCTTTGTTTTTGAACCCTAAGCGTGTAAGCGTATGAAGTATGCATATTTCATTAAGGTAAAGATCAAGACTAAATTACTTTGACAAATTATCTTTCTAACCCTAAAAATCAAACAAATAATCTTATTTTGACCAAATTTAAGAAATCCTAATTTTGATTTTCTTATTCCTTAAAATTGACTTAATTTCTTACAAAAAATATGTTAAAATATTGTTTCTATTTTTAAAAGTAAAGAAAAATGTTAATTTTTTTTTTAAAAGTTATGTTAGAACCCTCCCCCACACCTATCTCATGCATTGTCCTCAATGTATGAATTAATGCATAGATGCATGAAAAAGAAGAAAGGGAAGGAAAATGTTACCTTAAGGTGGTGGTTCCGGTGGTGGTCTGATTGGTCCACGAAATGCGGCCCAATCGACTTTTCGTGGAGTTCGGAGAAACCCACCAGAAATCTCTCTAATATAACTCATTAAAATGATGTATCCATAAAGGATTTTTATTAAAAATTTAACCCCATCTAATTTTCAAATTCCATAATTAATTTCGGAGTCAAATTTGTCAACCGCCTTGTCCCAAAATGGAGTGTGAAAAGATAGAATGATTGACTTGGACTCAGGAAGTACTGGAACTAATACCGACTCAGGAAAGTGACTTAAGTCAAGTAAAGGTTCAGGAGTCGAGATTGGCTCAGAAAGTGGGTCCAAATCAAGAAGTTGAAACTCAAGTCCTCATTCAGTTTCTAACAATGGAATGTGACTTAATAGTGGTGATTCAAGTTCAAGAATGATAGGTGTGGGAATCAAAACTGACTCTAAAATATTACTCAAGTCGGGTAACAAAACAGGAGTCAATATTGATTCGGAAATTTGAACTGGATCACAGATTTGAGAATCTAGGTCACATTTCTCATTGAGTTCAATGTCATAAAAACGAGAACTTGCCAATTTGTAAATAGGACTTTCAAAAGTGTAAAATTGGTCAAGTTCAATATGATCATCAAAGATGGGTGATTCAATTTCATGATGAATTGGCACAGGATTCAATATTGACTCGGGAAAAAGATTGAAATCAGGTGAAGACACCGGAGTCATTATTGAATCAGGAAGTAGAATTGAATCACTAAGTTGAGGTTCAGGATCATATTCATTCTCAAGTTCTATTTCAGGAAAGGAATAACTTGCCAAACTATCAATATCATTTTCAAATTTGGAGTTTGGGCAAGTTCAAATGATTGTTCTGAAATGGAACCTTGATTTCCAAAACAACATGACTCTTCAGCTCTAACAGAATGGTTAGCGACATCAGAACTGGTCAAACGGTGAGAACGTAGGGATTGGACCATCTTATCTATGTCACGATTACGAGCGTTTTGAGCCTGAGTCATGGCTTCAAGCATCTTTTTAATAGTTGATTGGTTCATCGTTTTGTTGAAAAGATGAAGTGTTGTCTTAGAATTGATGGTGAAATTGTGAGTCCATCAGATTTTGTGATTTTTGTTTGGACTCACGCATACTCATTTCCAAAATTGATGGTTTTCTATTTTGGACTGGTGGAACTGAGTATGAATCTTGGAAATATTGTGGACTAGGGGGATAAGGAGGACAAGTTGGTTGAAAATTGGACTCGGGGGAGGTGAATCCCCATTGACTCTGTGAAGAGTTGAAATTATTCTGGAAATTATGGTTATAAGATTGGGGACATGGGTTATATTGATTCGGATAAAACTAATCCGGCACACTAGGTTGGTTAAAGTTATGATATGCCGGTTGGTAATATCCGGAAAAGAGGTTGGTGTGTAATATAGATTACCATTAAAATTGGAAAAATTATTGTTATAAGCCATATCACACAATAAAATACAAAAAAAAGAAAACAAACAAATAAGCAAACAAAATAGAAAAAATTCTAACCTAAGTTAGGGCAGACCTATGACCTAGACGACTCCTAACTGGTTAGACTGTCCACGGGAGGTATAATGCAGACTTTGACCACAAACTAATCAGCCAGGTTAGGGCAAAATTGGTGGAGGTTATCCGTTAAAGACGTTCCTTAATTAAATAACTACCAATCTTCGGGCTTTCGGCCCTTAATCCCCTTCCTAGACACTGATTTGGCAGGAGTCAAATTCCAACACCTTTCCCCTTAGGAAAATCTCCTAATTGAGTCCGAGATGTCCCTAGGGCCAACGTCTACTCATTTTTAGTTAGGCTTGGGTTAGTGAGTGAGGAGATTGTTTGTGGGCTAAGGGAGGGTAATGACTTCCCCACCTTATCTTGTTTATAAGACAAGCCCTTAAATCAATTTAATGCAGTGTACAAGTATATAGAAAAAAGTAACATTCAAGCAATCATACAAGAATGAACCTTATACTAAATGCTATGCACACATACCTTGGCTCCAGCACTCTTCAACAGTAAATAAAAAATGAAATGAAATAGACATGTGCCTAAATGCAAAGTCTAAATCATTTTAGCATTTATAATCATCATTTTACTGTTGAGGTTAGAAAGTAAATACAGTGAATCAAATAAGGAGATAAATGCTATAGAAATTCAGATTTTTCAATTCAGCCAACCTGCAAAAATACAGGTTAGTAGTTCACTCAGTTTGCCACAGGATTGTAGCAAATCTGAGGGCTTCTTGGCTCTGCTTTCTTGGGCAGAGTCCAAGGCCACTTATATGTCCACTGCAGCAAGAATTCCTTATTGTTGAATCTGTACATAAAAAACTATGAAGAAAGTTAACCAAAATGTAAACTTTTAAAGAGAGTAACTTACCGTCCCGTCCCCGGCAACGGCGCCAAAATTTGATTGAGCTTGAACCTGCACACAAAATACAGAATTTTAGAACTTTAAATAAATATGTGCAAATGTTTAATTCTACCGCACTAGCAAGTGGCTATGCGAGTCGTGATCCACAAGGAGGGTTAGCGATAGAAGCGTTCAAGGTTTATATTGAAATCTTTGTGAAGAAAAACGAAGGTTCTTCTTTGTTTTAAGAAATGAAAATAAAAAAAAGAGTTAGGTTAAAGTTAAAAAGAAAGCGATAGATGGAGAAGGTGGAGAAAATCAAAAAATGACTATGTACAAATAAATTGAAAAAGAATGAAAAAGATTTGGAAGATGTGGTGTTGGTGATCTAAACTAAAAATTACAAGAAAAGAAAGAAGATAAGAAATACTTACCTAGTTTGGTTGTTGACTTACCTGGAACCCTTGCATGTTCTACCTTGCTTCGGAGGCGTTCAACGCATAAGCCATAGGATCGAGCTCAGTCCCCAGTCGCATTACATCATCAAGACGAACAAGCATGAAATGAGACGAAGTCTTGAGGAGGAGAACATCACCATGAATTATCGTTGGCACTCACACAACATTGTTATACTAATGCTTCTGGATTCACTTGCATGCTCATCAAAATCAAAAGAGGTAAAGTAGAAAGAAGAAGAAGAAATCAAAAGACAAACATAAAAAAATTACCTTTTATTGCTTGCAGAAACGATGGAAGAAAGGAGGAGGGTACATCGGTGTCACTCTCAACATAAGCCTTTCTCTCTTACTTACATGAATCTCAATCTAACTTAAGCTTACATACAAATTAAAATTACATAAAAAGAAAACAAAAACCTATACTACAAAGAGTGAAAAACTGGACTAATTCCTATCTCTGCATGATCGTCCCTTGGAGGCTCTGAAAATCCCAGTATTTATAGGCAAAACCCCACCTATGAGAGCGTATGAAGATAGGGGGAGCAAACGCTCCCCCTAACTCTCTAACAGAGCCGCGAAAACGCGGCTTTGGTCGCGTTTCCGCGGCCAGGGTGTGGCCAGGTGGCCACACCCTGTTGGTGGAATTCCCTAGTTTCGCGTTCTGGTTTTATCTTCAGTTGGATTTCTCGTTTAAGTCCGGAAATTTGACGAAATGGCCTTTGATTCTTGGCTTCAACCAATCGATTCTGGGAGGATTCTTCTCAACCGGTTTTCAACCGATCTGAACCGACCTGATCTGCCCTGATTTGCTGAGCTCGAATTAATTCTGATTTAACTCAGAATTTGATGGGCTTTTGGGCTCATTTCTCTTCACTCTCCTTTAGGAATGGGCCTGCAAATAAATTAAACATTTAATCAAGAAAATGTAGATTTTATTCTATAATAAGTGGGATAATATGATAATAAATGTGTAATATTAGTGACCAATCAGGACCCTAACGGCTAGTTTTTCTTAGCCTATAAAAAGGGGTTTCCATGAACTGTTTTCTATAAGATTTTAAGTAGATTTTTGAACCAGTTTTTCCTACTCTATTAAGTGTTTATCTCCACTTGTTTAAGAGCCAAATTACCATATCAAAAGGAGAGATTTTCAAGAGTGTTTTGTAAAAGAGTTTCTTGAGTTTTTCACCATCAAGATTTCATTTCTAAACAGGTAAGTTCTGTATCATTTCATGTTTACTTTTTATAGTTTTGATGAAATAATATAGATAGTTTGGAGTGAGGATAATCTCATATTCCATGCGATGATCGCCTTAGAGCCAAAAAAAAGTTGTTGCTTAGGATCCAAGGTGAGGTAAGCATAAAGAGATAATTAAACTTTAGATCTTTCTTTTCTTTCTTTTTCATTTCATAGTTTAGAAACACTTCTAAAATCAACTCTTTCTTTGTTCTTTTTTTAATCATTTCTTTTAACTTAGTTTTCCATTTAATTAAAACAACATCCTCTTCTATCTCCCACACTCTTTTCCAACTTAACATAGCTTTTATTTTTCTTTTGTTTTCAAAAAAAAAGAAGAAATTTTAAACAATTAATGTAAACTTGAAAAGAACTTATCAACACGCTTTCATCACATTCCTTCCTCGTGGATAACGACCTGCATAGCCACTTACTATAGTGGTAGTATTAAGAACCTAGCCATTTCTAAACTCTGTTTTTTTCTATGTAGGTTCAAACTCAACCAGTAGGGACAGTGATAGGTTAGGATTAGTTCATAAGCTAATAAAGAAGAAGGGTATAAAATTCTTTAAATAAAAGTATTCTAGGGTAGTCTAAAGAAGTGGGCTAAGATTATGATAGAAAGGGGTTCAGTAACAAAAAAAAAACATCAGGAGGGTAGTGATAAAACGTAAAATGTTAGGGGGTTTCAAGTAATTACTCCTATAGTTTTCAAAACGAATAAAATGTCATTATATTTTAGTGAATTTTTTGCCCAAAAGAAATGTATAAATGAAGAAAGTAAAATAGATAGGTTCAACAATGAACACATACCTATTTTCTTTGAAGAATATACTATATACACATATAGGTTTTATTAAGGGGTATAATGTACCACGTGACATGTACTCTTTTGTCCTTTAGCCCGATTTAACCCAATCGACCAGGCCCGCCCCAGGTATGCGCGTTTGGGTTCAGTGTCATGCGCTTGCGTCCCTAAGCCATTCTCATAGCAGTGTACATGTAAAGAAATAAATAATGTATTTTGAACCCCAGAACTATATTTTTTTTTCTTTTTTGAGAATAAGGTGGGGCCTTAGCCCTAGAGTAGAATTATTAAAATAATAAATAATGAGAACAAGAGAGAGGGGGAGTGTGGTGTGTTACAAATACATCCAACCAAATCAAAGATGCTGAAAAAAAAAATTAAGGCGGCTTGCATCATTTATAGAGTGGGAAGTGAGATTGTCATAGTGTCACTGATGTGTGCGAACTGGCAAGTGCACCAGTCTGTAGCAAGTAATATTCCAGTGAGTAGGGTATCATCCCACGAAGATTGTGTTAACCAAGTATTAGCTAATCTTTCCTAGTTCTATTTGAATTTCATATTGATGATAAAGTATTTAATCTAATAGACTTAACTATTCCTAACTAAAAGCAAATTACTTGTTAAGTTTTTTTTATGAGAAAAGGTAAGGCATTTGATTTCAGTAGATTATATTAGATATAGATTAAGTATTAGTGTCAGCCAATCATCTACTCATGTTAACAATCGAAAGATCACATAAGTAATTAATATTCTTTCTCAAGCAATATTAATTCTATCTTTTAAATGTAGAACCTACAATCTCTCGATCTTGTAAGTTTACTAGTAAAAAAATATTAAGTATAGTAGATCTAATACAAGATTGCATCATTTCTTACGCCTTAACTTGTTGAGATGTGGTTCCTAATTCTTATAATGTTACACTACATTATCTCCTTTCGGCCTTCAATTTAGCCACTTTACAATTGTGGCCATCTTGATAAACATAGAAATAAAATTAGAAACTTAACATGGATGTAGATTCATGGGATAAGCCTAATTACTTGCTTATATTTTCATATAATCTACTTCCATTAATGCCTTACTAAAAGAGTTTAGTTCATAGCTAGAAAATTGTAAAGCATAGAATTAAAAGAAAATATTGTACAAAAATTAAATAAAGAGAGAGAGAAGAAAACACCAATAGAAGAAACCTTTTAGCCTTGACTCCTTGATGTTTCTTCTTCTCCAAAATTCAGGGATTCAATGGTAGCAACAGATTTTTTAATAATTTGAAACTCAAAATTAAGAGAAAAAAATTTCCTAATAATACACAAGAGGTTGTCGTGCTTTTATATGCTACAGAGACCTTTCCTAACCCTCCACGACTTCGCAGAGTCATTTGTAAATTTAAATACAAATTTACACAAAAGTGACATCAGCTATAGCCGCCATAACTCGGCTAAGTAGCCGAAAAGTCGACTATATAGCCGAGTTTCCAGCTATATTATACCCCTCTTTTGACCTGAGTTTGACTGATGAGCCGGCGTTCCCTGTTGACTGGTCCATGGCTACATAGCCGAATTAACAGCTGCTCAGCCAAACTTTTGATCCTTTCAGCTCCAACATTTTTGTGAAAACTCCGATTTTCTACATATATTCTACTGAGATATTCCAGTTTGTTCTTGGGTCTCTGGTTCTACATCATCCTCTTTACTTGATAAAGCGATAATTCACAAATTTTCTATCTTTCGCCAAAATATGCTCTTGACCTAATATCTGCAAAATATACTTAAGAAATACCAAACAAAATTAAATGTGACAAATAATAAGCATAAAAGTGATGCAAAATATATATAAAAGATTCATATATCACACCCCCATATCTAACTTTTACTAGTCCTTAAGCAAAATCCTAATAAGAAAAACTAAAATCCTAAACACAAAAAGAAAATCCTAACTCACTTTTATAAGAATGACGGTTGCACTTAGCATGTGCGACAAGCCGTTAAACCCCCTAGGTTACCCATAGTGGACAAGTGTTGTCTCGTGAGGGTTTTCAGTGAATTACACCCACAGAATTTAGTGAAAGAGAAATGGATAACAAGGGATTACAATAAAAATGATAAATAAATTAAGGATAACTAAAAATAGAAAAAAGAAAAACAAAAGATAGATTTTTTTAAGAAGTGGTAAGCATCATTAATATATAAGTTCCATAGTCGCCGTAAACAATCATCTTCAATTTCAATCATCTATCAACGATCATATCATCTAATCATAGAAATTTTCAAATCTTAGATCTATTACCAACTTTTCTAAGTTTCCAATTTTATGCATCTTTGTGAACATGTGATAGCTCTTAACTTGGAATTTTGATTCAAACTTTTCATACTTAATTTTTTTTTTACAACATAGAAGTTTCAAAGTATTACCACTTCGTTGTCCTT
Source organism: Agave tequilana (assembly GCA_038442645.1). NCBI lineage: Eukaryota > Viridiplantae > Streptophyta > Magnoliopsida > Asparagales > Asparagaceae > Agave > Agave tequilana. Next base: position 403,635 of record JAVJIF010003091.1, read on the forward strand.
TAAGTACTTCTTTTTTTTTAGATACATATAACTCATCCAATTCTCTTTCATGTAAATATCAAGGCATCTTGAGGCCAAGATACCTAACTAATGATCATTTAGATTTGTTAATACATATAACCCTTTTTTCAACTTACCTAATTATATTTCACATAAATACCACGGCTTCTTAAGGCCAAAGTATCTAGCTAATCAATAATTAAGTTTTTTTCTTTTTTTTTATATTTAAGTATTCAGTAATCTTCATCATCTTAAGCTTAAACTAATGTGTAAGTGTAGGTAAGATGCTTGTTCATGTTAACAAAGTCTAAATGGCAATAAATTTAAGAATTTTTCTTTAATTCTATTTAAAGAATTTACGATTCCATCTAGTTGATATTCCTATCCAATTCAAGTTATATGGTTACTAGTTCCCTTATAACTAATTCAACTTACCACAAATTTTTTATTATATTTAAATAATATAGAAAAATGAAAAAAATCCTAAACCTACAACTCCCCCTCGTATGTGTCTCCCTCTCTTTCCACTACTACTACCTCCCTCCGAACATGTCCTGATAACTTGCGGTGCTTTCTTCTTTTTCTTCTTCCTCTTAATCTTTCTATATGTGCGTTTCATCCAAGGCTACACCACACCAGCCCCTTGCCGAGCTCCGTGCGCGAGATCCATCAAAACCTCTCTTGGCATACACCAGAGTCTAGGTCGAGACACTCTATTCCTCAGCAGCACCCTGAGCTTCTTCCCTTCCTTGGCCGGCTTCCTCTTCTCCGGCATAATCCTGGCAATATAATGGACGAGATGTTGGAGCTCCGCACAACAGCAGCCCAAGCCCATGACTGGCCTTGCAGCATACCCACCTGAGCACTTCGGCAGCCTATCACTCCCTGGTCTCCTCCGCGATGAAGGTGAGCTACCACAACCATCTACACACAGAGCTTTTTCTTTCTCCTCCTTTACACCCGGCGGACCTCCCCACCAACAATGGCCTCAGCAGTCCCCTATCTTGTTGCTGTTCAACCTGGCCATCCCCTCCACAGCCCAGCATCCGCACACCAACCCTAAGGCTGAGCTCTGTTCGTCCCACTCGGCCTGCCCTCCATGGCAGCGCCCACCCCTTGCGCCATCACACCCCCTCTACGCAATAGCACCACAAGCCAGCTTCATCAAACCCCTTCACGGCACATCCTCCTTTGACGCGAGCAACCAAAAAACCAGGTCGAGCAATCTCCTACTCTATACTGTGAAATCCCACCAGATCATGGCCGCAGCCCATGCCTCTTCCACTTTCCGCTAGAGTGGCAAGCCACCGCGAGAGCCTCATCGTAGCATCATTATCTCTCTGACGAGCCCTCGATTTCTTCCGTGACCTTCGCCAGAACCCGATCTCGTTACAAATCTCCTCTGTGGGATCCGCCAAAGCTCCGGCGATATTTTGTCATAAGTCCCTCTCCCTTCTCCCTCTTTAACTTATTGGTGTAGACGCGTGTATGAATATTTGATGCATGGTGGGTCTCTCTCTCCCCCCTCTTGTTGCAGGTGCCTTCTGTATGCGTGAGGTGTGTAGGGCATGTGCGTGCATGAGTTTAATTATGTGTGTGTGTGTGTGACTGATAATTATTTGTGTATGGATAGGTATAGGTGAGTAATTGTGTGTCCGTGTTTTAATTCATGTATGTGTGTGTGTATAGTGTATGCATGGAAATGTATGGGAATGTATAAATGTATATATATGTATGTATGTAAGTGTATGTATATTATGTGTATAAGAGTATACGTGTATATATGTGGAATGTATATGTGTATGGGTGTATACCAGTACATCTGTAAAATTGTATTCGTGTGAGTTCATGTGTTTGGATACGTATTGCAGCATTGCAGACTCGTTCGTGTGATCTGAGCCTGTAACAGGAGAGCCATTGAACATTTACCATATTTATTTTGTTGATTTGAGTATTTATTAGCATCATTTCATGTATAGTTACTTACCGCTATTGATTCAGGACCAGTTGATGTATACCTTATACTGTGACTTGATTTGATCAACTCATCAGTTGGTTTAATTCACATTTGATGATAGAGGACATAGTTTGTGTATAGTATTTATTGACCATTGTTGGTGATTATTCTGACTAGAACTCTTGTGGAGGAAGTGTTAGATATAATATTTCTTTACCGATAGATTGATTTACCGATACTTGGATTGGTATTGAATTAGTTAGAGTTGGAGTTGATCTAAGATTTATATTCTTTATATTGAATTGATCAGTGGACTCGATCATGATGGACTTGACCTTGGGTTAAGTAGTAGATGTAGATCGGGTCAACCTGATCTGGTGCATGTATATACATAAGTGATTAGTTACTTGAATTTCTGGATCTTGTGATTCAGCTTAATGAAAGTGACAGTGTATGATGATTTTAGTCAAATTGGATAGTGATGATTGGTTAGATATAGATGAGTATATATTCTTATATGTTAGAACTTGGATATATCAATGACTTAGAGGATAGATATACTAATGATGTAGAGGAGGGATATACTGATGAGTTTATTAACATGAGGTTTGTATTCTTTTCTTAGAATTTTGATTAGTGTTTTGATAAGATTAATGTAGTTGGATTGATATTGTAAGTACCTCAAGTTTTACCCTTGACTATACTGTTGAGTATTGATGATCTCATTGATGTTAAGTATCAGATATAGACATTTCAAGATTTCATGCTATTTGAGGATGTTCCACTTTTATATTGTGATCTCGGTATTCGTTGTTATTGTTGATCTCAAGAATATATTCAGTTTTTCATGATTAGTTCTTGACTACTTCAGTTATTCAATTTCAGAGATTGAGTTATTATGAGAGTGATTTCATTGATATCGGTATTAATATATATATTTAGAGTTGATAGCAGTTGTTGTTTGATCTTGGTTATTGGTTATTTAGAGGAGGGACATATTGATGATTTAGAGGATTAGAACAGATTGGTAACAATGAGAGAACTGGTTATTGATTTATTGGACTTGTAATTTACTGTACTGGATTACCTTGACATAAATTGGTTTTTGATGTTTATGATGACTGTATCGTGATTATAAGTTGATGGATTCATTACTGTTACATCTAATATCAGGGGATGAGAATTTGAGATTGTACATGAGATTGTATATGAGATTGTACATTGACTAGATGGAGCAGGGTTGTTACTGTATTAATTCATGTTACTGAAAGTTATTAGGAAAGGATTGTTGACCGTAACACCCTGTACAATCCTATTGTTCATCGTATACACGGTTACTAATATTGTTTACTGTCTTGATTACTGTTCACCTTGTAGGATTACTGTTGACTGTTATACAGTTACTGTTACTGTCACTGCATTGTCCCAGTATTCTAGTGAAATGGATATTGATTGTTTATCTGAATTAAATAATAATGTAAATGGATAACTTACACTCGAATTGGAGAAATTGATGGAGGAGACAATGCCTGTATTTTGGGTGGATGTAGGATACAAGTTGCGCAGCCGACTTAAGGGTCCACTACAGAGTTCTGAGGGATGACTGACATCCCATCTGTCTATTATTCCATAGTATTACTGTTAGTTTATTGTTCCACAATGATACTGTGAGTATTGTTACTGACTATCTGGCGGTAGGGCCTGGTTCAGCGCCAGGCATCTGGGTCGTGGTCTCGGGTATGTACGGGACCCACATAAAGTATGAACAATGTCTCCAACCAATCAGTTTCAATAACGTAGTTTCTCGATTGACACGTGTGATAGGCATAGTATGGGATGCGTCTATTATAGGTAGTAATTGGTGTTCGGTGACATAATAAATAATAATATATTGTAACTGATTTTCTTTACCTGATACACATATATATGTTGGACACCCGATGGTACACCTGACCTGATTGGACATATGACTTGATTGGTCACTAATATTGCACATTTATTATCATATTCTCATACTTATTATAGAATAAACTCTGCTTTTTCCTAATTAAATGTTTAATTTATTTGTAGGCCTATTCCTAAAGGAGAGTGAAGAGAAATGAGCTCAAAAGCCCATCAAATTCTGAATAAATCAGAATTAATTTGAACTCAGTAAATCAGGGCAGATCAGATCGGTTGAAATCAGTTTAGAACAAATTCCTACAAATCGATCGGTTGAAGCCAAGGATCAAAGGCCATTTCGTCAAAATCCCAGACCTAAAATGCAAATACAACTGAAGATAAAGACAAATCGAGAAGCCGGGGAGCACCACCAACAGGGTGTGGCCACCTGGCCACACCCTAGCCACGGAAACGCGATCAAAGCCGCATTTCTGCTGCTTGGTTAGTGAGTTAGGGGAAGTGTTTGCTCCCCTTATCTTCTCAAACCTCTCCCCTCTGAGTTTTTGCCTATAAAAGGCAGGATTTTCACTGAAAATGGGACGACCATGCAGAGATAGGATTTAGTCCAGTTTTTTATTCTTTGTAGTGTAGGTTTTTATTTTTCTTTTCATGTAATTTTTAGTTTTAATTTATGTAGATCAGAGGAGATCAGAGTTTCATAGGAGAACGAGAACGAAGCTTGTGCTGAGAGTGACACCGGTGTAAGATTTCCTTCTTTTCTCTTATTGTTATAAAATCGAATCTGTAGTTCCCTTTTGTATGTACTTTGTTTTTGTGTTCTTCTTCTTCTTCTCTACTTTTCTTCTTTTGGTACAAGTGTTATCCAAGTGAGTCTAAAAGCATCGAAAGAGCATTGCCTTTGCGAGTGCCACCGATAGCCCATGATGATGGATTTTGAGTTTCATTCTGTATCACTTCATACTTGCAACGTCTTGATGATATAATGTGGAGGAAATGGGAATCAACTCTTATGGGCTATACGTTGATCGCCTCACTTCAAGGTAAGATCATTGCAAAAGATTCAAGGTATGTATTTGACCAAAAGAAGTAAGTAATTGTTAGTTTGTTTTCTTTAATGATTTAGTTTAGAACACCACAATCCACAAATCTTGTATCACTCTTTTTTCAATCTCATTTGTAAAAATCACTTCTTATTTCTCCACCTTCTTATTCTACCGCTTTCTTTCTAACTCAACTTTAACTTCATTTTTCTCTTTTCTTTTTAAGAAACTAAAGAAGAACTTTAACCTTTAATGGTAACATAAAAGAGAACTTGCTAGAAAAGCTTCCATCGCTAGTCCCTCCTTGTGGATCACGACCCGCATAGCAACTTGCTATAGCGGTAGAATTGAGTAACTTGCACTCTTTAATCTTAAGTTCTGAAATACTGTATTTTGTGTGCAGGTTCCACCTCAATCA